>OY848919.1:1139593-1580126 GCA_963693285.1 Xestospongia muta | reverse complement strand
GAGAGAGAGAGAGAGAGAGAGAGAGAGAGAGAGAGAGAGAGAGAGAGAGAGAGAGAGAGAGAGAGAGAGAGAGAGAGAGAGAGAGAGAGAGAGAGAGAGAGAGAGAGAGAGAGAGAGAGAGAGAGAGAGAGAGAGAGAGAGAGAGAGAGAGAGAGAGAGAAGAGAGAGAGAGAGAGAGAGAGAGAGAGAGAGAGAGAGAGAGAGAGAGAGGAATACCAACATAATACATTTATAGGTAGTAACTATACATTCCTATAATTTTATGTAACATTATCAAAATAACATGTTGATACGATACATTCTTTTAATTACAAAATGATCCCACTCTAAAATTACATTTATTAATTAACTAATATATGATTTAATACATAACTTGGATTAATTAATTAACGTGTAATTTAATACATAATTTGTATTAAATAGATAATCCATCATATAATTTCATTATATTAAAACAAATTTAACCATCCATCAAGAACATCAACATGTCAAATACAAGATATAAGGTTGTCATTCCTTCATCAACTGAGACCATCCATCCATTCATATATTCATCCATCCATAACCCAAGCATTCATCAGGTGTTCATTGTTCATTCTTACATACCTCCGTTGGTATTGGTTTATGTTTGGTAAATATAGTCCGTACAAATGATGACAATTGAAGAAATAAGATAACATGTGATATCAGTAACAGAAGAACTACATTGAAGAGAATATCATAATATCTCTAATTACACATAAGTACAAACATTAAAAAAAATCATTCCTATACTTATAATTAGATTATTTACATACCAATAACTGGAACAGGCTTCACATATTCTCCTGCAATTAAAGACGGAGAGAGGCACTAAATGATACAATATGGCCACAGCTCACCTGATAAGTTCAGTACAAAAACGTATACATAATACGACCAAACTACAAGAGCTATTACAAAAACTACTGGTATCCAATATAATACTTTTAAACAGCTGTAACAACAACGAGAACACAAACCCATTTTCTTTTTTACAAGTTAAGCTAGAGATAGCCACACCCACGATCCCAACTACCGAAATAAAAATATTAACCCTTTTGTACCGGCAACAGAGAACAGCTGACGAGACACTGTTAAAGATGTTTAAGAAGTAAAGCTCACTAATGTTAATATTTCCAACCTTTCATCAATTTTAATAATAGATTTTCGCAAGCTGAAGATGTTACTGGTCAAAACCAGGCCAAGTCATCAGTAGTACGTGGAATACGTACTAAGGTAGCCGAACAGTATCCATCAATAGAGCCTTACATTGATGATATCTTACCAAAGAAGGAACCTGTCTATATTGTGAAATGGTCAGGCTATATATTTTATGTACATTAAGTCTCATACCTGTACACACACACTCTCATTCCAGCACATGTGTGCAGGTATGTGTATGTACATTGAACTACTAAGTCTCATACCTATACACACAGTTTCATTCCAGCACATGTGTACAGGTATGTGTATGTACATTGAACTAAGTCTCATACCTATACATTGAACTAAGTCTCATACTTGTCCTGTACATTGAATTCTGTTTTGTACCTACATGCAAAGGTTCATACATGTTACATCAAGTCTCATATTGATATACTCATTCTCATACTCAAGTGCGTTTGTAGTCATAGTAACTTTGTTTTATCCCTTTAGTCGTGAACATATTGAAATTGTAGCTCTTCAAAATGACCTTTTATTCTTCAAACAACGTGATGGACCTTACATTCCAACTCTACGACTGCTGCATAAATGTACTTTGACCTCTTACTGTCTGTCTGTCTGTCTGTCTGTCAGTTTGTCTGTCATTCTGTCTGTCTGTCAGTTTGTCTGTCTGTCTGTCTGTCAGTTTGTCTGTCTGTCTGTCTGTCTGTCAGTTTGTCTGTCAGTCTGTCTGTCTGTCAGTTTGTCTGTCTGTCTGTCTGTCAGTTTGTCTGTCATTCTGTCTGTCTGTCAGTTTGTCTGTCTGTCAGTCTGTCTGTCTGTCAGTTTGTCTGTCTGTCTGTCTGTCAGTTTGTCTGTCATTCTGTCTGTCTGTCAGTTTGTCTGTCTGTCAGTCTGTCTGTCTGTCAGTTTGTCTATCATTCAGTTTGTCTGCTGACTCTGCTCACTTATTCATATATCAGACCAATCAAATTTACTTTCCATATGTCCATGTCTATTTATCTGTTTATTCATCCATTTTTTTATTTATCTGTCCATTAGATCCTTTCATGTTACCACGGCTACAAGTAGACAAAGGTGCTATTAGGTTTATATTAAGTGGTGCTAATATCATGTGTCCTGGTCTGACATCAGCTGGTGCAAGAATGGACATTGATTTACCAGAGGAGATGATAGTTGTATCCTATTGTTCTAATAATATTACCAGACCCTATATAAATTATATACTAGTCTACTATAATAATAGTAACTCTTATGAGAGGGCTTGGGAAGGTTCGAATATTATCAGACCCACATTTCTTTAACACCATTCATTCTAGGCAGTAATGGCCGAAGGTAAAGAACATTCATTGTGTATTGGATTGACAAAACTATCTACTGAAAAAATGTGAGCAATGTACTAGTTATATTACTAGTTATCAAGTAATTTAGTAGTTATATTACTAGTTATTAAATAATTTAGTAGTTATATTACTAGTTATTAAGCTTTATAGCCAAAACCTATACTTAGATTTCTTTTTCGTATTGTCTTTCCTAGACGATTAATTAATAAGGGTGTGGCCATTGAGAGTCTTCATTATCTCTGTGATGGACTGTGGGAAATGAAAGATGCTAAAAGATAGTACTAGTAGGGTTTAATTAAAATGGGTGTGGTTTATTTATTGATTACACTTCCATCTTAATGAGAAAATTATGAAATTGCAATAAATATAGTCAGTTGTTGGTGAGTCCAGTAAAATTTACTTTAAAATTGTTGAGAGAGAGAGAGGAGAGATAAAAAGGTACAATTGATATTAAGAACTATTATTAGGTAATACTGAGATGCTTTCCGGTGTGATATAATTGTCACTAGAGAATACAGTACCAGCTTGTGATATCATATATCTATAAAGAATGAGAGGTATTGTGAGTAATATCACATGACCATAATGGGTGGAGTCCATTTATAATGAATGGATCAATAATATTGTATGGATATATAGAACGTCAGAGATCCTGTTATTACTCCTTCCTTCTTTAGCACCGTCCATTTATCTATTGCCCATCCATCCATTTAATCCCTCTATATATCCATTTTATATCTAGCCTTTAGTTAACTGACCCAAACAAATCATGAAAGTATTGATGTATAATGTGTACATGACTGCTTGGAAATTTAGCATGAGAGAGAAAAAGTGGCATCTTTACTAAAAGAGAAAGATATATACCAACTTAAATAACTGGTCATGCTTTTAGCGTTGTCCATCCATCTGTTCAGCCATCTATCCATTCATCCATTCCTTTGTTAATCCATCTATCCATTTACTTGTCCATCCAATGGACACATACCAAATAGTCTTAATAGATGAATAGCGCCATATATGGAAGATGGTGAAACAACATTTCCACTTTCATTACTTGTCTTGTCTTTATCTTCACAATTGACACAATTTGATGTCACATGATTTTCCTGCATGATCATGTGATCATATTGTTCTCTTTCTTCAGCATACAATAAGTGATCTTTTAACATGAAATCAAAATAAACTTTGACACCATCTAAGACCTCCATGAGAAGAGGAAGACTAAAGGATAAATAGAATAAGATTATAAGGATGAATGGATAGATGGATGGATAGATGGATGGATGGATAGATGAATGGATAGATAACTAAATAGATGAAGACTGAACATGAACGTGTGTATACTTGGATTCTTCGGTTGCTGTGGCAACAGAATGTGACCAAAAATCTCTCAGAATGGTCTCTACTGATGGTTGTACAGGGAGTACCAGTAACTATACACAGTGAGATATATGTCAGTAACAGTGAGATATGCATTCCAGTAACAATACATAGTGGTGAGATATATGTCAGTAACTATACATAGTGAGATATATGTCAGTAACTATACACAGTGAGATATATGTCAGTAACAATACACAGTGAGATACATGTCCGTAACTATACACAGTGAGATACATGTCAGTAACTATACACAGTGAGATACATGTCAGTAACTATACATAGTGAGATACATGTCAGTAACTATACATAGTGAGATATATGTCAGTAACTATACATAGTGAGATATATGTCAGTAACAATACACAGTGAGATATGTCAGTAACAATACACAGTGAGATATATGTCAGTAACAATACATAGTGAGATATATGTCAGTAACAATACATAGTGAGGTATATGACCTCAGTACACATTCAAATATGCATTTAGATCAACAGACCTTTTTTCTATGAACAATCTGAATACAATCATTTTCTAACTTTGATTGTAGTGCTGGAGGGATAACCAGTGGTATCTCCTCACAGGACACCTGCTGTGTAGAGAAACATTTAACAATGGAGTGATTAATAACAACAGAAGTATACCTCAGCCATATTTATATCTAAAATAAAATAGGGCCTTAATCACTCTAATTAATACCCACCAAAGACTTCAAGAATTAGTTGGAGAATCATTATCAGGTTAGCCTTTTGATGTTTAGTGATGTCATAGATATTACTGAGACTACTCTAGTATCTAATATGTCGATACTATCGGCGCCTCATATAACTGTTAATGATATTAAACTGTCTGTTTATCTTAGTCTGGTTTCTTACATTTAGAGTTTATCAAGCCTTACTGTATAAAGTCATATACAGATAGTACTGGTCAGTACACACATCTAGTGTCTACATGTGAGATGGTACAGCCTGTGTCAAACACAATGGCACGTTTTGTAGAGACAGATGTTAGTACTCGAATCTTTCGAGTTAGTACTGGTATCAATGAAGCTATTAGTACAGCTGCTAATGAGCCCTCTCTTGGTATGTACCGATTACAGGAACACGTTTTAAGTTCAGTACCTAAACTTGTCAACGAGAGACAGACAATGGAGGACATATGCGAGAGAGTTAAAGGGGTTAATTTTGATATGGAATACGACATGGAAGCGGTACGAAGTATGACCAAGATTACTACATTTAAAAATGTCCTCTCCAATTTACATAAAGCTATTGAAATGAGACAATTGTTGACAAAGAGAGAAATGGAACAAAAAATGCAAGCTCAGCAACAACACCTACCACCCCCTCGTCCTAATTATGGTTCCATTGAGAGCAGTCCCACCATACTTCGTCGTGACAACTACAATACCAGTATTAACAATCCAACACCCACTGAAACTATTAGAGACTTTTCATCATTTTCAGGTGTTAATATTGAACCAAAGAAATTTTAAAATTATGCTGTGACAAAGTCCCAGTAAAAATGCCATACTTTAATGTGAAATTAATACAGTTGGGTTCTAAGGTTTAGGATTGTAGGGTCTGGGGATTAGTATTTATTTCACATTAAGTTATTGTGTTTTCTGAAGGGATTGTAGACAAACTATAACTGATATCTGTATAATTAAAATGATTAGTGGGTGTGGTTAATTTATTCAGTGGGTGACGTTATTTGTGTTCCATCTTCAGCGTATTCCAATAACACACCAGTAGCCAAATGTGTATTAAGAACTTTAGTTTGTCGAGCTTTTTTACGTGATTTCTTTTGTTGAGTTGGTGCCTAAAAATTAATTATAAAATGACACCTTGTAGATAATAATATGTTTTAATCGTTTACCTTTCTCTTTCGGCCTTCTCCTTGCATAGCTCCCAAACCCACTAAAAAGGTGACAGTGTCAGTATGTGGTTAACATAAAATAGTTTACCATTTTCTAAATATTTCTCAATATCTCCTTCTGATTGTCCTTCGACACTGATTTGCCGCCATTGACTTATTACAACTAGTGTGTGTGTGTGTGTGTGTGTGAGTTAATATATGAGAGAGATAGAGAGAAGTGCCCTCTACTATCAGTTATTAAGTACAAAGCAGACCCTACCTTCATCAAGTGATATGTTGTATTCTTTATTATTATAAAACAAAATTTCTTCTTTATCTCTCTCACCTCTAGTGATACGAAATATTTCATCATTCAATTTCTAAAATTACAAAACCAATATCAATATCACATAGACTCAGACCTATGACAAACAGTCTCATACCTGAACTACCCTAGCAGCTTTTGGTACAGCCTCCTCTATATCTTTCATAGCAACTCCTCCCATACCTTTAGCTTCTCTGTCTTTGAGAAAGTCCAGTAGCTCATGTTTTTTACGAACACCATGTCCTAGACTGGGCTAGAAATGAGTGAGAGAGAGAGAGAGAGAGAGAGAGAGAGACTACTGAGTGACAAAGCGATCTTATCTTACTAAATATATAAACTTGTCAACTTCTTCATAATAATGTATTTTTGTATTTCTTCGTAGTGCCTATCAAAAGAAGGTAATATTCTAATTGTTCAAAAGTATTTCAAATTATTTAATGTAAAATTATGATTTCAATTTAAATTTAAATGGAAAATCCAGACCATAATTTAGTCAAGTTACAAAATCTACATATGTACATTATATGTTTAGAGTCTTGATAATGTTTTTTCAACTTTCTAAAGACCAAAAAATGAACTCATTGACAAACTTAATTTTTTAATATAATTCAGAGTCAGTTCTAAAATTTATTTTAAAATTTAAAATAGAATACTTTTTTACTAACTAACCTCATATAAATCTTTTCGAGTGTCTGTTCGCAATTCAACAAGATTAATTAACTTTAATATTTCTTCTAAATTAACAGGTTCATACTTTTTACTGAGGTAACGCTCCTTCAACATATCTACAACTGCCTTCAGAATACGAGCAGGATTGTTGCTACGGTGACCAGAGAGAGCTGCTTGCTTTATGGAATCACTAGTTCCTATAGAAAATATAATCAGTGGGTGTGGCTACTTACATCACAAAGTACCTGTTTGTAATGACTTCAGTTTAATGAGACTTGATTTTTTCTTTTTCGGTTTCGAGTGAGGTCTACTGTCTGATGTTACTTTTGCTTTAGCAACCTTTTTCTCGACGACCGGTATTGCATGTGCGCGCTCTTTAAACGCTTGGCTCTTCTTTAAAAGACCAGGATCCATTATTCTACACTCTATTAGCACGTGTTATCATATACATCCATTTTCCCCGACCACGCCCCTTATTAACGGCATTGCATATTAAATTTTTGTGGGATTTTCTCGATAGATCAAAATTTTAATCAAGTTACAATTACTGTCTTCAATCAACAGGGTCCACAGTGCCTTTTTCAAATACATAGATTCCATCAAGAAATTTACGAATATCTTTTCTTTTCACTAAAACAGCTTGATGTATTAAAGCAGCTAAAAAAAGAAAAAAATGTTAAATTTTAGTGTGATAAAGCTATCAAATTTTAACTAATTCCACATAATTATGCAAGATACAATTTCGACATACCTGATAAGGATACTTTCTCAATATCATTTCCCTCGACTATAATCTCGTCTTTTACACCTGAGTGGTCACATTTAACACCTTCAAGCATTTTGACTGTCCGCGTATACTTCTCACCAAGAAAGTTTCTTATCTCTACTGATTTGTTTTCCTTATCCATGTTAATATTAATAGGAAAATGAGCGTATACTGCCCTCATCTTGTATCTAAACCCCTATAATATAATATAATATTATATTATTACTTTGACAAATAGAATGGTAGCTATTGGTGTGGGGGTTATTAATGGTAGCTATCCTAGATCACTGTGGTGAGTAGGTAAGTACTGACGTTACTAGTCTAGAGCTTTCTAATGGTAGTTTCCTAGGTTACTGTGGTTAAGTACAGCTACTTAATTTTTTATTGTGGTAGTCAGATAGTTAAATGTCAAATGGGACAGCCTCAACCTTGGACTACATACTTTTAACACTTAATATTTGGGGTCTATATTAAAACATGCTCATCTTGGACTGTCCCATTGGACTTCTGTAAGATATATAAAATTCTGTACATGAGGGAGGCTTATACAACAGCAACCAAAGTATTGTTATATATTGTACTTTCTTTAGCTATAAATGTGTTACTTGTTAAGTTATAACAAACTTACATATTGAACTCCTTTGATAAGGTTTCTAATGTGACTGCATATTGTTTGAAGACAAGCCAATTGTTTTCTCTTAGCAAACCAGATGTCAACTCTAATTTTGTTTTTTCCCACTTGCGTCAATTCACAACTAAGATGTCTAAATGATTTTTTTAGTGTGCCACGACGACCCTTAACTGTCACAACCCTGTTCTTGGCTTTCACTGTAACTATTAGAGAATTTAAGCAATGTTACAATTATTTCTATTGGTATGACTTACCACCAGGAGGTACGACTACCGTCTTTGAAGACAGTATTGTCTTCATTGTTCAGACCTTCTCTTTTGGCTACTTCTACAGGTGATAGCATTAACTTATAATAATACTGTGGTTATAATACTTAACTAAAAATATTATTTAAAAAATCATATAAAACTGAAAATACAACTATATAAATCCCCATTACTATTTGTAAAAGGTATATATTATGATATACAAGATAGATTGGTAAAGATTGGGGCTCAAACTTACCTTAATCTCTAGCCCACATGGAGCAAGGACCTCAAAAGCTACTGCGCATGCCCATTGAAGGAAAGTGCAAAGT
This sequence comes from Xestospongia muta, assembly GCA_963693285.1. Taxonomy (NCBI): domain Eukaryota; kingdom Metazoa; phylum Porifera; class Demospongiae; order Haplosclerida; family Petrosiidae; genus Xestospongia; species Xestospongia muta. The sequence goes on along the minus strand of OY848919.1, from coordinate 1,571,390 downwards.
TGACAAGACACGCCCATTACGCCGGTATTTATATTACTCAATAACTATTCTAACACTCAGTATAACTTTGCTTTGACCAACAAATATGAAAACAAGCTTTCTATATCTTCTGGCTCTTCTCTATCAGGCAACCCTCGGAAAGCCAACCCGTGAGAGACACTCGAATTCCTATACAACTTCGACATACTACTCTTACGTTGTTATATCAGACGAGACATATAGGTTCTCAGAAAGTGGACAAATCGCTAGCTACAGCAATGTTTCCCTATCTGAGGTTCGTGGACGTCTATACGACGCGGGAGAATACTTTAACTGTATAATGATAGAGTCTAGAAATGCAAACTCAACCTTGTCTGTCCCCAGTCGGCCTCCACCACCTTTCATCGCCCTGATACCTTTGACAGAGTGTGAACATTATACTCAAGTTCAATATGCTCAAGATATTGGAGCAGTTGGTGTTTTATTCTATTCATCTTTAAGTAGTAGTCGTCTCACTGGCTATCATTCTACAGTATCAATTGTAGTAGCATCTGTGGTAATAAAGGATCATGAGCTAGAGTCACTCAGAAGAGTTCTAGATCTGAACAATACAATGATTACAATTCAGACTAAGAACAAGACAACCAACTATCGTACCTCACAGACATTTTATTTTGTCGTGTTCGCTTTCTCTGTTCTTGTATTGCTCTCTCTGACATGGTTTATAATCACTTATGTTCGGCGTTGCCATGACTACTGTGCCAGAAGTCACACGAGAGTGAGTTACATTTAAAATGTTATCACTGTATTAACAGTGCTAAAACTATATACAACATATTATATGTACTTTGTAGAATTTATCATTGTCACTTTCTACCTGGATGTCTAGATGACAGCTAGACTTGTGTTATGTTTTTCATGAATTCTATTAGTATTGTATTTAGCAGTTGTTATAAGCTTTATGGTTTTGTTTGCATAATGAGATTAGTACCAGTAAAACTATAATAAAATAGCTATTAGAAGTATTTGTGATAGCCTGGGGATTACTGGCCTATTGGTACACTAAACTCTAGACTAGTAAAGATCATTACTTACTATAGAGATATAAGTTAGGTACCATTAGTAAATTCTACACTAGTGAACGTCATTATTTGTCACAGTGACCTAGGATAGTAAGTTCTAGACTAGTAAACATCAGTACTTACCACAGTGACCTAGGATAGCTACCATTAGTAAGCTCTAGACTAGTAAACATCAGTACTTACCACAGTGACCTAAGATAGCTACCATAACAAGTTCTAGACTAGTAAACCTCAATACTTACCACAGTGACCTAGGATAGCTACCATTAGTAAGCTCTAGACTAGTAAACCTCAGTACTTACCACAGTGACCTAGGATAGCTACCATAACAAGCTCTAGACTAGTAAACATCAGTACTGAGCTATGATAGCTACCATTAGTAACCTCTAGAATAGTAAACACATCAGTACTTACTACAGTGATAGTACTAAGTTGTAGACATCCATTAGTTTGTAGCAACAATCCTGACCATTTTGATTCACACATGACATAAAAGAGATTGTATTGTGCCAACATTTTGATGTAAGCTCACCTACAAAAGTTGGCAGGAAGTAAACTCATGAATGTGTCAATGTTTCGAGTATGTCTCATTTATTAATTTAACAAACAGTTCTATACATTTATAGAATTTGTGTGCATGTTTAAACTTGTTGAAATAATCAAGACATGTGTTTCCATATTTGGACCTGTTAATGTGTGCAGTGTGAGTATGACATGTCGCTTTAACTAACAGTAGAATATCTGTCTAAATGTACTCTCTGCTACTGTTTGTTTTTCTTGTTCGTTTATCTCATACACCTGTCTCTTTTGCTATACATATTATCGTTTAATTAGTCTGTCCCTCTCTCTCATGGCATTCACCATCTCTCTCTCACTGCATTCATCTTTACTTCATCTATCTCTCACTGCATTCATCCTTTCATTTCTCTCTCACTGCATTTATCCTTTCCTCTATCCATTCATTCATTTATCAGGTTGTGATATCCTATATATAGATGTGTTAATCAATACTACAGACCTTTATCCTATCAACACCAGCTAATAAGATATACAGCATGTACATGTACTACAGATCATAAGGAATAAATCTTTTTTAAGTTAAAATAACATGTTTATATGAAAATGCTATTTTTATCACTAAAATCATTTTTTTTTCTTCTACTCAATAGAGAAGAACAAGACGAGCAGCTACAAGAGCTATTAACAATCTATCTACTAGAAAATATAAAACTACAAAGGTCAGTTAATACCGCAACTATTGTAATGAACATTCTTTATTGTTTATTATTATTATTATATTGTGATAACTGGTGTTAGATTTGTTTACATTTGATAACAATTGAAGTTTAATCACAGGTCATTTTTGTTGTTGACAAACAATTGCAAGTATTGATCAGCAATATATATATATGTGTGTGTGTGTGTGTGTGTGTGTCTTATTTTCATTGTTGACAAGCCATTGCAAGTATTGATCAGCAATATATGTGTGTATGTGTGTGTGTGTGTGTGTGTAATTATGAGGTTATCAGTGTCCCATTGAATAACCACATCAAAGTAGTGGATATCTAGACTTCATGTCTATAACCTCTATTACATGTGTCACCTAGGAGGTGTCTTCTCTATTCAATTTTTTACGTCTATTATTATCGTAACATTTCTTGTACACATGTTATAGATAGGCCATACAGCTGCTGGTTGTACCATATCATTTCATTGTATTGGTTTACTAAGTACTGTTTGGAGTACAGATAGTAGTACAAAGTATCCTAGACAGTCTGTCAGTACTGTTTAACAGATTGTATTTTAAAGATCATCAATCCTACTTAATTTTTTAATTCTTATATAAGATTACTGCCCCTTGTCTGACCTTTGCGTCACAGTGTAATTTAATACCATATTTTAAAATGCATTAATTCAATTACATACTATAGTGTATAGGAGAGTTCATAAACTTAATTGATTTCACTTTGAACTCTTAAAATGACAATGATGAACTTTTCTGGTATTCTTACTGTGTTATTTTTGTCCTATTTTAAACTTAATGTCTGTAGTATATGATATAATAGTATTGTGCGCTTACTAATACATAGATATAGTAGGATGGGAAAATAACAAGTGTCCTCAAATGATGTTTGTACTAGTTCTGTTTATCTATAGCGGACAGGTTGGCTCCATTAGTGTAGTATAAAAATGTCTCAATATGAGGTTGTTTTTGTATTGGACTAGAACAAGTGTCCTCAATATAGAGGTTGTATGATACACTAAAGTATTAGTATGGGACTAGAACAAGTGTCCTCAATATAGAGGTTGTATGATACACTAAAGTATTAGTGTGGGACTAGAACAAGTGTCCTCAATATAGAGGTTGTATGATACACTAAAGTATTAGTGTGGGACTAGAACAAGTGTCCTCAATATAGAGGTTGTATGATACACTAAAGTATTAGTATGGGACTAGAACAAGTGTCCTCAATATAGAGGTTGTATGATACACTAAAGTATTAGTATGGGACTAGAACAAGTGTCCTCAATATAGAGGTTGTATGATACACTAAAGTATTAGTGTGGCACTAGAACAAGTGTCCTCAATATAAAGGTTGTATGATACACTAAAGTATTAGTGTGGGACTAGAACAAGTGTCCTCATTATAGAGGTTGTATGATACACTAAAGTATTAGTGTGGGACTAGAACAAGTGTCCTCAATATAGAGGTTGTATGATACACTGAAGTATTAGTATGGGACTAGAACAAGTGTCCTCAATATAGAGGTTGTATGATACACGAAAGTATTAGTATGGGACTAGAACAAGTGTCCTCAATATAGAGGTTGTATAATACACTAAAGTATTAGTATGGGACTAGAAGAGTGTCCTTATAATTGAGGTTGTGTTCACAGGAAGTTTCATTGTTAACTTCTTATATTGTCCTCTATTGATCATTTTATAGGGTGATACACAGTCAATCTCTTCAGAAGATGAGCCGACATGTGCTGTTTGTCTTGAGTCATTCAAACAGAATGATCTACTTAGAACACTTCCCTGCTGGTAAGTGAGTAGTTAGTACCTCATATGTTTATAGCATTATGACATTTATTATCCATTAATCCAAACTTGAAAACACTTTTTTATTTTTTCTAGTCACGAGTTTCACAAGAAGTGTATTGATCCTTGGTTAACAAGTAAAGGCACTTGTCCTCTTTGTAAATGTCATATTTTTAACAGACAGGTAATTAAAATTTTGTACTGACTATCATTAAAAATTTTGTGCTGACTATCATTAAAAATTTTGCATTTCGTACAGACTATCATAAAAAATTTTGTGCCAACTAAGATTGTAGTATATAGCAATTGAATTAATAAATCATTGGATGAATGAATTTTTTGTATCTCATTTTATAGGCAAGTCGGGGCTCGCCTTCAGTGACATTGACCACTACCTCAGACACATTGGAGCTAGCAAGCCATGTTGACTTAGATGAAAATAATGAAGAAGAAGTGGTGAACTTGACTGAAAATCAACAAGAAAGATTGGACAATAATGGCGAAGTAGAATCGGCTATAAATATAACTTAAACGATAACATCTTAACAATTGTTTGGTTTATTTTTATTATAAAATTAGTTATTTTCTGTTTAAACTGAAGAAAAGTTTATTTGTTATTTGCAAACAAGTTTTGTTCTCTCCCGTGTCTTCTCTGCTCATTAATGCATTGTTTTAGTAAGCAAATATATATATGATTTTTTAAAATAATTTAACTAAATTTATTAGCTGGCTTTAGTCCAGTTTTGTCCTTCATTATTAAAACAATTTACTAAATATGTTAATTTACAAAACAATACAAAATGAAGTCAGTTTTGTTAACACAATATACAAAGAACAGATAATGTTTAAAGAACTTAATACAGTAAAAGAGTAGTACTAGCTATAGTTACTTATTATGTATATTAATTTATAGTAAATATAGTTATTGAATTATTATTTAAAAGAAAGTAGTCAGTAAATTGTACAGCTGTGCTATCCATTACAGCTGCTGTCATATTACAATCACATCCATTATTGGTGTGGATACAATACATTGTATAGTCTTGATTAAAAAAACCTACAATTGTAGTTAATAAGTTATGCATTGTATAGCTACATCATCCATTTCAGCTGCAGTCATATTACAGCCACACCCATCATTGGTGCATATACAATACATTGTAAACAAAAAAGTAGAATTGACCAAATCATATTTTAATAGTAGAATTAGACACTAAACAACTTTTACAGAGCCAGATTAATTGTGTGGTTCTGTGTAAGAAATGGTATAGAACTTGATGCTTCTCCTTGATCATCCATCACAAGAGATATCTCAGATAAAATTATAAGTGATAGACCACACCCACTCTATTAATTCTTTGTTGTTTTTGTAACCACAGAACTCTATCATTAAGTTTTTCTTAAAAACAATGATTCTTTAAAAACTCAAAAATAAACAATTGTTTTATCTTTCAAATAAAATAAATTCTTGTACATGCACTATATATTATACTAAGAGACATTTACTAAATAGACTTTCCTTCTTCTTTCCACTTCAACCACTTGCCGTGATTAATAAGTAAATTGTCGTGGGCAGAAGATGTTGCTGGTATAACTTGAGACAACAACCTTGTAATAAATTAGAGAAAGAACATTAATTAATATTAATTAATATTAATTAATATTAATTAATATTAATTATTCATCCTATACAAACTCATACAAGCTAGTACATTATAACAATACAATGTACGTTATAAAAGAGAGAACAATAGGAACATAACAACATCCTGTACACTAGTATACTTAAAGTCTCAGCTACAGACTATGTTAAGAGTACACTTTATACAACAAGGAAAGTAATTTTTATAATCACTACATTTACAATAATAAATTCAGTGATGATATAGAGTTAAATATAGCCTGTACACTTGCCACTTAGCAATAGCCTTGTTCTATTTTTAGTAACGAAATGTTCTATTTTTAGTGCTTAGGGTATGTGTCATGAATTTACTTGTAGACTGGTATAGCTATTTTGTCAAGAAATCCCAGCTGCTGTTCAGTCAGTTTGGCCTTATCTCTGTCCATCATAACACTAGGTACAACCCCTATGGCTTTCTCCTGAATGGATAAATGGATGATGACTGATAGATAAATGGATGGATGGACAAAAAGGTTTTGTTGATGAATGAATAAATAGAATGGACAGATAAATTATCGTACCTGGTCACCTTGACTAAAGAACTCAGCATATATTAATTTCTGTAACAAGGAAAGACATTATGTTAAAACTACTAGATTATTATCTCACCGAAACTGCAACAGTACTCTCCCAGTCCTTCAGACAAGCCGATAAGTCACATGATGTCATGAGCAGGGAACGCAGCAAGTGGTGGTGACGTGGTTCAGAGGGGTTGAACCCATTCTCTGCCATATATTCTAATTCCTTTATAATTTTCAAGTGAGTACCAATATCAGTGGCTAAGATAATATCGTGTATGAGATCCAATGCTTCGCGATACTCCTGTTCATTAGAGAATGGGTTAAAAATATCATTGTACACAAAGTAATAGAGTTCATTAATGTCTTCTCAATATTACAAGGACAACTCCTAACTTGTATAGCTTTCTGGCAATGATTTTAACTTCTATAGAAACAGTCCTCAAAATGAAATTAAACCACACCCTCTAATCAATGACACATCCAACAATCAAGGAATTTCATTAACTCTAACTGCAAACGCTGCTATGAAAATAGATGTGACTGTTCACACTTGATATGTCTTGGTAGCTTGCCTCTCTACCTCTATTTCTAGCATTATACTAGTCTTCCACACACACATTACTCCTAACTATACAATCTCTTTCATTGTAAAGTAATATCTTCAAAACAAATATAAAATGACTTTTCATATCCAATATCTGATACATGGGATGCTTCTTGGTGTAACTGACTGATGATGTAACAACATGTCCTATGATGACATCACTGTGTGTCATAGAGTTAATAATGTTAGGTTTGGTTTATGGTTTAGGTGATGTCATCATATATGATGACATCACTATGTGTCATTCCATTATGATGTCATCATAGTCAAGTTACACCAAGAACCATCTGATATATGTAATACTATTATGACTTGTTGTTGTATTCCAATTATTTTTATGTTTTTATTTTATTATTAGGAAAGAGTCTAATACTCTCGTTATAATTACAATAATAATTATAATTAATTATAATTAATTAATTGATTATAATTAATTAATTATAATTAATTAAGGTAATCATTATATAGGGAAGGGACTTACATCTGATGTAAGGTTCTCAAAAATATTACATCCTTTTGAGTTCAGTATACACATTGTTTGTGAAAAATGATGTCGCTAAATAAGAAAGTTAAGTAATAGAAAGACAAATAAATGGACAAATGAAAAACTAAATGGATGTACAGATAAACAAATGGACGTATAATGTACCCTTTAATAGATGGATTGATAAAATGAATGGACAAATAGATAGATGAATGGATGACCATATTACCTCCAATACTGATCCTTGAGAACTATACAATGATGCTAAAACCGAGTTCTAAAAAGAAACAAAAATGATAAAAATTCCATTCCAAGAGTTTCCAGTAACTTACAGAGGACACTTGGAAAGCATTATTAGTACCACGATGATCAATATCATGACAGAGACAAGACACAAACAAGGCCAACAGTTCTAGTTCTGATAAAAGACACAGGCCATTACAATTTTTATAGAGAGTATAACAAAAGTGAGCCACAGAAAAGGCGTGCATCCAATTATGGTAAGGAGGATTACGATAACCTTTCCTCACCATTATAACGAATCTGGACAGATAATAACAATACATTTGTTATGTGACTTTGACAATATTATATGTGTAGCTGAGGTTAAGTGCTATTAAGTATCAGTGTATGAGTCTCAGTCTAAAATTAACATACTATTGTTAACATAATCCTACTATTGACTCAGTATGAGTCTCAGTCTAAAGTTAGTATGAGTCTCAGTCTAAATTAAATGTACTATTGTTAACAATCTTACTATTGACTTAGTATGAATCTCAGTCTAAAGTTAGTATGAGTCTCAGTCTCTTAATATTACAATGTGTTCTTACTTTGCCAAAGTCTTTCGAGGTATTTTCCATCTCTGAATTAGACCCATCTCTTTCATCATACTGATCACAGCCTGGAAATAAAGACACACTCAGTACTTGTGTCCATCCATTCATTCATTCATTACCAAAGGTGTGTCATTATCAGGTATACAACGAGGTGAGAATACAAACTCAGATATATGAGAATGAAAAGTATCAGCTTCTGGTACAGTAGTCTTTGCTAATAAGACAACCTCATCATTGTGCACCTAAATAATAAGACATTATATTATATAGTTGATAATAAATAGAAAAGGAGAGAGAGAGGAAATATCACAGACACTAATATACATTAATATTAAACTCATTGTACTGTTGGTATATATAAATGACAATTAGTAACAACAGAATGAATGACATTTAATAATTGAAAGAAATATATGTTTGTATAATAAAAGGATAATGACACTCATAACAGCATTATCCAGTGATCACATTTTCTCTTTTATATCATAACGTAATTCATAGTTCATTACCTGCATGTGATATATCATTAATTCTGTTGACAGTTGACTTCTTGATTGTTCTATTAATACATTATTATAAAGCATTGACTAAAGAGAGAGGGAGGGAGCATATACTACATTATAGACCATTTCATTATTCATGTAAAAACAATACAGACAATAATTATCTATTTGTTTCACTTTCAATAAGTCACGTGACTGATCATGTGACTACTCACATGATAAATACTGATACCACAGTACACAGAGAAACTCTTAGCTAACTCTTCATCATACGTGGTAAAGAATCGACCTGATAAACAGGTAATAACCTGTTTAACTGGTTGGTTTTACTTACCACCTTCTTTATTGACTAATTGAGCCACGCCTACAACTGCAATACAAAATTACACAATGTTATTAATAGTTAATTAAGTGACACACCTCCAGTATGATCAATAATTGGTATACACAAGATATTCCTGAAAAAAAAGAGTAAGTATTACAGTTACATTCCCAATCTATATAATTCAGGAATGAGGATACTGTAAAACATCTCTATGTCACTTAGGGACTTTAAAAACTAATTAATAGTGTCCTTTATAAGAGGTAGCGCTGTGATATCGTAACACATTATCTTACCTTGTCACAAAACCAGTAGATTTATCAATCTCTTTGTAAAACTGAGGATGTTTATAGGCATCACGTATATTGACTGTTTTACCACTTTGTGCAACATAGCCAGCAATACCTTGTCCTAGTGGAATACGTAATGGAACCCCTGTTTCCTTGTGTGTGTGAGAGAGAGAGAGAGAAAGAGGGAGAGGAATTTATTTTTGGTGTAAAATGAAAGACAAAATTACTAACAGGTAATTCACTATCAAAGACAACAGCAACAAGTTCTTGTGTTTCTTTCTCAACCAAAAAAAGTGAACATCTATACAAACACAACATTGAATGGTTTTATAAAGAAAAGATACCTTTCAGCTTTTGTCAGATTCCTTGCTTCTTCCATTATTGAATGGAGTAGTACATTAGAGTCATCTATTAAAGTTATATTAATTATGTATCAATTAATAGCAGGGACATACTCAGTCTTGTAAATAGGTTCCTAGCAACATTGAGAAGGGCCTGATTCTGATGTTTCACAGCAATTTCATGTCTAAACTGTAATGTATTGGCCAACATTGTAGAACAAAACTTGATAACAAACAACATATTCTCCTGATCTTGTGGAGTAAAACTGAGTGAGAGAGAGAGAGAGAGAGAGAGAGAGAGAGAGAGAGAGAGAGAGAGAGAGAGAGAGAGAGAGAGAGAGAGAGAGAGAGATCAAATAAACAATTAAACATTATAGACACATACCCATTCTTTTTATCAAAAGCTACAGCCACACCTATTACTGATACAGTACCTGAATTATTACGTTTGCTCTTCATTGGCATACACAACATGTTCTTAGGTTCATAGTCTGAGAGAGGGGAGAGAGAGAGAGAGAGAGAGAGAGAGAGAGAGAGAGAGAGAGAGAGAGATTCAAGGGAATATCATTGTGGCTTACTGTTGATAAAATCTGTGTTAGGGTTTATTCTAGCATCCTGCCAAAATAAATACAAATCTAATAGTTTAATAAAGCTATAATATACTGACTTCAGAGACGTTGTTAATTTGTACAGTCTCATCAGATAACACACAGTGTCCATATATACATTCAGATATCTAGTAAAAATATTATAGCATGTACAATAGAGTAACTGAATGAGACAATGTAGTAGATACTCAGACTTACTGGTATACGAACTTCACTGTCCAAAGGAGATTCATCAAAAACCTAAAAAATAAAAATAGTGTCTTCGTAAACAACATATTACACAAATTTAGTAATGGTAGTATAACAGGTTTCAAATACTGGCATGACTAGTTATTAATACTTGAACATAATCCATATACATACCTCACATATCAGTTCAGAGCTGTCCTCATCAACAATGAACAGAACAGAGACAGCACATTTAAGAAGTTGCTTCAACTAATGTACAACAAGTAATGGTAACCATGGTAACATAAAAGTCGTAAACGACTACTACATTAAGTGTAGTCATCACAATGATATTTCAATAGGTTAAAATCATTCAGTAGTAATAGAATTTAAATACATGTTAAGTTAGGAATCATACATGTACATTTAGTAATAGCTTTGTTAGTCACTTTAATATAATATAACTTACATGTGATTGAATTTTGAGTAGAAGGAGGTTGACATCTAAATCAACAAGGCTACCTATGACACGAGAGAGAGAGAGAGAGAGAGAGAGAGAGAGAGAGAGAGAGAGAGAGAGAGAGAGAGAGAGAGAGAGAGAGAGTTAGAGAAGACGTGATATAGAGATTACAGTCAATACTTACCACAAACTTTTAACATCCCCTCAACACGTGACTTGTCATCTTCCTTCTTGACTTGTGTCAATATCCTGTCAGCTGCTACTTCAACCTACATGTACTGATCATGTGGTCAGACATGTGATAGTTAGTTTCTTACATTCTTTGATAGCCATTCAAGTTTTTCTCTTAATTGTGCATTGGGTTCATCACAGACAGCCTATTAAATATCACATGTAAATCATGTGATTGTCATGTGACTCACTATCATCAGTGCTACAACACGCCTTTCATTGTAGTTAGTGATTGGCTGAACTAAAACTGAGAGAAAGAGAGAGAGAGAGAGAGAGAGAGAGAGAGAGAGAGAGAGAGAGAGAGAGAGAGAGAGAGAGAGAGAGAGAGAGAGAGAGAGAGAGAGAGAGAGAGAGAGAGAGAGAGAGAGAGAGAGAGAGAGAGAGAGAGAGAGAGAGAGAGAGAGAGAGAGAGAGAGAGAGAGAGGGAGGGAGAGAGAGAGAGAGGGAGAGGAAGAGGGAGAGTGAGAGAGGGAGAGAGAGAGTGAGAGAGGGAGAGAGAGTTATCAGAGATACTATCATAATACTTACCAATTCTATCTTCAATAGACTGTGATGACATCTCTAGTATCTCACAGAGTGGGTCATCAGATGGTATTGATTTCATAACCTCTAAACTACGTTGTCTAACAACTTTCCTAACATAATTAATTAATTTAATTAATAACTTCATTAATTACTCAATTGTCCATCCATTAATCCATCTGTCCAATTCATTCATCCATCCATTCATCATACCATAGTACTCCAGATTTTGGTAATTCTCTAAACTCATCGTTACTTGTTGAATATCTCAAGTCATCATGTACAAATAATAATGTCTTAGCTTTGGACTATATATGAACAAAAAATGGATGTTATAAGATAATAAAATGGATGTATGGATAATGTAATGGATGCATGCATGTGATATAATGGATGCACTGGTGACATGATGGATGTATAGGTGAGATAGAATGGACAAACGTACAACCCTATGTTTAATGGATGTACCACAAATCAATGAAATGATATTGCTATATGTGAGTTAACTCTAGTCCAGTTAGTACTTACCACGTTTTGTAGTGTAGCATGAATACCTTGACACACTGATGTAGTGAATTCTGATTCACTCATCGATGAGGCTATAGCCAAGATGGCCTCCTGCAAGGAAGACACGTCACTGATCATATTCTAACTTAGTATACGGTCTAACTTCAAACTGACTGGCACGTATAGCTGATGGTCTACGGAAGAGGAAATCAAACTCTTCATCTTTACTTGACTGTGACCGTAAACCCGCCATTTGAAGCAGCCAAGGGTTGCAAGGTAAGTTTGTTATTTTTAACCCTTTATTAACTAAACTGTTGACAAAATACTCCACCCACTCAATACTGCAGTCAGTCCAAGAATAAACAAATAGTGTTCTCATAGTAAGTGAATATATCATGTGATCAGATAACTGATGTAGTGTAGTAAGTATTTAGATAATATGTGTATACGATACTATTGTCTTACTGAAAGTCTAAAGTGACATTTATGAGTGGATCATGAAAAAAAGAGTGTCTGCATGGACTCTAATGTACCAGGTGGATGTCCCATATCAGATATTATCTGACTGCCTGTTTAATGAGCCAATTAATCTGAATATTAATGAGGCACATAGCAGCATCACAATGTTGATTGTAGAACTTAACCAAATCAAAAGTTTCTAGGTTTTCCACTATATAGTAAACTATTCTCTCATTGATAACAATATTTGATAACAATATTTGTCACATAATTAATACAGACTTTGTTATGACACATTAATATTATATACTCTGATATTATATTGAATAGTAGATACAATGGACTTTGTTACTTGTCATACAAAGTTCATGTACATATACCAGTATAATATGATGTAAGTACATGTATAGTGACTGTATCAGTTCATTCTATTTATATAGTAATGGCAGATAATATAACTGAGTCTCAGTCTCAAATTCCTAATAGAAGTGTAATAGATGTCTCATTAAATGATGATGTCTCATTAAATGATGATGTCACATTAAATAATGATGTCACATCAAATGATGATAAAGTAGTACATGATATACAAGGAGCTATAGAATCTAAAGAGGTACGTAAAGGGTTAATAATAATGTTACATTTTAACTATAAAGGACTAGCTAGGGTTAATAGTAATACTCTCTTTGTCTCTCTCTCTCTCTCTCTCTCCTTCATCTCTGTATATGTACCTCTCTCTCTTTGTCTCTCTCCTTCTAAGGATACTCAAGAAGGAGGAGGAGATATTGTTACTCAAACTTGTATTAAAGCTATCAGTACTATTCAAGAATTAATTGATGATTTACAATCGTCTGCTATACAAGTTACAGCTGGTACTTTGACTATAGAAGATTGTCAAGGAAATTTATTAGATTATTGTCGTTTATTAGCAGAAGGAGCTAAAGTGTATGTTACATAATTTGAGTATTAATTGAGTCTACTAATATTAGTAATTTTAGTAAATATCACTAAACATTTGTATGAACATAAAAATTATATTCCATTATAAAGTTAAGTTATATTGGGTGTGGCTCAGAAAATTATTTGAATATTAACTTCATAATCAATGACATGATTGTTTTATCATTGTAGTATGGTTGATGATACTAAACATCTAGTTAGTGCTACTATAGGATCACAAGAAGAATTAATTGAGGCAGTTACTAAATCTGTAGAGAGTATTCAATTATCTGTTGAGTTAGTTAAGAAAGGAGTCTCATGTTTATCTTCTGATAGCATTGAAACTCAGGTAACTTTAGTAGTCAACTATTCCTTATTATCATTCTATTAATATAATGTAGTTATTAATGTTATCAGTTGTAAGAGATGTCGCTAGTAGTCTCGGTAATTTTATTGACTCCACTTGTGCAACGTCAGGTAAATGTGTGGATGATCCAGCTATGGAGAATATGAAAGATTCTGCTAAAGTAAGTACTAGTTGCTAGTAGTAGGTATATATTATAGTTGTTCTTTAGAAAATGATTGTTCAAGTCAATAATTTACTTAAAACAGTTAAGAATATAGAGGATGTTGCTGTTCAAAGTGGACACTGTATGGAGAGAACTATTGATAGTAGTGAAAGTTTTCTAAAGGTTTGTCTGTTATATACTGTAAGTAAAGTCCTAGGTATAGGAATGAGACTGTTTGACATCTAGGATGTGAATTCAAGTATCAATCTGTAGACACATTGATACCTACATATATAGGTATAGGAATGAGTCTTTCCATTATAGGTCTATATATGAACAATGGACATAATTTATATTATACATTGATTCTAAAGCAAATAAGATTTTCTTAAAGCTTTTTAAAGTTAGCTGTAGCTAACTAGATAACAATGAGTTTCTTAAGAGTCCGTAAGATGAATGTCCTAAAATTAATCACAAAGAAAAACTTCCATAGATAAAATTAACTGGTCATATAAATAGAGATAAAAGAGGGTGGAGTTTATCCCTTTTTGATATAATTATAGATCAGAGAAGATAGAGCTGCTAAGAACAAACCTTATAAGGAAATAAGTATTGAAGAACAAATTGCTGCAAAAATGAAGGAACTAGAATCTCTTCATATAACATGTAGATATCCAGGTAGACAAAACTAACTATTAATATTGTATTAGATATTTTTAAAAGTTTCAAGATAATGTCAGTATATTTTACAATGATTATTTTACGATGAGCTTCACATTACTTATTAATTCTCTTTGTTTGTTTTGTTTTGCAAGTATAATTATTAATGTCATCTTTTTGTGTTTCCATGTAGTTGAATGGAAATATTAAATTCTAATTTTGACAATTTTAAATTAATTTCTTTTGTTTTGTTTTGCTAATTAAAGATATCGAATTATTCATAGCTGTCAAAATAGGGTGGAGTATTTCAATATTTACAAGCCCCACCCTTCTTTGCGATCACAATGGCTGACTCACTCGAAAGCTACAGGAAAGCCGTTATCGATACCTTTAATTCTCAATACGCCAACCTCAGTTCAGCTCTACAAGGATGTATGACAAAATTTGCCGAGGAAGCATTTGCCGCTAGTCTGATATCTGAGTCTGTTATGAGAAGCGAGAATTTTGCTGACATAGCTAACGAATTTAAAACTGGATTGAAGTTGAAGAAGACTATAGAGGAAATACAGACAAATTGTCGTTGTCTTAGTAGAATTCTTGAGGGTCTTGGTGGACCAGCAGCAATTGTTGGTAGCAATCTTACAATAGAACTGTCACCTTTAGCTCCCCAGTACTGTGGTATGTCAATGACAACATGCTAAGATATTCCGAGTCTAATATTGTTAGAATAAATAGAATAAATTAAGTGTTATCTTTAATTTGAAACTATATATTGCATGAGAAGCAGAAATTAGAAATCTTTGCAATAATTTTAAAAATCTCATTGTTATGAAACTAAATTAACCTCAATAATCACAACACTATAGTACTTTGATGTAGGATTTATGCTCTTTGAAGTCCTAATGGACTAGCACTCTTAAGTTTCGGATAATTTTTTTGGACTTCCAACATGTTTTGAATGGAACAAACCATTTTTCTCTAGCTCATTCCAAACCAGAAGTATACCACTGCTTTATATTGCTTTATATTATATATTCATTTTCTGTTAACAGTGAAGTATTTTATTATAACTGTTAATAGTATTAATATCAAAGACATGTTTGTATGTATCATATTGGGATGTCTTAGTATATGGAGATTCATATATATGGTACTGGTAGGTGGGGCTACTTATATGATACCTATGATTTTCTATAATACAATGTACTATAAAAGTCTATTATTTTAACAAATAATTTGTAGTTTACATAAATGGATTACAATGGAATACATAAAGACAATATAATTATTTATTATATATTATATAGTACTGCTAGGTGGGACTATTTATATAGTTTACATAGTAGGTGGATTACTATGGAATCCATAATTAATATAAATTACTCGCTATATAATTTGTTAGTATGTTATTACAAAGTAGTTCTCGTATAACTAGTAAATATGCTAATTTTAAAATTAAGTATCACTAATTGTCTATTATATAATATTATTGTAATATCTTTTTATGTTAGATCCTTCTAGTCTATTAAGTAAGTATGGACTATCATATGAAGAAGTAGAGAAAGAGTGTGATGATGGCCTGCTCATTGAGGTCTCACAACATATGAATGATGACTATACAACAGCTGGTGATTGTCTCAATTTATCAACTGAAAGAGTGTGTTGTATTTCACAAAGCGATAAAAGTGATGCACAAAAGAAAATTGAGGTGTTGTGGGCATGGAAAAGGAAGAATGGTAGTGCAGCTACTTCCAAAGAATTGGTAAAAGCTTTCTTGAAAATGGAAGATCGTTTTGTTGCTGAATCTATATTGAAGTATCTTTCAAAGAGAACAACATCATTGCCGCAAGCAACAACGTTTCACCTTGCTCCAGAAAAAGCAAAACATCGTTACCCAAACTGGGAACATTTAACAGAGAGAGAGCAGGAGGCAGTGAGAAACCAGCTAATGGATGACAATCGTGATGTACGTGAAGCATATGCTGTCTTTGTTGCTAAACTTATAAAATCATTTGAAAATCGTGAAGTTAACCCAAAGATTATTATGTCGATAGTACATAGTTATTGTACTTCAGAAAAGGGTCAATACCAACCAATGGTGTTTGATTTTAGAATAGATGATAGTGTTTCTGGTGTTTTTCTTGAGTTGTCCAAACACTGTACATGGTTCAACTATGATGCACTTCGAGTAATAGTTAAGATTTTGGGAAATGAATGTGAAAGAGAGTGTTTAAAAGAATACGAAGATAGTAATCTCATTCCTTATTTAAAACGCTCTATTTTTGAGATACCATGTGCTCCTCCAGACACTCAATCTCAACGTACCAAGCTTCTTCTTAAAGTGTCTACAGATCTCGTCATAACAGGAGGAGAAGTAAAAGCTATTCAAAGAAACCTTGCCAAACTACTGTATTTCGAAACTAGTACACTGTTACATTTTGAGGATTACAATGAAGGCTGTATTGAATTAGTATTTAGTCTTCCCACAGTAGTATTGGAGAATAGCTCTCCTAAATCCAAGTTGTTCACTTACATTGAATGGGACAAGTCAAGTCAATCTTACAAAGTTAATGTTGATCTAGTTTCTGTGTTGTAAGTGTTATTTTAAATATATTCTCACTTTATGACTATATTAGATCATGTTCTGAGAAACCAGAAGTATCTCTACTTGTTAAGTTACTACAAGAAAAAGAGGATGTTCTTAATGAACTATTAGAGAGAGAAAAAATGAAACAAAGTTAGTAATTTTATTTGTATATATTCTAACCTACACTACATTGTGTTATCAATTGTATACATAGCTATTATTTTGCCCACATATAGTCATTGTATATGTATATTCTAAAGTATTATAATTAAATACCTTTCATTGACAGCTAATGATAATCATCACTAAATTATGTGCCTATATTTTATTATAACTAGCACACAGTATGGACAGAGAAGGACCACAAGATCAATCATCAACTGACACTATATCAGGTACATGTACATTAATTGAGATATAACTATATACCTAATGTAAACAGAGAAGCTTAAACTATTGGAGAAAATGAGTAAGGCAAAGACCTTAGAGATAGAGAAGTTAACCAGTTATAAAGAAGGTGAGCTATAGTACTGATAGTAGTACATACCATATATGGTTATGTTCTATAGCTATTGATAAAGTATTAGTAGACAAACAAGAAGAGATTGAGGCATTAAAAATGGAAATAAAATCACTAAATCTTCAATTAATGGAGAGAGAAGAAAGTGGTATCAGTCAGTTGATGGAGAAGATGAAAGGTAAGTAAAATATAAAATATTATGACATGTATCTACAAACATATAATTGCTCTACTGAATTCAATTAACATTATAATTATCATTAATATAAATTATTGTAGATCCAAGAATTCTTGAAACAAAATTGAAGAAGACAATGTCATTAGAAATTAGTCAGTTAAAGTCTACACAGAGAGGTAGGAACTTAACAGATATTATGATCAGGAACATGTAATGAGACAACAGCATGTAACTTCTATATTAATGGTTGAAATAACAAGTAGAGCTCCCAAGTGATACTAGGTAGGGAGAGCTCTGGTATTAATTTTAATAAGTTATTGATCTAAATATAGTAACAGTATTCCCAAGAGCTCTATACCTGGGATTTAATAAACTGCATGTGATTTCATGCTCCTTCCATTTCTTGTCTGTTCTCATTATGTGCTCCTGTTATTATATATAATTATTATATTTAAATATAATATTAATATACATTTGTTGTACATGTGCTTTGTATTCTACAGAATTACAGAAGGAGCTACAATCATTACAAGAGATAATAACATCTCTTACTTTACAATTAAGAGAGAAAGAGGAAAGAAATGTTCATTTAACAGAGAACATAAAAGGTATATTAACAACATGTATAGCTCTTTACTTTATCTATTGTAGATCTGAGGTCTCGGATATTAGAGGTGAGTGATCTCCTTAAAACTAGTCATCCACTTTTAAGTCAAAAACTTGAGGAACCACTTGATATCAAACAAGAAGGTATAGATACACGTGTTCTTTATAAAACTTTATTTGGTCATTCACTTGTTTCTTCAGACACTGAAACATATGAGCTGGTTGACAAGATGAAAACAGTAGAGAACCTCACATCTACTGTCCAAGAAAGAGAAGGTATTATATAACTACTCAAAATATACAACATCTTATATTGTGTACTGTGTAGCTACTGACAGACAACAAGAGATTACTAAATTACAGGAGATGATTAGTTCACTAACTCAACAATTGACAGAGAAAGATAAAATCATCACTCAGTTAACATCAATAGATACAGATGAGGAGGACAGTCAACGGGAATCATCAGATGATGAAGAACTACCAAGTAAGCTGCCATTATAACTTTAGTAATATTTAAAACATGTGATTAAACTACAATATATATATGGTACAGTATGTACTGGCTTGTAGCACACTCCTATAACATATGATAACTCCACAATTTCACATACAACAACTGTATGTGAAATTTATTGGATGAAGACACAAGTCTATTTCATTAGTTGCTTTCATTATCACACCTGTTGTCAATGTTGAGTAAGAACTCTTACTTTAGTAATGGATTCATCACTGATGGCTAAGTAGCAATTAAATTTCAACTATCAAATATTTCTCAGTAATCTATAGTGGATCTCTATGATAATCTCTCTCATAATAGTACCTACACATGTACCAGTTAATGTGGTTCATGTTATGCATGGTTGGGTTAGTATAATTGTCAGTGTCAATTTGTAAATACAAATGGAGGAAAATAACAATAAGTCACATGATCACTGGAGATCAAGACATCAACAACAAACACATTATCAAATAATGTAGGAATAGTTACTCATGACATCACTACCTAGGACTACCACTGATATTATAAAAGATGTCCACAGGATAGAGCAATTGAGTATACAATTTGAAGATTATATTGTGTCACCTTGTTCTAGAAGACACAAGCATTCACTGTTCAAATTTGAAGTTTATTTCATATAAGTAAAGTACCAGTACATGCTTTATAGTTAATAATATTATTATCTACATTCATACATGTACTGACATGAATGTATAGTACATGTACTGTATTGAATATAGTGGAAATATTGGAGAGAATAAAATTTAAAGCTTACTATGTATTATGTTAAAATAAGTGTGGCTGTAGAAATTCATGATCAAATCAATTCCTCACCAATATTTTCAGCTATATGTATACATGTACTATATCACATACGATGAAAATATAAGAAAAAAAATCAAGAAAAGACTAACTACAAGAAGAATAGTAATCTTGAGCTGATATGAAAATATTGTAATGACATCTGTGAGTTAACTGGTGTTCATTAGCTGACATAGAGAAATGATGTCACTATTATTACACACACGTTCCAGCTTCAATGTTTATAGGATATTTTCAAATAATTATTGTTTCAAAAATATTGAAGTACATTATAAATGACATAGCTTACATTATGATATCATATCACAACACTATATTTAATGTTTTGTTACATCATGACATTTTTAAAGTAAAAGAGAAATGTCAATCAGTTGATATAAACACACAAAAGACAAGTCAAACAAAAACTCTGTTACCAGACATCATGATGATTCATGCTTGAGTGTTGCTTCTTAATTACGAATCATCTTGACTAGTGATATAACTGAGTCATCCTCACTGACGTCTATCAGACAGTTCAGTACCTTGTGTGTCCGTCTCAATAGTAGATAGTGACGTCCCCATCCTGGCAGATCATCTGATATAGTAAATTATTAGTATAACACTCAGTAAATTTAAGTCCGTTTTGTAGGATCCGTTCATCTCCGTACATCATTGCTATAGTAACCTAACACTAGTAATGGCGTCGTCTTCTTCGTTAGGCCTTGACAATCGTAGTTGAGCATGTTAGAGTGTGTGTATAGCTATTGTTGTGTGTGTAAAATATTATATAGTAACTATGTTTTATTATAGGAGACACTGGAAGTGTTAAGTGGGAGAGTGATAGTGTTATGCTTACTTCATCTACTGTGGCGGAATGTAAAGAAGTGATACGTCAATTAAAGAGACGACAACACACAACATGGATTATTAAACTCAACTCATTGTCTCCTCAAAGTTTACTTACAATATTAACTGATATTAATGAATGTCAAGTGAGGATACTTGATATAGTGGACACTCCTTTTGATAGTAACTGTGTCAGTCAACTATCACAAGTACTAACTTATAACCAAACAATGGAGGAACTATATCTTGACTCCTCACCTCTCGTACCAGATACTTACCACTTATTAACAACTGCTGTAGTTGGTAATAAAATAATCAAGGAATTATACTTGTGGTATGACAATAATATTACTGATAAAGACATACCACATTTCTCTAATCTCATTATTAACAATAAAACATTACAAGTACTAGTACTCAATGGCTGTCCTAATATTACTAAATTTGGTAAACAACAATTACAAAATGTTTGTGTTAACAATAATAGTTTGACTGTGTGCTTTGATTATAAAATACTCCGTTAATTATTAGTTATTTTTGTACTATTGCTGATATTTTTTTACTAAAAATAAATTATTTCAAATTCAAATAAGTCAATTATTAGTTAAATACTTTAGTTTCCAGTTCTTTGTCTTCTAACAAAGTTAACAATTTTTATAATTCACTTCTTCTCTAGAAAAACTCAACTTCTCTACTTGACAATTGACCACGCCTACATTAATTAATAATAAAAGCTTCAATATTGTTATTTCTAATATTTACAAATACAATTATAACAAACAAACTAGACTAAATTCTACATTAATAGGCCTCTAGTTAGTAGCTATATAAAATTAAATATTATCGCTACGTCTAATTCCACTAATTACTACTGCTAATAAAAAATCCATTAATTAAAGCCAATTAATTTGTCAAATCACCTAAAAACTTATTTCCTACACACACAGTTCACTTAACAAATTAATATTATATTTAATAACACGTTCTATTTAATAATACACTCACTTTTAACAATTCCATGAAAGTACTGATCCATACAACATCAGAAGATTTCTTGATAACATTACAACTATTAACTTACTACTAAACAAACTTAGTTTCTATTAACAGTAGTAGACTGTATCTAGTAGTTAGCAGTTTTGCTAGTTAGTTATCTTCTATCATTAGTAGTTTCTAGTAAAGAAGGCTTAAAGCAGTAAAGGCTTAAGCAGCAAACTTTTTCTCACCGACAGCTGCTCGATTCTACAGCTGCTACTTTAATAGGTGTGGTGTGTAACTATGGAAAAATGCAAACCCGCGAGTAAACATGGCGGTAAGTTACTTAGAACAATGTTGTATTATACTTTTTTTTGCACAGACTGGAGGAGGAGGATATAATCTAAAACACAAAGAAGAAGTAGACAATCTGAGAATAGCTGTACAATGTTGACCAATGAACAAGACAGAGATCAAGAACAATAACACAGTCATTGTACATGTTGATCAAACAAAAGGAGAAATTGTAGGTATAAAATTAATATATACAATAAAAATAAGTACCGTAAGTACTGGTTATATTACATCTACTATTATATGTTCATATGTTCATCTATTCAGCTAGTTGTCTGATCTTAACAGAAATCACCTACAGTACATGGGAGAGAGTTTGCTGTCAAAATACTTAGTAATTCTTATCCTATCCTACAGACTTTAAGAAGACAGTTAGGAGTCCCAAATGGCAGTCCCAAAGTACAATAGATGAGTTTAAGGAATGCTAAAGTCTCCATTGTATTACTTAAACTGAACCTAATAATGACAAGAAGGGACGGGACAATGATTGTATTTCTCCGTCAGAGATCTAGTCAGTTTAGACTCTAGCGAATTGTTAAGGTGTATCATGATGAAGATAAGCTTAATAATTGTTTACAAACATGACCTACTAAGTTGTAACATCAAGCAAAGTCTGTAACTTATGTTTTTTCTTGACCAAATGTAAGTTTGTCCTTCTAATATCACTTTGACATATATCTTTATTGTGTAGCTTTCAAGTTATTAATGACCTTTCATTCAATGTATGGACATTATCATATAGAGTTCCTCCAGATGAAGAGGATACCTTGTAAAATTAAACATGATAACATTTAAACTAGTATCATCATGTAAAACAATAAAGGAAAATAGTTTACAAAGAACTCGAGAGCGTTAGCAATAAACTATTGTCTTTACTATATTATATACAATTCATATTTTATAGAAATATGATAATTATAATACTATATTATTATTATTTGTACAACATTAAAAGTATATGATTTACTAAAAATATTTCAGAGTTTAGTTACTTTATACATACCGCGTCACTTTGTACAGGACCTGTGCTCTCAGCACGCACGTGGGTGGAATTAATATTTGTCTTCATTGATTATAGAGGTGGAGTGTTCTAACAGCTTATGAGAATGCATCACGAGATTTTGCTGACACTCTCAGGATGTCCTGGAGATATCTTCACACGTTCTAGAGACACTGGTCTATTTGAGGTAAGATCTAAAATGATTCCAATTTAAGTTATATTAATGATACTATCTCTGAACTTACTACCAACACCAGTTAATACCAGATCTACCATTTATACATCCAAGTGAAGTAGATTTGATCAATAGAGTAGTATCATTAGGTACATATTACCTAACACTTCAAGATTTTATTAAGAAACAAACGTCAGCTGTTTTGACTTTGACCACACCCACTACTAATGAACAAGAGTCACCAGGTTGAACATAAAACATACACACTTCAATATCATATAAAATAAAGGTAGGTCTTTATATAGGAGCACTGGCTATTGGATTAACTCAAGTACTAGGTCCATATCGTCAGAGATTAGTTGATGTTGAAAAAGAGGTACATGTAATATCAACTCTACTTATAAAATAATACATGATTTATTTAAAATGTAGTGTATTAAAGATCATCATTTACCATTATCACATATTCAACATAAATTTGAAGAGGTATCATATTTTATCTGTCTGTCCATCATTATCATTTGTTTATCCATTATCCATCTATATATCCATCAGTTCATCTATCCTTCTATCCAATTTATCCATTCATCCATTGTCCATCCATCTATCCATTCATTTATTTTAACTCTTTTTTCTCTCGTTTTATAGTATCATTTTCTCTTACCATCATTAGATACTACTATTAAACATATATTAAGATATAAGGTAATTTATATATTGTTAATATATTGTATTAGTTAGTTGGTATTATGTTAGCTTCATGGTTGTCATATACTTAGTCTATTATATGACAGATCTGCTTGTGGTATACCATCAGTTAAATATGGTGATATATCTTGTTAATTAATTTAGATTACTTTAGGAGCACATTATCCTTCAGATTGTCTCGTGGGAATATTTCAGGTACTAGTATACTGGCCATGTATCCATTAGACAATCCTTTCATCCATAGTTTTTTATAAATTCATCCATCACTTCAAATAACCATTCATCAATCTATCTATTGGACTCCGCCCATTTGTCTATCTATTAGACTCCACCCATTCATCTATTTTATTCTATCTATCCATCAGGGTATCTTATCATGTCTATTAGGAGAAGTGTTCAATATATTCTACTCATGTCCTAAACAACTCTTAAGAGCAAGTGGTAATTCTATTATTAAAATAACATATAATCATTGTTTGTATAGAGAAAATGTACTATGATAATACACTGGTCACATGTACATTATGAATTTAATATATATATATATAGACAACTTGTTGACTGTATCTGTGATTATAATGTGGTACGTACTCTATGCTACTAAATGTTATTCAATACCACTCAAGCCTGTTATTGGATATGCATCAATGATGTTTAGTAATATATATGGATTCTTTTAAGTGTTGAATAACAAACTCCATGTTTAATGTAGTAGAGTACATTTACATGTTTCTACTTGACTTACTTGCTTCCGAAGATTGTTTTGTACTATTTGAGAATTTATGTGGATACAATATATGTAATGTTTGCTACGTATGTTGTTGAAAAATGCACTTTAATTGAAACCAAAAAATGAAATGAAGCATAATTGAAACAACAAGAATGATAAACTAGATCCTTGGTTTGAACCATCTTGTGATTAATCATAAAAGCAGTAGCTATTTATATAGTAACTTAACTATTAAAGTATACTTAATAACTTAACTATTAATAAAATATACTTAATAACTTAACTATTAATAAAGTATACTTAATAACTTAACTA
Organism: Xestospongia muta; assembly: GCA_963693285.1. Taxonomy (NCBI): domain Eukaryota; kingdom Metazoa; phylum Porifera; class Demospongiae; order Haplosclerida; family Petrosiidae; genus Xestospongia; species Xestospongia muta. The sequence continues at coordinate 1,546,341 of OY848919.1, read as the reverse complement.
TTAAAGTATACTTAATAACTTAACTATTAATAAAATATACTTAATAACTTAACTATTAATAAAGTATATTTAATAACTTAACTATTAATAAAATATACTTAATAACTTAATTATTAATAAGGTATATTTAATAACTTAACTATTAATAAATTATTATATTGTTTGTTATTGTTTTATAGCTATTGTTCTATGGTCGTTTACTAGTGTTGATTATGTATCGTTTTTACAAACAACTATAATTAGACTTGTGTTAGTCCTTATCTCATCTATAAGATCTGTATCTTTATGGAATAAAATAACCCTCGTTTCAAGGTAAGGTTACTTGTGGTGCTAGGTTACTATGGTAACCACTGATGTTACTAGTATAGAGCATACTAATGGTAGCTATCCTAGGTCACTGTGGTAAGTACTGATGTTCATTAGTCTAGAGCTTACTAATGGTAGCTATTCTAGGTCACTGTGGTAAGTACTGATGTTCACTAGTCTAGAGCTTAATAATGGTAGCTATTCTAGGTCACTGTGGTAAATACCGATGTTCTTATTTTAGTCTTATTTTCCCGAGTCTTGCCTTTGCTAAACTTATATGTACAACAACATATCCATCAGCACCAGAAGACAAAGCATATTATTTAGAAGAAGTAACTATATTTGTTCAACATTACATCATGTTGTTTGGAATAGTTGGTTGTGTTTTGGTATGTTTGACTACTTAACATATTATATTTGTCATCTTATACATCCATTACTGATTTATGCATCCATTCTCTATACATCCATTACTGATTTATGCGTCCATTTTTATACATCCATTACTGATTTATGCATCCATTCTCTATACATCCATTACTGATTTATGCGTCCATTTTTATACATCCATTACTGATTTATGCATCCATTCTCTATACATCCATTACTGATTTATGCATCCATTCTCTATACATCCATTACTGATTTATGCATCCATTCTCTATCATTCATGTATCCATTATATATCTATGCATCCATTATCATTTTATTTGTATATTCATACATCCATACTCTTTATCCACGAATCCATTCTTAATTTTTCACAGCTGTCATACAAGTACTTAAGGCCAAACAAAGTGGGGATAGCGGCAGGTGCTTACTACCTCGTTTCTCACGTCTCTCTCCTTACTCTCCTCATGTTTCATAGACTAGTTAATGTTGTTCCGGAAACAAATGACTTTAAAATTGAGAATGGAATAGGAGATTTGGACTTAAATTGATATACTTAGGTTGGTATGAGACTAAAACTAAGTTGTGTCAGTACAGGAATGAGTCCCCTACCATTTATACATGTGTGTATAATTAAATTTATACTGTAGGTTAATTTAGATGAAAAACATTGTAGGGTTTTTTATTGTTTTTAATCGCTCATTTATAAATTTAGGTAATATTATTATTATATTATTGTTGATATATTATATTAATGTTTTTATTATAATTAATGTGAAACGTATTTCTAAAGCGCATATTATACATTTATACTTGTAATAACATCTTGTCTTCCTGACGTGTTTTTACAGTAACCATCTTATTACTTCATTTAAAAATGTAGCCGTATTATAATAGTTATTATATACGTACAGAAATCTTCCCTTGCCTTGGAGAGAATGCTATATTTGTAAAGGCTGTTGCCTGTTGGAAGACTTTGTGCAGTGTAACATCGTTATTGGTCATTCTCGTATTCACAAAGGCTGTATAGGTTTTTGGAGACTTACTACTTCTGGTAACTTGACTACCCTAACTGGACTTGGATCAACTAGTACTATAATTTGATAAAATTCTGCACTTTGAAATGTATCATTTCATGCACTCAACTTAGTTCTATAGTATGTCCGAGTTGAGTTGAGCTACCCAGACATGTAAATAACTTTTATAATTAAAACCAACAAATTAACTTTATATTTTTTTATTTGCCATTAATAAAATTGTACATTAACCATTTAGACATGTTGCTGTGTTACATATGAATCTACTTCTACTAGTTACATCAAATAGCACTATGCAAAGAGTATGATCTTTTGAGTTGAAAGTTGACTGCTATTGTGAAGTATATATCTCTGACCAGCATGGATTTCATCCAGTTTGTTGATATCTTGTGAGACTACTGAACCCCAAACTTAAAAATGTTAAATGATAAATAAACTTTAATTTTTAATGATTAAAAGCCAAAATAAAATAAACATATAAAAAAAGAACTTAAATTAAAATTAATGATTGGAGAACCAGTCAAATGTTAAATTTCTAGCACGCATCCTCTGCAATCATTGTTTTGTTCATCCATTGATCAATCACAGTTACATACCATCGATATAATGAAGACTTCTTTTCACACTCCCTCTCAATACTATTCTTCTTGGCTCATTCTATGATAAAGTAAGTGAGTGCAGTGGAAACACTAAAACAGAAATAAATCTGTCTCAATAGGTGAAGATCTTGAGAGTTGGTCAAAGGAGGGAGATAGACTCAGAGAGTCCAATCAAGAAGATCTCCAGAGAATCCATCACCAATGAGATTGCACACGTTGGTTAGGCGGGAAAATATCACCAGCACACATCTAACAAGGAATAGCGAACGCGTGACCACTATTATGGCGGGAAAATATCAAGAGCACACACCTAACAAGGAATGGCAAACGCGTGACCACTACTATTATGGCGGGAAAATGTCACCCTAACGAGAACAGCAAAACTAATAGATTTTTAATTTAATTATGAAAATATAATTAATTAAATGATATAGCTTTTTTGCTAAAAAACATCAATGATATTATGATACAAACTAAAATAATAATTAGTAATTTTAAAGTTAGTTTATCTTGTGTAACTAAAAAAAAAATTTAACAATAATAATAAAAATGATCAATATTGGTATAATAATGTGTAATACAATAGTTGTAAAAAATTTATAAGAATTCAGTATCATTGTAGTTGTTAAGATAAAAAAAACTCTGAACTAATTCAGTTTTCATGAAACAATTTCAAAGTTAAATAAAATCTAGAATGTTTGATTTGAAGATTAATAGTTTTTTTTAAAACTGAAGTTAAGATGATTGACTTTTGACAAATTTTAGATAAAAAAATATTTTTTGAGAAATTCAATATAATAAATTAAAAACAGAATACTAACAAACCATAAAGAAAACATTAAAAAATTACAGAAAAAAAAATAAAAAAAAAAATTAAATAAGAGTCTCTGTAGTTGAAGAGTTCCCAAGAGTCCAGTCAGTCCACAAGTAGAGAACATAGAGGAAGAAAAAGAAAGTTTTCTGGAATAACTGGATTACTAAAGAATGGATGGATGGAGAGTTGGCTCACCTTTTCAACAGTGCTGCTCCTGCAGGAAAAGAAAGAAAGAGTAGTTACAACTGAACTGGTGGTAACGATGAATGGATAGAGAGTGAAGAGAGACAGAGGAAGTGAAAAAGGACCACCAACACACACACACACAGCACACACACACACGCACCCTAGAAGATCAGAGCTCTCCCCCGCCACCTGGCGGTCTAGGATTTTTTTAAAAAAATTTTTTTAGGCCGCCAGGCGGCAGGGGAGAGATAATTAATAGGATTTGTATGAGTGTGTGTATAGTGTATGGGCTGGATAGCCCAAAATAAAATAAAAATAAAAATAAAAGAAGAGGAAAGAAGGCTTGAAGGAAGACAGGAAAGAGTACAATGAGCAGGAGAGCGACTCATCTTTTACATCCAGAGAACAAATATCAGAGAACATCAGAACAGTCAGAGAACATCAGAACAGTCAGAGAACAATCAGAGAACATCAGAACAATCAGAGAACATCAGGCCAACCACAGTAAGAACTTTCAAGTTGAGTCCTATAGAAATGAAGAGTGAGAACAAAAAACTTTTACACAAACAAAAAATAAAAAATAAAATAAAAAAAAGAAAAATAAAGAAACAGAAAAGGATGACATAACTGAAACGAAAAGATGATCCAGCGACGAGGTGAGTCGATCGAACGAAGTGAAGAGATGATCCAACGATGAGACGAGTCGATCGAACGAAGTGAAGAGATGATCCAGCGATGAGACGAGTCGATCGAACGAAGTGACGAGCTGATCCAGCGACGAGGCGAGTCGTAGAGAACATAAAGGTATGAAAAATGGACTACCATTTAAATCATCAAGACGTCTGTCTGTCACACTACAATTCGACAATCATTCAACAAAACTCGTGACAAATTTTTTCACCAGCAAAAAACGCGGGAACAACATTAATTGATTTTTAAGTGATCTAATTAACAACTAATTAAACTTTTCAAAATACATATAATATTATAGTACCTCAACTATTCTACAGCTTGTTACTGGAAAGAAATACATTTGTAAGGCAATATCTATATACGATATAGGGTACAATAGTTCCCTCTAAAACTCCCAAACTAGTCAGTATAGACGTCTCAGTCATTTTCTGTTATGATATTATGTATATCACTATATATTATGAATTTGTAAAACTGGTGTATTTACGTAGGAGACAGGTATCATAGTATATCCCACTAGTTTTGCGGACTCACATCTGCTAGTGCATTAGCTTGGAAAGTATTTCTAAAGGCTGTAGGAACATTTTCGCACAGTGTAGCATTGTTACAGTTATTAATGTGTTGAGAAGTTATAAATCCTACAATAGATATAATAAATACAACAGAGATTTATAAAACATACACTCTATTGAATTTTAAAGTGCATTTATCATCAGCATATGAAAGGTAAATGGATAGATGGAATGGATGAATGGACAAATAGATGTATATATGGATACATAAACAGATATAACTCAGTAATACATATCATATTGTCCTTATATATTGTCTCCTGTACACATGTCATGGTGTCCTATATAAACAGCTATCTAGTTGGATAATACATGGACTACTAAAAGATGACTATAAGGAATTCTTCATAGAACCTGTTCTGTCTCTAAAGGACAAAGAAGAGAAAGAAAATGAGGAGGTAGAGAGAGAGAGAGAGGGAGAGAGAGAGAGAGAGAGAGAGAGAGAGAGAGAGAGAGAGAGAGAGAGAGAGAGAGAGAGAGAGAGAGAGAGAGAGAGAGAGAGAGAGAGAGAGAGAGAGAGAGAGAGAGAGAGAGAGAGAGAGAGAGAGAGAGAGAGAGAGAGAGAGAGAGAGAGAGAGAGAGAGAGAGAGAGAGAGAGACTGTGTACTAACATGTGTGATATTATCCTTTCAATCAACAGAATCCATTACAACCAACTTATCAGCCGAGGGGACTCTCCAGTTACCAAATCAATCCTTCTCTCTTACCTAGTTATCTTCCTATGAGAGTAGCAGAGAAGGTCAGTTCCTTCTTATTATGTACATATACTAACTGACTATGTCATATCTACATATTGTTTATAGGAGAAGCTCTTCAGATCTTTTTAGGAAAAGAATCAGAAAGTTTTGTCAAAATATTATCACAAAATAATGGGATATCATCTAGTCAATCAGGTAGTCTGTCCATCTCTCCTGTCATTCATCCATTGATCCATCCAGTCATTCATCCATTAATCCATCCAGTCATTAATCCATTATTCCATCCAGTCATTCATCCATTGATCCATCCAGTCATTCATCCATTAATCCATCCAGTCATTCATCCATTGATCCATCCAGTCATTCATCCATTGATCCATCCAGTCATTCATCCATTAATCCATCCAGTCGTTCATCCATTAATCCATCCAATTATTTATCCATTGATCCATCCAGTTATTCATCCATTGATCTATTGTCTAGCTACTCAACTTCATACTCATCAATTGACATTTGTTGATCCACTCACTGATCTACAAAGACAGCCATTGTTTGATTTGAAAGCCTTTGAAAGTTGTTGTAGTCAAATACGAGATACAGTAGCTGAAGTAAGTGGATACATAGATGAATGAACAGATGGATCTCTCTCTCTCTCTCTCTCTCACTCTCTCAGCACTTGTGGTTACTATTAGTTGAAGAGTCAGATCTTATTGGTAGTTTACAGATAATGAAGGACTTCTTTTTATTAGGACGTGGTGGTCTCATTTTAACTTTTATAGATATAGCTAATTCCTTTATGAGTTTACCTCCTTTATTATCAACACAACATGGTATATATCTGTCCTTCTATTCATCCATTTATCATCTATCCATCCATTCATTCATGTAGATGTTAACATTGCCTTCAGACAAGCCATGACTAAACTAGGTATTGAAGATGAGACACTCCTACATCAGTTCCAGTTAACAGTACCTCCTCCTCCAGATCGAAAGAGGGTCCTCCCCACAGCTCAAAAACCCGAAACAAAAATTCAGAACAGCTGGGATCAACTTGGACTTAGTTTCAAACCAAAATGGCCACTTCATATTATCTTTACATCAGCTGTACTTGAAAAGTCAGTGCATAGTTAGTTATCTCATGTACTTGTTTCATAAACAGGTATAACTCACTTTTCAAGATCCTGTTAGCTGTCAGACGAGCTCAACTAGCTCTTCAACATACTTGGTATTTACAGATGTCTAAACGTCAAAGAACAGCTGGGTTGCTATGGCAACTGAGAGTTCATATGGCTTTTTTGATCGATAATCTTCAGTACTATGTTCAAGTAAGTCAAACCAGACCAGTATTTACTAGTGACCTAGGATAGCTACAATTATTATGCTCTAGACTAGTGAACATCAGTACTTACCACAGTGACCTAGGATAGCTACCATTAGTAAGCTCTAGATTAGTGAACATCAGTACTTACCACAGTGACCTAGGATAGCTACCATTAGTAAGCTCTAGACTAGTGAACATCAGTACTTACCACAGTGACCTAGGGTAGTAAACTCTCTCCTGTTGTTATGGTTGGTAGGTTGATGTTCTGGAGACACAATTTACACAACTCTTACAAAAAATCAGATCTACTCATGACTTTGAGTCTATAAAACATGCTCATGATGTCTATCTCACTACATTACAAACTCAATTGTTTTGTCTTCTACCAGCTGTAAGTTTAGTACATGAGAACATCAGATATATCATTTATTTGAACTGTTAGGTATCTCGAGGTCTTTGTGAGATTATGGAACTATGTCATCAGTTACATAGTTTAGTACAGACTATGTCTGATCCATTAACTTTAAAGGAGACTGCTCAACTTGATAGAATAGCTAAAGTAAGAGAGAGAGAGAGAGAGAGAGAGAGAGAGAGAGAGAGAGAGAGAGAGAGAGTTGACACAATGTATATTTAACCCTTTCATAGGACTTTAGTCGTCAAGCCTCTCTTCTATTTCGTATTCTCTCCAATGTCCGTAGTCTTCATACAGCACCACATTTATTCAACTTATATTACGTCTTGATTATAATCACAGTGTAAATCTTGTTCTGAATATTGATTAGGAGGGGGAGGAGCAGAAGGGGCGGGGCTAGGTTCTAATGGCAACTCAATATCAGTAACATCTCTGATCTCAATCTCACCACCTATTTCAACAGAGTCTAGAGAGTTGGAGTTGCGATGAAAGGACATGAGACGCCTTCTTTGTAGTCTGTCATCGTGAGGTGAAACAACATCAGAGAGTCTGTTAACAATTGTCTTTAAACCCTCTTTGACACCTTCTCCAATCCACCGAGCTGTTCCAGAGAGTGACCACTCATCATTGTTAAATGTTCTTCTATTATGAGGTGATTCTTGAAAGTATGAAGGATTATATCTGTTTGATTTGGGACTATATTTAGGACTCATTCCTGAGTCATATTCCACACTAGATTGTGAATATTTAAATGAACTGGGGACAACAGGTGCTACTAGTTTGGGTGTTGGGTTATGTTTAGGACTCATTCCTATGTCAGATTCTTTCCTATATAGACAGCTATCTTTTTATCTGTTTATCAACTATTATAATTCTAAACCTGTTCTTCTAAGTCTCTTTGTTCACGTTTAATTTGACAGTTTCTTGAATAGAACTGACCACTTTACTACAATTTTAAATAAACACAAACATTAACAACATTGTCACATGACTCTCATGTGACTTACATCTCTAATACTAGCCAACAATTTATATGCTGATCATCTAGCCTCATCCTTCCTTACATCCTATAGAAATAAATGAAGGTATATATAATAACAGTTGTTTGGTGTATAGTGACCACTACATTACTTACTTTGTATATCTGCTCATCTGTACTTTAAAGGTACGATCTAGTTTACCAGAAAGTTGGTTAATCTCCTTCTGAACATACCTGGTATCTGTTAATATCTAAATGAAAGAGAAAAGAGATAGAATGAGGAGCAAAGTCATTTCTTACCTACTTTGTTAATCTCTTCTTTCTCTTTTCATATGTTAGCTACTATTTCCATAATATGACAAGTATAAGCTGATCTACTTGTGTCCTTTGTCATACGCTCATATTCTCTGACCTAAAACAAAATAAATGACATGTCCATCCATCCATCCATTTTTCTTACTAGTTGTTTATACAACTCATCTTTGTATTGTGTTTCATCTGCAACCTCTTTTATTTTTTCTCTAAGCAATCTGATCTCCTCTAGAAGCTCCTGTGTCTCCAACTATAGACAAAATTATTAGCCCCTACACAACACAATTTCCTGACCTCTGTGGTATCAGATTTTGACTTTAACTCTCGAAGATCTCATATAAGAGGTCCTCGTACTTCTTCTCACTTACCAGCCAGTTTAACAAGTCAATCAGAGCTCAACTGTACCAGTTCCTTAAACAAAAAACCAGTTTGATAAACAGGTTTTAAATTAGTGTATTAAAAACCTTTAATTTAGCAATATTTTCATCAGCATTAGGTAGAAGATCATACGTTCCTTTCTTAATATGATAAACATCCTCCTCCTCTTTATTTTTAACTGATTGTTGCCTCACTTGTTCCTGCATCTGTTCAATCCCTGTAAAGGTCAAAGGTTAAAAGGTCAATAGGTCAAACACAGATTCATACCAGCTGTGTATTTCTTCATATTGAGCTCCAATGTCTCAAAACGTGATGTCAATTCAGATAGTTGATTCTATAAAGTAGTCAACTACGCCTTTCTTTGATGCTGGAGATCCTCTTCAGAGGTGGCTTCCATAGCAAATAGAGCCTTATCTTCCTATGAATTAAGGAAGATCAATTAAATAGTTTATCTAACAATGCAAGTTCTACTTTAGCAAAAACTGCAACATCTCAGCATGTTGGAAGTGAGAGTCTTTTCCATGTTGACCTCCAGCTCGGTCAAGAAATGATGAAATTATTTGGTTTAAATCAGACCCTAATGCAAGGGGTCCTGAACCTTGTCCCATTTTATTATGAGCACGCAATTGTTCCTCTAATTTCTTTGAAGATGCTGCCTTTTACATGCTTGGTATTCCTAATGGATACATGAGTACATGAAATGGATGTACATTATATCATAAATGGATACATGAGTTGAACAATGGACACATATTATCCTGAATGAATGGATATTATAGATATATTTGTCTATATGTGCATACTAACTTCTTCAGAGAGACAAGATAGTAGTCCAGTTTGGTTTGATTCTGTCTCCCATTCTTGCTGAGCAGCAACTTCTCTAGCATTCTTAGCTACAGCCAGTATATCCTTCCTGACCTTCGGCTGGGCCACAATGCATGGTATATTTTGTTAATAATATAGTTTCACCTCTATTGATTATATTGTTAAATCATGTGATAGTCATGTGACTACAGACCTTTAGGTATCTTGACTTAGAGGTCTCCAGTACCAGCTGGAGCTTGAACATTAGTAGAATTAAAAGAATGTAATCTGTTTGAACCCTATAGAAATGGATGGATAGATAGATAGATAAATGGATGAATGGACAAACAGCCAGATTATTACAATACCTCAATATTCCAGGTTGTAGGTAATGACCATCGTGTTGACCTTCTTTTACAATAAGATGGCATCCAAGGTGTTCAAAGTGATGTGGCTATTTCAGCTGCTATACTACGAGTAAGTAGAATACCAGCTCCTGTTTGTTCATCACCTCCTTGAGGACTTTCCTTCGGTAGTTTCTCCAGAAGAAACATGAGAAGTTTACGCGAATCTTTAACACTTGAATACAATAATGTTTGGTAGCCCACTTCAGCTGGATATCCTAAGTTCTATATAGAAATATCATATCATATGTTCATTAACTTGTCCATTCATCTAATGTCTGTTTGACTATTAATCCATCAACCAATCTCTGCTATCCCATCTATTCATCCATCCAATGACATCCATCAGTCCAACTATCAATTCATATGTCCATTTATCTATCTATCTATCTAACTAACTTGGCAAGTATTGACCAGTCCAGTACACATGTGATAACAAGTGAACATTGCCTCAGAGAGATGGGTGGAGCTTTCAAACTCTGGAATGATAGTCCTTGAACAATGCACAGAAGCTTCAACTACCATATAAGGTGAAAATTAAGTTAGACTCATCACATCTTGTTAAAAGTTACTGCAAGAAAGAGAGGGAGAAGAAAGGTGGCGGGGCAATGAGTTATTAATTGTGAAGACTATTGGTATTATTAATGACGATATCTTACCATCCTACATCTCTGAGTGTTGTAATAATGATGTCATCAACCTCTTCCATTGTTACAGTGTAACTCTCCAATATTTATGACAATGTCACATCAATAGGAGTTACTTCAAATACACGTTAGCCACACCTCTATATAGTAGCATGGCAGTTATAACTGGTGTTCGTTGACTTTACAGAAAGAAAACTCTTTTTACTTGCACTGTCGAGGAGAGACTTGTTAACGATAAGATTTATATCTCCTTCTTTACAGAAAACTCAAAAGTTATTGCAAAAATAAGGAATTTATCTGTTATTAGCCATCCTGATCTTCTCTTTGTTCTTTACCAATTTTCCAAGGAGTTGGTAAGCTATCTGTTAACTACCTAGTAATATTCTATGCTATATACTGTGCATGTGTGTGGTGCTTGAAAGTGTAAGAAGCAAAGTTTGAATGGCCTATATTTTAACTCCAAACGTTAATAATTTTTAATTTAACACAGGAGGTGGAGGGATTGGAGGGGGCAGTCTCTTTAGTGGACAGATTCCAGGTAATCTTGGACTCAGAGGTGGAGTCATGTGAAGAAGAGGAGGAGTTAGAATTGGTATTGGTAATAATACTGATATGTTCTCAAGTGGAATGTCTTCAACAGGTAGGAACTTCTCCTGTTAATTTTATACAATGTAATATCTTGTAATTTATTGTATGATGTATGCCAAAATTTGTCAAGGAAGTATTTGCCGCTAGTCTGATATCTGAGTCTGTTATGAAAAGCAAGAACTTTGCTGACATAGCTAATTCCGGTCTTTGCAGCAGGATTGAAGTTGTAGAGGAGATACAGGAATACTGTCATTGTCTTCTTTATAATTATTGAGGATCTTGGTGGACCAATTGCAATTTCTGATAGAAATCTGGCAACAAAGTTATCAACTCTCCTGTACAGTACATCACTAGCAACATCATTAGTAGATATTCTCACTCTAATATCTATTTTTAGAATTAATTAAGTGTTACATTTAGTTGGAGACCATGCTACACGAGAAATAGGAATTAGAAACTTATATAATATGTCTAAAATCCCACTGTTATGAATTAAATGAGCTTCATTTGTCATGTCACAATTAACACTAGTATAATGATAGACTATGAGTTAATATTATATGGTTGTCCATGTAGCTCTTATATGTTTATCTCCTGTTAATAGCGAAGTATTTTATTACAACTGTTAATCGTATTATAAATATCAAAGACACTAGCAGTGTTTGTATATATCATAGTTGGGATATACTTAGTTTAAGAACATTTATATAGTACTGGTAGGTGGGGCTATTATAAAAGCATAATTTATCTTTGTTCTTTATGTTTTAAGGACAGTAGTTACAAAGAAGAGATAATATGATGTCTGTAAGCAAGAACTTGACCTCATCGATTTGTGTTTAAATGATGATAATTTCAAGCAGTTTAAACAACTGTCATACTAGCTATGTGACCTTTGATCAACTCTAGCATCACTGTATTTAATTGGATGATTTAATGGATTGTTGATTATTTTCTATGATCATGTGATTGTCACATGACTTTTATTGTATACATGTTGTGTCTGTTACATACAATTGTTTTATTTGTTAATAGAATATTGTTGTCTTTTAACACATTTTGACATTTTTAAAATTGACTGTATTAATTTATAAATAATTCTTCAAATCTGTAACCCTCTGTTTTTTAAACTAGATATCTGCTTCATCTTTAGGTAATTAAGCTAGAGTTATCATAACAGTACATGTCAGTACTTACTACTGGTTATGGAGGTCCTTTTAGAGTCATTGGGTTGGATATGACTTGGTCATATTAGTATTATCCCCAATATCATATTCATTGTTATGATAAAAGTCATATGACAGGTTTCCAAGGAGGAAATAGACCAGAGATTAATAAAACACTTCCTATAACCTAGAAAAACATCAACTGTCTTGACTGAAATGGCTACTTATGAAGATAGTTCATTTGATGAGATATTAAATAGCAAACCAAGTTTAGCTGAGTTATGTGCAGATGTTCCTATCAGTACTAACTGGTATATAATGGGAACACAACTTGAACTTGATGTCAGAAAGTTAAATGAAATTGAAGACCTACCCAAACCTGTTCCTTACAAAGTATCAAAGATGTATGAACTGTGGTTGGATACTAAACCCCAGGCTACAAGGAAACAAATTCTGGACACATTGAAGATGGAAACTGTTGGTCAAATGAGTCTAGCTCAGCAATATGAGACAAAATTAAAAGATCACACTACTGTCATTGGTAAGTGACTAAGAGTGTATAAAGTATAGTTATTATAATATACAGCAGAAGAAGACACTCCCAATGAACCAAGTGCTACATCACAGCCTGTAATAACAAGTAAGTCAAAGACATTAGATATAGAGAAGTTGATGAGCCATATATTAAGTCCATCAAGCTAGACCCCCTTCTCTTTTTGCTGCAAGGAGAGTCTAGCAAAGGTCACATGATAACTTTAATTAATTATGATAAGCATAAATGAGGAAGCTATACAGACACCCACAATAACTATGGCCTCCCTCACATGCTACCAAGAATCTATGTAGTGGTATCTGATTGGTATACTACAGTTTAATTAATGGTAACCTTTCCTAGATCCTTCTCATCATACCCCTTGACACATGTCATGTGTCAAGGGGTCTAGTGCAAAGTATTCTTTAGTTCATTTACTGGACTTGATTTGACTAAGTAGTGGATAGCTACACATTTGCTGCTTATGTCAGTAAACTTGTCACAATAATTTGTTGTCAACCTGTTGCCTATCTCATAAACTCTAAACTCTAAACTAAGTCTATAGGATTTAAGCAATATGGTCTATCATAATAAAGAAAGAATGAATATATGATATGGAATCATGACAACATAATACAAGAAATAGATTCACAAGTATATTGTTCATCATAATATTAACCTATTTAAGAAAGAATGTCATGTGACCATTAGTATATGATTGGATGGAATTAACATGTCATGTGAATGCTGATGACAGTAGGACAAATAATTTAAAGCAAATGGATCTGATGCTTTTTCACCAGTACTTGGGATGTATGTCAGTCTGGAGATGAGATTATGTATTATGTTAGACTATGAGTATATACTTGTGAATGTAGTTGTTTCGTAATCTTGTCATCATTATATTTCTATTGCTTTATATTGTATGTTCATTTTCTGATAATAGTGAGGTATTTTATTCCAGTTGTTAATAGTATTCATATCAAAGACACAAAAAATGTTTGTATATATCATAATTGGGATACAGTAAGTACATGGAGATTCGTATAGTACTGGGAGGTGTGGCTATTTATATGATAGTTATGACTGTATCATTGTTCTTTATGTTTTAGGAAGGTATTTACAAACAAGAGATAATACAAAGTTTCTACTTTACTTTATCACTGTAAAAATTGATCTGTTGTTTTAACTACTAATTTGTAGTCTACATAATTGGATTACTATGGAATACATAAAGACAATATATTGTATATTATATATTATATACTAGTACTGATAGGTCAGGCTATTATATAGTTTACATAAGTGGATTACTATGGAATCCATAATTAATATAAATTACTCACTATATAATTTGTTTGTATGTTATTACAAAGCAACTAGTTAAAGTAATATATTATTATCATCACACTCCTTGTCTACTTATAGTGTACATGAACTTGACTTTCATATTTTAAATTGTCAATACTGATAATAGTCACACAAACAGTTAAACAATCATCATATTATGAGACATTGATCAGTTCTAGTATCATTACAAATCAGCTAATGTACTGATCTATTCTCATATTATACACTAATATTGTACTTAGGATGTATCTCAATGCTTATAGTTTTGCATAGTGAGACATTGACCCCACCCATTACTTAAATATCTCATATAAAATAGTACTTCACATATAACTAGTAAATATGCTAATTTAAAATATTAAGTATCAATAATATTGTCTTTTGTATATTATAATGTCTCTTTAGTTACATTAGATCTTTCAAGTCTATTGAGTCAGTATGGTCTATCGTATGAAGAAGTAGATAAAGAGTGTGATGATGGAGTTTTCATTGAGGTCTCACAACATATGAATGATGACTATATAGCAGCTGGTCATTGTCTCAATTTATCGACTGAAAGAGTGCATAGTATTTCCCAAAGTGACAAAAATGATGTACAAAAGAAAATTAAGATGTTGTGGGCATGGAAAAGGAAGAATGGTAGTGCAGCTACTTCCAAAGAATTGGTGAAGTCTTTCTTGAAAATAGAAGATCGTTTTGTAGCTGATTCAATATTAAAACGTCTTTCAAAGAGAATGACATCATTGCCACAAACAACAACATTTCACCTTGATCCAGAGAAAGCAAAAAATTGTTACCCAAATTGGAAAGAGTTAACAGAGAGTGAGCAAGAGGCAGTGAGAGACCAACTAATGGATGACAATCGTGATGTACGTGAAGCTTATGCTGTCTTTGTTGCTCAACTTATACAATCATTCGTCAAACGTGAAGTTGACCCAAAGATTATTCAGTCTATTGTATGCAGCTATGGCACTTCAGAAAAAGATCAACATGAACCAATGGTGTTTGATTTTAGTAAAGATGACAGTGTTTCTGATGTGCTTTTCAAATTGTCCCAACGTTGTACATGGTTTAACTATGACTCACTTAAGGTTATAGTTAAAAGTTTAGGAGATGAAGCTGAAAGGAAGTTTTTAAAGGAATATGAGGACGAACATCTCATTCCTTATTTAAAACGCTCTATTTTTGAAATACCATGTGCTCCTCTCCACAATCAATCTCAACATACCAAACTTTTTCTTAAAGTTCCTGCATATCTTGTAACTGGAAGAGAAGTACGAGCTATTCAACGTAACCTTGCCAAACTACTGGGTTTTCAAAGTAGTGCTATCTTACACTTCCATGATTACAATGAAGGATGTATTAAATTAGTATTTAGTCTTCCCACAGTAGTATTGGAGAATAGCTCTCCTAAATCCAAGTTGTTCACTTACATTGAATGGGACAAGTCAAGCCAATCTTACAAAGTTAATGTTGATCTAGTGACTGTGTTGTAAGTGTTATTTTAAATATATTCTCACTTTATGACCATATTAGATCATATTCCGAGAAACCAGAAGTATCTCTACTTGTTAAGTTGCTACAAGAAAAAGAGGATGCTCTTAATGAACTATTAGAAAGAGAAAAGACAAAACAAAGTTGGTTATTTTATATGTATATATTCTGACCTATACTACATTCTGTAATCAATTGTATACATAGCTATTATAGTTTACCATCAAGTCATCATATTATATTCTAAATTCTACATGATTAAATACCTTTCAGTGACAGCTAATGATAATATACTGCATTATATTTGTATATTTTATTATACTAGTACACAGTATGGACAGAGAAGGACCACAAGATCAATCATCAACTGACACTTTATCAGGTACATGTACATTAATTGAGATATAACTATGTACATAATGTAAACAGAGAAGCTCAAACTATCAGAGAAAATGAATAAGGCAAAGACCTTAGAGATAGAGAAGTTAACCAGACATAAAGAAGGTGAGCTATAGTACAGATAGTAGTACATACCATATATGGTTATGTTCTATAGCTACTGATAAAGTATTAGTAGAGAAACAAGAAGAGATTGAGGCATTACAAATGGAAATAAAATCACTAAATGTAGAATTAATGGAGAGAGAAGAAAGTGGAATCAGTCATTTGATGGAGAAGATGAAAGGTAAGTAAAATATAAAATGTTATGATATGTATGTACAAAACTACAATTGCTCTACAGATTTCAATTAACATTATAATATTAATATCATTAATATAAATTATTGTAGATCCAAGAATTCTTGACACAGAATTGAAGAAGACAATGTCATTAGAAATTAGTCAGTTAAAGTCTACACAGAAAGGTGAGAACTTAACAGACATTATGATCAGGAACACACAATAAAAAAAGAGCATGAATCTTCTACATTAATGGTTTATAAATTATAATGACAAGTAGAGGTCCCAAGTGATACTAGGTAGAGGAGAGCTCTGGTATTAATTTTAATAATTTATTGATCTTAATATAGTAACAGTACTATCAATACCTCTATACCTGGGGTTTAATAAACTGGATGAGATTTCATGCTCCTTCATTTCTTGTCTTTTCTCATTATGTGCTCCTGTTATTATATATAATTATTATATTTAAATCTAATATTTATATACATGTGCTGTATATGTGCTTTGTATTCTACAGAATTACAGAAGGAGCTACAGTCATTACAAGAGATAATAACGTCTCTTACTTTACAATTAAGAGAGAAAGAGGAAAGAAATGTTCATTTAACAGAGAACATAAAAGGTATATTAACAGCATGTATAGCTCTTTACTTTATGTTTTGTAGATCTGAGGTCTCGGATATTAGAGGTGAGAGGTCTCCTTAAAACTAGTCACCCACTTTTAAGTCAAAAACTTGAGGAACCACTTGATAGCAAACAAGAAGTTATAGGTATATGTTCTTTATAAAACTATTATTTGGTCATTCACTTGTTTCTTCAGACACAGAAACATATGAGCTGGTTGACAAGATGAAAACACTAGAGGACCTCACATCTACTGTCCAAGAAAGAGAAGGTATTATACAACTACTCAAAATGTACAACATCTTGTATTGTGTACTGTGTAGCTACTGACAGACAGCAAGAGATTACAAAATTACAGGAGGTGATTAGTTCACTAACTCAACAATTGACAGAGAAAGATAAAATCATCACTCAGTTAACATCAAAAGATACAGATGAGGAGGACAGCCAACAGGAATCATCAGATAATGAAGAACTACCAAGTAAGCTGCCATTATATCTTTAGTAATGTTTAAAACATGTGATTAAACTATAATATATATATGGTACAGTATGTACTGGGTTGTAGCACACTCCTATAACATATGATAACTCATCAATTTCACATACAACAACTGTATGTGAAATGTATTGCGTGAAGACACAAGTCTATTTTGTTAGTTGCTTTCATTATCACACCTGTTGTCAATGTTGAGTAAGAACTCTTACTTTAGTAATGGATTCATCACTGATGGCTAAGTAGCAATTAAATTTGAACTATCAAATATTTCTTAGTAATCTATAGTGGATCTCTATGATGATCTCTGTCATAATACTACCTACACATGTACCAATTAATGTGTTCCATGTTATTGTTAAGTTTACTGGAATTGAAGAGTATAGTGTGGAAACTAGGACATCGAATTCAATATTGCATTACATGGTTGGGTTAGTATAATTCTCAGTGTCAATTCGTAAATACAAATGGAGGAAAATAACAATAAGTCACATGATCACTAAAGATCAAGAAGTCAACAACAAACACATTATCAAATAATGTAGGAATAGTTACTCATGACCTCACTACCTAGGACTACACACTGACATTATAAAAGATATAGAGGAATTGAGTATACAATTTGAAGACTATATTGTGTCACCTTGTTCTAGAAGACTACAGAGATTCACTGTTCAAATTTGAAGTTTATTTCATATAAGGAAAGTACCAGTATCATGCTTTATAGGTAATAATATTATTATCTACATCCATACATGTACTGATATGAATGTATAGTACATGTATTGTATTGTATATAGTGGAAATATTGGAGAGAATAAAATTTAAAGCTTACAATTTATTATATTAAAATAAGTGTAGCATCAAAAGATGTCAAATTCAAAACAATGATCAAAACTACCAAATTAATTCCTCACCAATATTTTCAGCTATATGTATACATGTACTATCATGTATGATGTAATAATAAAAACAAAAAATGGAGAGAAGACTTAGTACAAGCAGAATAGTAATCTTGAGCTGATACGAAAATATTGTAATAACATCTGTGAGTTAACTGGTGTTCATTAGCTGACATAGAGAAATGATGTCACTATTATTACACACATGTTCCAGCTTCAATGTTGATAGGATTTCAAATAATTATTGTTTCAAAAATATTGAAGTACATTATAAATGACATAACTTACATTATGATATCATATCACAACACTATATTTATTGTTTTATTACATCATGACGTTTTTAAAGTAAAAGAGAAATGTCAATCAGTTGATATAAACACACAAGAGGCAAGTCAAACAAAAACTCTGTTACCAGACATCATGATGATTCATGCTTGAGTGTTGCTGGTTAATTATGAATCATCTTGACTAGTGATATAACTGAGTCATCCTCACTGACGTCTATCAGACAGTTCAGTACCTTGTGTGTCCGTCTTAATAGTAGATAGTGACGTCCTCATCCTGGTAGATCATCTAATATAGTAAATTATTAGTATAACACTCAGTAAATTTAAATCCATTTTGTAGAATCCGTTCATCTCCGTACATCATTGCTATAGTAACCTAACACTAGTAATGGCGTCGCCTTCTTCGTTAGGCCTTGACAATCGTAGTAGAGCATGTTAGAGTGTGTGTATAGCTATTGTTGTGTGTGTAAAATATTATATAGTAACTATGTTTTATTATAGGAGACACTGGAAATGTTAAGTGGTACAGTAATTGTGTTATACTTACTTCATCTACTGTGGCGGAATGTAAAGAAGTGATACGTCAATTAAAGAGACGACAACACACAACATCGAGGATTGAACTCAACTCATTATCTCCTCAAAGTTTACTTACAATATTAACTGATATTAATGAATGTCAAGTGTGGAGTCTCGATATAGTGAACACTTATTTTGATAGTAACTGTGTCAGTCAACTATCTCAGGTACTAACTTATAACCAAACAATGGAGGTACTATATCTTAACTCTTCACCTCTTGTACCAGATACTTACCACTTATTAACAACTGCTGTAGTTGGTAATAAAATAATCAAGGAATTATACATGTGGGATGACAATAATATTACTGATAAAGACATACCTCATCTCTCTAAACTCATTATTAACAATAAAACATTAGAAGTACTACATCTCAATAGCTGTCCTAAAATTACTAAATTTGGTAAACAACAATTACAAAATGTGTTTGTTAACAATAATATTTTGAAGACTTTGTATGTTAATGGTAATATACTCCGTTAATTATTAGTTATTTTTGTACTATTACTGATATCTTTTTTACTAAAAATAAATTAATTCAAATTCAAATAAGTCAATTATTAGTTAAATACTTTAGTTTCCAGTTCTTTGTCTTCTAACAAAGTTAACAATTTTATAATTCACTTCTTCTCGAGAAAAACTCAACTTTTCCACTTGACAATTGACCACGCCTACATTAATTAATAATAAAAGCTTCAATATTGTTATTTCTAATATTTAAAAATACAATTATAACAAACAAACTAGAATAAATTGTACATTAATAGGCCTCTAGTTAGTAGCTTTATAAAATTAAATATTATCGCTACATCTAATACCACTAATTACTACTGCTAATAAAAAATCCATTAATTAAAGCCAATTAATTTGTCAAATCACCAAAAAACTTATTTCCTACACACACAGTTCACTTAACAAATTAATATTATATTTAATAACACGTTCTATTTAATAATACACTCACTTTTAACAATTCCATGAAAGTACTGATCCATACAACATCAGAAGATTTCTTGATGACATTACAACTATTAACTTACTACTAAACAAACTTAGTTTCTATTAACAGTAGTAGACTGTATCTAGTAGTTAGCAGTTTTGCTAGTTAGTTATCTTCTATCATTAGTAGTTTCTAGTAAAGAAGGCTTAAAGCAGTAAAGGCTTAAGCAGCAAACTTTTTCTCACAGACAGCTGGTCAGCTGCTGGACTGGGTGTGGTGTGTAACTATGGAAAATGCAAACACGCGAGTAAACCTGGCGGTAAGTTACTTACTTAGAATAATATTGTATTATGCTTCTTGTTTGCACAGACTGGTGGAGGAGGACATAATTTAAAAACACAAAGAAGAAGTAGACAATCTGAGAATAGCTGTACAATGTTGACCAATGAACAAGACAGAGATCAAGAACAATAACACAGTCATTGTACATGTTGTTCAAACAAAAGGAGAAATTATAGGTATAAAATTTATATATACAATAAAAATAAGTAATTACTAGTTATATTACATCTACTATTATCTGTTCATATGTCCATCTATTCAGCTAGTTGTCTGGTATATTCTGCTTAAGGAAAAATGGTTCTCACCCACTTTCCTGCCTTAACAGAAAGCACCTACAGTACTTTCTCTTACACTAAGTGGGTAGTAATACCAGATAGACACCTAAGACATATGGAAGACTTTAACATGTCAGGTGTGACCAATAAATAAGACTACTGCCTTCATGGGAGAGATGTCCAAGTTTGCCGTCAAAATACTTACTAATTCTTATCATATCTTATAGAGTTTAAGAAAACAGTTAGAAATCCCAAAATACAATAGATGAGTTTAAGGAATTCTATTGCTAAATTTTCTATTATATTACTTAAACTGAGTCTAATAATGACAAGAAGGGATGGGACAATGATTGTATTTCTCCCTCAGAGATCTAGTCAGTTTAGACTCATGATGAAGGTAGACTATGTTTACAAACATGACCTACTAAGTTGTAACATCAAACAAAGTCTATAACTTATGTTTTTTTTGACCAAATGTAAGTTTGTCCTTCTAATATTACCTTGACATATATCTTCATTGTGTAACTTTCAAGTTATTAATGACCTTTCATTCAATGTATGGACATCATCCTATAGAGTTCCTCCAGATGAAGAGGATACCTTGTAAAACTAAACACGATAACATTTAAACTAGTATCATCATGTAAAACAATAAAACAATAAAGGAAAATAGTTTACAAAGAAGTCAAGAGCAATAAACTATTGTCTTTACTATATTATATACAATTCATATTTTATAGAAATATGATAATTATAATATTACATTATTATTATTTGTACAACATTAAAAGTATATGATTTACTAAAAATATTTCAGAGTTTAGTTTCTTTATACATACCGCATCACTTTGTACAGAACCTGTACTCTCAGCACGCACGTGGGTGGAATTAATATTTGTCTTCATTGATTATAGAGGTGGAGTGTTCTAACAGCTTATGAGAATGCATCACGAGATTTTGCTGACACTCTCAGGATGTCCTGGAGATATCTTCACACGTTCTAGAGACACTGGTCTATTTGAGGTAAGATCTAAAATGATTCCAATTTAAGTTATATTAATGATACTATCTCTGAACTTACTACCGACACCAGTTAATACCAGATCTACCATTTATACATCCAAGTGAAGTAGATTTGATCAACAGAGTAGTATCATTAGGTACATATTACCTAACACTTCAAGATTTTATTAAGAAACAAACGTCAGCTGTTTTGACTTTGACCACACCCACTACTAATGAACAAGAGTCACCAGGTTGAACATAAAACATACACACTTCAATATCATATAAAATAAATGTAGGTCTTTATATACGAGCACTGGCTATTGGATTAAATCAAGTACTAGATCCATATCGTCAAAGATTAGTTGATGTTGAAAAAAAGGTACATGTAACATCAACACTACATATCAAATAATACATGTTTTATTTTAAATGTAGTGTATTAAAGATCATCATTCACCATTATCACATATTCAACATAAATTTGAAGAGGTATCGTATTTTATCTGTCTGTCCATCATTATCATCTGTTTATCCATTATCCATCTATATATCCATCAGTTCATCTATCCTTCTATCCAATTTATCCATTCATCCATTGTCCATCCATCTATCCATTCATTTATTTTAACTCTTTTCTCTCTCGTTTTATAGTATCATTTTCTCTTACCATCATTAGATACTACTATTAAACATATATTAAGATATAAGGTAATTTATATATTGTTAATATATTGTATTAGTTAGTTGGTATTATGTTAGCTTCATGGTTGTCATATACTTAGTCTATTATATGACAGATCTGCTTGTGGTATACCATCAGTTAAAGATGGTGATATATCTTGTTAATTTATTTAGATTACTTTAGGAGCACATTATCCTTCAGATTGTCTCGTGGGAATATTTCAGGTACTAGTATACTGGCCATGTATCCATTAGACAATCCATTCATCCATAGTTTTTTATAAATTCATCCATCACTTCAAATAACCATTCATCCATCTATCTATTGGACTCCGCCCATTTGTCTATCTATTAGACTCCGCCCATTCATCTATTCTATTCTATCTATCCATCAGGGTATCTTATCATGTCTATTAGGGGAACTGTTCAATATATTCTACTCATGTCCTAAACAACTCTTAAGAGCAAGTGGTAATTCTATTATTAAAATAACATATAATCATTGTTTGTATAAAGAAAATGTACTATGATAATACACTGGTCACATGTATATTATGAATTTAATATATATATATATAGACTACTTGTTGACTGTATCTGTGATTATAATGTGGTACGTACTTTATGCTACTAAATGTTATTCAATACTACTCAAGCCTGTTATTGGATATGCATCAATGATGTTTAGTAATATATATGGATTCTTTTAAGTGTTGAATAACAAACTCCATGTTTAATGTAGTAGAGTACATTTACATGTTTCTACTTGACTTACTTGCTTCCGAAGATTGTTTTGTACTATGTGAGAATTTATGTGGATACAATATATGTAATGTTTGCTACGTATGTTGTTGAAAAATGCACTTTAATTGAAACCAAAAAATGAAATGAAGCATAATTGAAACAACAAGAATGATAAACTAGATCCTTGGTTTGAACCATCTTGTGATTAATCATAAAATCAGTACCTATTTATATAGTAACTTAACTATTAAAGTATACTTAATAACTTAACTATTAATAAAATATACTTAATAACTTAACTATTAATAAAGTATACTTAATAACTTAACTATTAATAAAATATACTTAATAACTTAACTATTAAAGTATACTTAATAACTTAACTATTAATAAAGTATATTTAATAACTTAACTATTAATAAAATATACTTAATCACTTAACTATTAATAAAGTATATTTAATAACTTAATTATTAATAAAGTATATTTAATAACTTAACTATTAATAAATTATTATATTGTTTGTTATTTTTTTATAGCTATTGTTCCATGGTCGTTTACTAGTGTTGATTATGTATCGTTTTTACAAACAACTATAATTAGACTTGTGTTAGTCCTTATCTCATCTATAAGATCTGTATCTTTATGGAATAAAATAACCCTCGTTTCAAGGTAAGGTTACTTGTGGTGCTAGGTTACTATGGTAACCACTGATGTTACTAGTATAGAGCATACTAATGGTAGCTATCCTAGGTCACTGTGGTAAGTACTGATGTTCATTAGTCTAGAGCTTACTAATGGTAGCTATTCTAGGTCACTGTGGTAAGTACTGATGTTCACTAGTCTAGAGCTTAATAATGGTAGCTATTCTAGGTCACTGTGGTAAATACCGATGTTCTTATTTTAGTCTTATTTTCCCGAGTCTTGCCTTTGCTAAACTTATATGTACAACAACATATCCATCGGCACCAGAAGACAAAGAATATTATTTAGAAGAAGTAATTATATTTGTTCAACATTACATCATGTTGTTTGGAATAGTTGGTTGTGTTTTGGTATGTTTGACTACTTAACATATTATGTTTGTCATCTTATACATCCATTACTGATTTATGCATCCATTCACTATACATCCATTACTGATTTATGCGTCCATTTTTATACATCCATTACTGATTTATGCATCCATTCTCTATACATCCATTACTGATTTATGCGTCCATTTTTATACATCCATTACTGATTTATGCATCCATTCTCTATACATCCATTACTGATTTATGCATCCATTCTCTATACATCCATTACTGATTTATGCATCCATTCTCTATCATTCATGTATCCATTATATATCTATGCATCCATTATCATTTTATTTGTATATTCATGCATCCATACTCTTCATCCACGGATCCATTCTTAATTTTTCACAGCTGTCATACAAGTACTTAAGGCCAAACAAAGTGGGGATAGCGGCAGGTGCTTACTACCTCGTTTCTCACGTCTCTCTCCTTACTCTCCTCATGTTTCATAGACTAGTTAATGTTGTTCCGGAAACAAATGACTTTAAAATTGAGAATGGAATAGGAGATTTGGACTTAAATTGATATACTTAGGTTGGTATGAGACTGAAACTAAGTTGTGTCAGTACAGGAATGAGTCCCCTAGCATTTATACATGTGTGTATAATTAAATTTATACTGTAGGTTAATTTAGATGAAAAACATTGTAGGGTTTTTTATTGTTTTTAATCGCTCATTTATAAATTTAGGTAATATTATTATTATATTATTGTTGATATACTATATTAATGTTTTTATTATAATTAATGTGAAACATATTTCTAAAGCGCATATTATACATTTATACTTGTAATAACATCTTGTCTTCCTGACGTGTTTTTACAGTAACCATCTTATTACTTCATTTAAAAATGTAGCCATATTATAATAGTTATTATATACGTACAGAAATCTTCCAGTGCCTTGGAGAGAATGCTATATTTGTAAAGGCTGTTGCCTGTTGGAAGACTTTGTGCAGTGTAACATCGTTATTGGTCATTCTCGTATTCACAAAGGCTGTATAGGTTTTTGGAGACTTACTACTTCTGGTAACTTGACTACCCTAACTGGACTTGGATCAACTAGTACTATAATTTGATAAAATTCTGCACTTTGAAATGTAAAATTTCATGCACTCAACTTAGTTCTATAGTATGTCCGAGTTGAGTTGAGCTACCCAGACATGTAAATAACTTTTATAATTAAAACCAACAAATTAACTTTATATTTTTGTATTTGCCATTAATAAAATTGTACATTAACCATTTAGACATGTTGCTGTGTTACATATGAATCTACTTCTACTAGTTACGTCAAATAGCACTATGCAAAGAGTATGATCTTTTGAGTTGAAAGGTGACTGCAATTGTGAAGTATCTCTGACCAGCATGGATTTCATCCAGTTTGTTGATATCTTGTGAGACTACTGAACCCCAAATTTAAAAAAGTTAAATGATAAATAAACTTTAATTTTTAATGATTAAAAGCCAAAATAAAATAAACATATAAAAAAAGAACTCAAATTAAAATTAATGATTGGAGACCAGTCAAATGTTAAATTTCTAGCACGCATCCTCTGCAATCATTGTTTTGTTCATCCATTGATCACTCACAGTTACATACCATCTATATAATGAAGACTTCTTTTCACACTCCCTCTCAATACTATTCTTCTTGACTCATTCTATGATAAAGTAAGTGAGTGCAGTGGAAACACTAAAACAGAAATAAATCTGTCTCAATAGGTGAAGATCTTGAGAGTTGGTCAAAGGAGGGAGATAGACTCAGAGAGTCCAATCAAGAAGATCTCCAGAGAATCCATCACCAATGAGATTGCACACGTTGGTTAGGCGGGAAAATATCACCAGCACACATCTAACAAGGAATAGCGAACGCGTGACCACTATTATGGCGGGAAAATATCAAGAGCACACACCTAACAAGGAATGGCAAACGCGTGACCACTACTATTATGGCGGGAAAATGTCACCCTAACGAGAACAGCAAAACTTTAATAGATTTTTAATTTAATTATGAAAATATAATTAATTAAATGATATAGCTTTTTTGCTAAAAAACATCAATGATATTATGATACAAGCTAAAATAATAATTAGTAATTTTAAAGTTAGTTTATCTTGTGTAACTAAAAAAAAAATTTAACAATAATAATAAAAATGATCAATATTGGTATAATAATGTGTAATACAATAGTTGTAAAAAATTTATAAGAATTCAGTATCATTGTAGTTGTTAAGATAAAAAAAACTGAACTAATTCAGTTTTTATGAAACAATTTCAAAGTTAAATAAAATCTAGAATGTTTGATTTGAAGATTAATAGTTTTATTTAAAACTGAAGTTAAGATGATTGACTTTTGACAAATTTTAGATAAAAAAATATTTTTTGAGAAATTCAATATAATAAATTAAAAACAGAATACTAACAAACCATAAAGAAAACATTAAAAAATTACAGAAAAAAAAAATTAAAAAAATTAAATAAGAGTCTCTGTAGTTGAAGAGTTCCCAAGAGTCCAGTCAGTCCACAAGTAGAGAACATAGAGGAAGAAAAAGAAAGTTTTCTGGAATAACTGGATTACTAAAGAATGGATGGATGGAGAGTTGGCTCACCTTTTCAACAGTGCTGCTCCTGTAGGAAAAGAAAGAAAGAGTAGTTACAACTGAACTGGTGGTAACGATGAATGGATAGAGAGTGAAGAGAGACAGAGGAAGTGAAAAAGGACCACCAACACACACACACACAGCACACACACACGCACCATAGAAGATCAGAGCTCTCCCCCGCCACCTGGCGGCCTAGGATTTTTTTAAAAAAAAATTTTTTAGGCCGCCAGGCGGCAGGGGAGAGATAATTAATAGGGTTTGTATGAGTGTGTGTATGGTGTATGGGCTGGATAGCCCAAAATAAAATAAAAATAAAAATAAAAGAAGAGGAAAGAAGGCTTGAAGGAAGACAGGAAAGAGTCCAATGAGCAGGAGAGCGACTCATCTTTTACATCCAGAGAACAAATATCAGAGAACATCAGAACAGTCAGAGAACATCAGAACATCAGAACAGTCAGAGAACAATCAGAGAACATCAGAACAATCAGAGAACATCAGGCCAACCACAGTAAGAACTTTCAAGTTGAGTCCTATAGAAATGAAGAGTGAGAACAAAAAACTTTTACACAAACAAAAAAATAAAAAATAAAATAAAAAAAAGAAAAATAAAGAAACAGAAAAGGATGACATAACTGAAACGAAAAGATGATCCAGCGACGAGGCGAGTCGATCGAACGAAGTGAAGAGATGATCCAACGATGAGACGAGTCGATTAAACGAAGTGAAGAGATGATCCAGCGATGAGACGAGTCGATCGAACGAAGTGACGAGCTGATCCAGCGACGAGGCGAGTCGTAGAGAACATAGAGGTATGAAAAATGGAGAACCATTTAAGTCATCAAGACAAATTTGTCACCAGCAAAAAACGCGGGAACAACATTAATTGATTTTTAATTGATCTAATTAACAACTAATTAAAACTTTTCAAAATACATATAACATTATAGTACCTCAACTATTCTACAGCTTGTTACTGGAAAAAAATACATTTGTAAGGCAATATCTATATACGATATAGGGTACAATAGTTCCCTCAAAAACTCTCAAACTAGTCAGTATAGACGTCTCAGTCATTTTCTGTTATGATATATGTATATCACTATATATTATGAATTTGTAAAACTGGTGTATTTACGTAGGAGACAGGTATCATAGTATATCCCACTAGTTTTGTGGACTCACATCTGCTGGTGCATTAGCCTGGAAAGTATTTCTAAAGGCTGTAGGAACATTTTTGCACGGTGTAGCATTGTTACAGTTATTAATGTGTTGAGAATTTATAAATCCTACAATAGATATAATAAATACAACAGAAATTTTAAAACATACACTCTGTCGAATTTTAAAGTGCATTTATCATCAGCATATGAAAGGTAAGTGGATAGATGGAATGGATGAATGGACAAATGGATGTATCTATGGATACATAAACAGATATAACTCAGTAATACATATCATATTGTCCTTATATATAGTCTCCTTTACACATGTCATGGTGTCCTATATAAACAGCTATCTAGTTGGATAATACATGGACTACTAAAAGATGACTATAAGGAATTCTTCATAGAACCTGTTCCTTCTGTAAAGGACAAAGAAGAGAAAGAAAATGAGGAGGTAGAGAGAGAGAGAGAGAGAGAGAGAGAGAGAGAGAGAGAGAGAGAGAGAGAGAGAGAGAGAGAGAGAGAGAGAGAGAGAGAGAGAGAGAGAGAGAGAGAGAGAGAGAGAGAGAGAGAGAGAGAGAGAGAGAGAGAGAGAGAGAGAGAGAGAGAGAGAGAGAGAGAGAGAGAGAGAGAGAGAGAGAGAGAGAGAGAGAGAGAGAGAGAGAGATTGTGTACTAACATGTGTGATATTATCCTTTCAATCAAAAGAATCCTTTACAACCAACTTATCAGCCGAGGGGACTCTCCAGTTACCAAATCAATCCTTCTCTCTTACCTAGTTATCTTCCTATGAGAGTAGCAGAGGTCAGTTCCTTCTTATTGTGTATATGTACTAACTGACTATGTCATATCTAGATATTGTTTATAGGAGAAGCTCTTCAGATCTTTTTAGGAAAAGAATCAGAAAGTTTTGTCAAAATATCATCACAAAATAATGGAATATCATCTAGTCAATCAGGTAGTCTGTCCATATCTCCAGTCATTCATCCATTGATCCATCGGGTCATTCATCCATTAATCCATCCAATCATTCATCCATTGATCCATCCAGTCATTCATCCATTAATCCATCCAGTCATTCATCCATTGATCCATCGGGTCATTCATCCATTAATCCATCCAGTCATTCATCCATTGATAATCCAGTCATTAATCCATTAATCCATCCAGTCATTCATCTATTAATCCATCCAGTCATTCATCCATTAATCCATCCAATCATCCATCCATTGATCCATCCAGTCATTCATCCATTAATCCATCCAGTCATTCATCTATTCATCATTACAGTTATTCATCCATTAATCTATTGTCTAGCTACTCAACTTCATACTCATCAATTGACATTTGCTGATCTACTCACTGATCTACAAAGACAACCATTGTTTGATTTGAGAGCCTTTGAAAGTTGTTGTAGTCAAATACGAGACACAGTAGCTGAAGTAAGTGGATACATAGATTAATGAACAGATGGATCTCTCACTCTCACTCTCTCTCTCTCTCTTTCTCTCTCTCTATCAGCACTTGTGGTTACTATTAGTTGAAGAGTCAGATCTTATTGGTAGTTTACAGATAATGAAGGACTTCTTTTTATTAGGACGTGGTGGTCTCTTTTTAACTTTTATAGATATAGCTAATTCCTTTATGAGTTTACCTCCTTTATTATCAACACAACATGGTATATATCTGTCCTTCTATTCATCCATTTATCATCTATCCATCCATTCATTCATGTAGATGTTAACATTGCCTTCAGACAAGCCATGACTAAACTAGGTATTGAAGATGAGACACTCCTACATCAGTTCCAGTTAACAGTACCTCAAAAGCCCGAAACAAAAATTCTGAACAGCTGGGATCAACTTGACTTAGTTTCAAATCAAAATGGCCACTTCATATTCTCTTTACATCAGCTGTACTTGAAAAGTAAGTGCATAGTTAGTTATCTCATATACTTGTTTTATAAACAGGTATAACTCACTTTTCAAGATCCTGTTAGCTGTCAGACGAGCTCAACTAGCTCTTCAACATACTTGGTATTTACAGATGTCTAAACGTCAAAGAACAGCTGGGTTGCTATGGCAACTGAGAGTTCATATGGCTTTTTTGATTGATAATCTTCAGTACTATGTTCAAGTAAGTCAAACCAGACCAGTATTTACTAGTGACCTAGGATAGCTACAATTAGTAAGCTCTAGATTAGTAAACATCAGTACTTACCACAGTGACCTAGGATAGCTACAATTAGTAAGCTCTAGACTAGTGAACATCAGTACTTACCACAGTGACCTAGGATAGTAAACTCTCTCCTGTTGTTATGGTTGGTAGGTTGATGTTCTGGAGACACAATTTACACAACTCTTACAAAAAATCAGATCTACTCATGACTTTGAGTCTATAAAACATGCTCATGATGTCTATCTCACTACATTACAAACTCAATTGTTTTGTCTTCTACCAGCTGTAAGTTCTAGTACATGAGAACATCAGATATATCATTTATATGAACTGTTAGGTATCTCGAGGTCTTTGTGAGATTATGGAACTGTGTCATCAGTTACATAGTTTAGTACAGACTATGTCTGATCCATTAACTTTAAAGGAGACTGCTCAACTTGATAGAGTAGCTAAAGTAAGAGAGAGAGAAAGAGAGAGAGACAGAGAGAGAGAGACAGAGAGAGAGAGAGACAGAGAGAGAGACAGAGAGAGAGAAAGAGAGAGAGAGAGAGAGAGAGAGAGAGAGTTGACATAATGTATATTTAACCCTTTCATAGGACTTTAGTCGTCAAGCCTCTCTTCTATTTCGTATTCTCTCCAATGTCCGTAGTCTTCATACAGCACCACATTTAGCTCAACTTATATTACGTCTTGATTATAATAAGTTCTTCTCATCTCATTCTTTATTACTATTATATCCATTATCATTAGTTAAAACTACCTCACAATAAAACCATTATTGACACATAATATGAACAATACTTTAAACTGATAACACAATAATGTATTATACTACAAAATTGATTTTATTGTTGTTAAAAGTTAATAGATTAAATGATCATGAACAATAAAGAACATACGACATAATATGTATAGCTAGTGTCTTTTTTTAAAGGAATATCAAATCAAATTTGCTATGAATGTCAAGTCAATTTTTATACAGATTGTCTGTACTATAAAATGTCAAGTTCTATTGTGCATTTGTTAATGTGGGATATATTTGAGAAAAATGCATGTTATTTCATATTTTTTAGAGATACTAAAATGTCACCTGCTGATGGTCTCATCTGATAGTCCTCAGATGTACATTGTGTATACAACTGTTGTAGAGCACTAGAAGTTGACGAGGGTAGGACCAACTGTCCAGGTTGCGGTACCTGTCCTGTCACTACCTCCCATAAAATAATACCAAAACTCCAAATATCAATTTTTTCAGTAGCTCGTCGACGATAGACCACTTCTGGTGCTGCCCATGCTATTGTAAAACCTCGCTGAGCTGTCATATCTGATTGCATTTTAGATTTAGCAATGCCGACGTCAGCAATTTTTGCAACATTATCAAGGATGAGAATATTAGGACTTTTAATATCTCTATGAACAATGGCTGGACGTCTGGAATGAAGATAATGTAGACCTGAAGCAATTCCTAACATGGTATCTTTGCCATAGGTACCATACCACGTATAACGCCCGTCTTTCCTTAAAGCTGTAAAGAGATCATACTGCATTAGTTCAGTAACCATATAAAGACAAGATGGTTTAATACATGCTCCATAAAATTGTAATATATGTCTGTGTCGTAGTTTACTGATAAGATCAATCTCCATTTTAAATTGATTAATGGCCGATGGATTTTGTATGTGAATGACCTTCACTGCTACCTCATCTACACCATCTTTTAACCCTTTGAAAACTTCACCAAATCCACCTTTCCCTAGTTTCCATTGTGTTCCATCTGGTTTAAGACATATTTGTACATCTGATGGAAGCAGTTCCCAATCATATTGTAGATCTTGTTCTGAATATTGATTAGGAGGGGGAGGAGCAGAAGGGGCGGGGCTAGGTTCTAATGCCAACCCAATATCTGTAACATCTCCGATCTCAATCTCACCACCTATTTCAACAGAGTCTAGAGAGTTGGAGTTGCGATGAAAGGACATGAGACGTCTTCTTTGCAGTCTGTCATCATGAGGTGAAACAACATCAGAGAGTCTGTTAACAATTGTCTTTAAACTCTCTTTGACACCTTCTCCAATCCACCGGGCTGTTCCAGATAGTGACCACTCATCATCATTAAATGTTCTTCTACTATGAGGTGATTCTTGAAATTATGAAGGATTATTTTGATTTGGGACTATATTTAGGACTCATTCCTGAGTCATATTCCACACTAGATTGTGAATATCTAAATAAACTGGGGACAACAGGTGCTACTAGTTTGGGCGTTGGGCTATGTTTAGGACTCATTCCTATGTCATATTCTTTCCTATATAGATGGCTATCTTTTATCTGTTTATCCATCTATTTTAATTCTAAACCTGTTCTTCTAAGTCTCTTTGTTCATGTTTAATTTGACCAGTTTCTTGAATAGAACTGACCACTTTACTACAATTCTAAATAAACACAAACATTAACAACATTGTCACATGACTCTCATGTGACTTACATCTCTAATACTAGCCAACAATTTATATGCTGATCGTCTAGCTTCATCCTTCCTTACATCCTATAGAAATAAATGAAGGTAAATATAATAACAGTTGTTTGGTGTATAGTGACCACTACATTACTTACTTTGTATATCTGCTCATCTGTTACTTTAAAGGTACGATCTAGTTTACCAGAAAGTTGGTTAATCTCCTTGTGAACATACCTGGTATCTGTTAATATCTAAATAAAAGAGAAAAGAGAGATTTCTTCTGCCTTGTTAATCTCTTCTTTCTGTTTTTGTATGTTAGCTACTATTTCCATAATATGACAAGTATAAGCTGATCTACTTGTGTCCTTTGTCATACGCTCATATTCTCTAACCTATAACCAAAAAATGACATGTCCAGCCATTCATCCATCCATTTCTCTTACTAGTTGTTTATACAACTCATCTTTGTATCGTGTTTCATCTGCAACCTCTTTCATTTTTTCTCTAAGTAATCTGATCTCTAGAAGCTCCTGTGTCTCCAACTATAGAAAAAATTATTAACCCCTACACAACACAATTTCCTGACCTCAGTGGTATCAGATTTTGACTTTAACTCTCGAAGATCTTGTATAAGAGGTCCTTATACTACTTCTCACTTACCAGCCAGTTTAACAAGTTGATCAGAACTCGACTGTACCAGTTCCTTAAACAAATAACCAGTTTGATAAACAGGTTTTAAATTAGTGTATTAAAAACCTTTAATTTAGCAATATTTTCATCAGCATTAGGTAGAAGATCATACGTCCCTTTCTTAATATGATAAACATCCTTCTCCTCTTTATTTTTAACTGATTGTTGCCTCACTTGTTCCTGCATCTGTTCAATCCCTGTAAAGGTCAATAAGTCAAACACAGATTCATACCAGCTGTGTATTTCTTCGTATTGAGCTCCAATGTCTCAAAATGTGATGTCAATTCAGATAGTTGATTCTGTAAAGTAGTCAACTACGCCTCTCTTTGATGCTGGAGGTCCTCTTCAGAGGTGGCTTCCATAGCAAATAGAGCTTTATCTTCCTATGAATTAAGGAAGATCAATTAAATAGTTTATCTAACATGTTCTACTTTAGCAAACTGCAACATCTCAGCATGTTGGAAGTGAGAGACTCTTTTCCATGTTGACCTCCAGATTGCTCAAGAAATGATGAAATTATTTGGTTTAAATCAGACCCTAATCCAAAGGGTCCTGAACCTTGTCCCATTTTATTATGAGCACGCAATTGTTCTGCTAATTTCTTTTGAAGACGTTGCCTTTTACATGCTCGGTATTCCTAATGGATACATGAGTACATGAAATGGATGTACATTATATCATAAATGGATACATGAGTGGAACAATGGACACATGTTATCCTGAATGAATGGATATTATAGATATATTTGCCTATATGTGCATACTAACTTCTTCAGAGAGACAAGATAGTAGTCCAGTTTGGTTTCATTCTGTCTCCCATTCTTGCTAAGCAGCAACTTCTCTAGCATTCTTAGCTACAGCCAGTATATCCTCCCTGACCTTCGGCTGGGCCACAATGCATGGTATATTTTGTTAATAATATAGTTTCACCTCTATTGATTATATTGTTAAATCATGTGATAGTCATGTGACTACAGACCTTTAGGTATCTTGACTTAGAGGTATCCAGTACCAGCTGGAACTTGAACATTAGTAGAATTAAAAGAATGTAATCTGTTTGAACCCTATAGAAATGGATGGATAGATAAATAGATAAATGGATGAATGGACAAATAGCCTGATTATAAAAATACCTCAATATTCCAGGTTGCAGGTAATGACCATCGTGTTGACCTTCTTTTAGAATAAAATGGCATCCAAGGTGTTCAAAGTGATGTGGCTATTTCAGCTGCTATGCTACGAGTAAGTAGAATACCAGCTCCTGTTTGTTCATCACCTCCTTGAGGACTTTCCTTCGGTAGTTTCTCCAGAAGAAACATGAGAAGTTTACGCGAATCTTTAACACTTGAATACAATAATGTTTGGTAGCCTACTTCAGCTGGATATCCTAAGTTCTATATAGAAATATCATATCATATGTCCATTAATTTGTCCATTCATCTAATGTTTGTTTGACTATTAATCCATCAACCAATCTCTGCTATCTCATCTATTCATCCATCCAATGACATCCATCAGTCCAACTATCAATTCATATGTCCATCTATCTATCTATCCATCTAACTAACTTGGCAAGTATTGACCAGTCCAGTACATGTCATGTGATAACAAGTGAACATTGCCTCAGAGAGATGGGTGGAGCTTTCAAACTCTGGAATGGTAGTCCTTGAACAATGCACAGAAGCTTCAACTACCATATAAGGTAAAAATTAAGTTAGACTCATCACATCTTGTTAAAAGTTACTGCAAGAAAGAGAGGGAGAAAAAAGGTGGCAGGGCAATAACTTATTAATTGTGAAGACTATTGGTATTATTAATGACGATATCTTACCATCCTACATCTCTGAGTGTTGTAATAATGACGTCATCAACCTCTTCCATTGTTACAGTGTAACTCTCCAATATTTATGACAATGTTACATGAATAGGAGTTACTTCAAATACACGTTAGCCACACCTCTATGTAGTCTCATGGCAGTTATAACTGGTGTTCGTTGACTTTACAGAAAGAAAACTGTCTTTTTACTTGCACTGTCGAGGAGAGACTTGTTAACGATAAGATTTATATCTCCTTCTTTACAGAAAATTCAAAAGTTATTGCAAAAAAAGGAATTTATCTGTTATTAGCTATCCCGATCTTCTCTTTTTTCTTTACCAATTTTCCAAGGAGTTGGTAAGCTATCTGTTAACTACCTAGTAATATTCTATGCTATATACTGTGCATGTGTGTGGTGCTTGAAAGTGTAAGAAGCAAAGTTTGAATGGCCTATATTTTAACTCCAAACGTTAATAATTTTTAATTTAACACAGAAGGTGGAGGGAATGGAGGGGGCGGTCTCTTTAGTGGACAGATTCCAGGTAATCTTGGACTCAGAGGTGGAGTCATGTGAAGGGAAGGAGGAGTTAGAACTGGTATTGGTAATAATACTGATATGTTCTCAAGTGGAATGTCTTCAACAGGTAGGAACTTCTCCTGTTAATTTTATACAATGTAATATCTTGTAATTTATTGTATGATGTATGCCAAAATTTGTCAAGGAAGTATTTGCTGCTAGTCTGATATCTGAGTCTGTTATGAAAAGTGAGAACTTTGCTGACATAGCTAATTCTGGTCTTTGCAGCAGGATTGAAGTTGTAGAGGAGATACAGGAATACTGTCATTGTCTTCTTTATAATTATTGAGGATCTTGGTGGACCAGTTGCAATTTCTGATAGAAATCTGGCAACAAAGTTATCAACTCTCCTGTACAGTACATCACTAGCAACATCATTAGTAGATAGTCCCACTCTAATATCTATTTTTAGAATTAATTAAGTGTTACATTTAATTGGAGACCATGCTACATGAGAAATAGGAATTAGAAACCTATATAATATGTTTAAAATCCCACTGTTATGGAACTAAATGAGCTTCATTTGTCATGTCACAATTAACACTAGTATAATGATAGACTATCAGTTAATATTATATGCGGTTGTCCATGTAGCTCTTATATGTTTATCTCCTGTTAATAGTAGAGTATTTTATTACAACTGTTAATAGTATTATAAATATCAAAGACGCTAACAGTGTTTGTATATATCATAATTGGGATATACTTAGTTTAAGAACATTTATATAGTACTGGTAGGTGTGGCTATTATAAAAGCATAATTTATCTTTGTTCTTTATGTTTTAAGGAAGGTAGTTACAAAGAAGAGATAATATGGTGTCTGTAAGCAAGAACTTGACTTCAATGATTTGTGTTTCAATGATAATAATTTCAAGCAGTTTAAACAACTGTCATACTAGCTATGTGACCTTTGATCAACTCTAGCATCACTGTATTTAATTGGATGATTTAATGGATTGTTGATTATTTTCTATCATCATGTGATTGTCACATGACTTTTATTGTATACATGTTGTGTCTGTTACATACAATTGTTTTATTTGTTAATAGAATATTATTGTCTTTTAACACATTTTGACATTTTTAAAATTGACTGTATTAATTTATAAATAATTGTTCAAATCTATAACCCTCTGTTTTTTAAACTAGATATCTGCTTCATCTTCAGATAATTAAGCTAGAGTTATCATAACAGTACATGTCAGTACTTACTACTGGTTATAGAGGTCCTTTTAGAGTCATTGGGTTGGATATGACTTGGTCATATTAGTATTATCCCCAATATCATATTCATTGTTATGAAAAAAAGTCATATGACAGGTTTCTGAGGAGGAAATAGACCAGAGATTAATAAAACACTTCTTGTAACCTAGAAAAACATCATCTGTCTTGACTGAAATGGCTACTGGAGATAGTTCATTTGATGAGATATTAAATAGCAAACCAACTTTAGCTGAGTTATGTGCAGATGTTCCTATCAGTACTAACTGGTATATAATGGGAACACAACTTAAACTTGATGTCAGAAAGTTAAATGAAATTGAAGAGCTACCCAAACCTGTTCCTTACAAAGTATCAAAGATGTATGAACTGTGGTTGGATACTAAACCACAGGCTACAAGAAGACAGGTTCTGGACACATTGAAGATGGAAGCTGTTGGTCAAATGAGTCTAGCTCAGCAATATGAGACAAAATTAAAAGATCACATTCCTGTCATTGGTAAGTGTCTAAGAGTATATAAAGTATAGTTATTATAATATACAGCAGAAGAAGAAACTCCCAATGAACCAAGTGCTACAATACAGCCTGTAATAGCAAGTAAGTCAAAGACATTAGATATAGAGAAATTGATGAGCCATATATTAAGTCTATCAAGTGAGACACCCTCCTCTTCTTTGTTACAAAGGAGAGTCTAGCAAAGGTCACATCACAACTTTAATTATGATAAGCATAAATGAGAAAGCCATACAGACACCCACAATAACTATGGCCTCCCACACATGCTACCAAGAATCTATCTAGTGGTATCTGATTGGTATACTATAGTTTAATTAATGGTAACCTTTCCTAGACCCTTCTCATCATATCCCTTGACACATGTCATGTGTCAAGGGGTCTAGCTCAAGGTATTCCTTAGTTCATTTACTGGACTTGATTTGACTAAGTGGTGGATACCTACACATTTGCTGCTTATGTCAGTAAACTTGTCACAATAATTTGTTGTCAACCTGTTGCCTAACTTATAAACTCTAAACTCTAAACTAAGTCTATACACTCAAAATAGCATTTTGTCATTTCAACCATTGTCTTTGTTACCATAATTTCATCAATATGACGTAAGCCCAATATTGAGTTACCACAAAGCCAAAACTGGTCTAACTCAATATGTATAAACTCAACTAGAAGCCAAAAGGTCCTCTTTGTAGTTTATGTCTAGTAATTGAAGCCATGAGCAAGAGATAGATTTTAAGTATTTCAACTTAATTAATTGGATTAGGAACAGTTGAAACAGAATCTGCTTATAGCTTCAAATGAAGCTATGATTCAATCACTATAGCAAAGTGAATGTAAAAGAAATGTGGTTGTAGATGCAACTAGTTGGCATATTAATGCATATTAAGATACACTATAGTTGGCCTTGTAGCAACTTAGAATGGGTTTACATCACATTGATGAAACTGTGGTAATGAATACCTCAGTTAAAATGACAAAATGCTTTTTTCAGTGTAGGATTTAAGCAATATGGTCTATCATAATAAAGAAAGAATGAATATATGATATGGAATCATGACAACATAATACAAGAAATAGATTCACAAGTATATTGAGTCATTGTCAATACTGATAATAGTCACACAAACAGTTAAACAATCATCATATTATGAGACATTGATCAGTTCTAGTATCATTATAAATCAGTTAATGTACTGATCTATTCTCATATTATACACTATATATTGTACTTAGGATGTATCTCAATGCTTATAGTTTCACATAGTGAGACATTGACCCCACCCATTACTTAAATATCTCATAGAAAATAGTACTTCACGTATAACTAGTAAATATGCTAATTTAATATTAAGTATCAATTATATTGTCTTTTGTATATTATAATGTCTCTTTAGTTACATTAGATCTTTCAAGTCTATTGAGTCAGTATGGTCTCTCATATGAAGAAGTAGATAAAGAGTGTGATGATGGCCTGCTCATTGAGGTCTCACAACATATGAATGATGACTATATAGCAGCTGGTCATTGTCTCAATTTATCAACAGAGAGAGTTCATAGTATTTCCCAAAGTGACAAAAATGATGTACAAAAGAAAATTAAGATGTTGTGGACATGGAAAAGAAAGAATGGTAGTGCAGCTACTTCCAAAGAATTGGTAAAGTCTTTCTTGAAAATAGAAGATCGTTTTGTAGCTGATTCAACATTAAAATGTCTTTCAAAGAGAACGACATCATTGCCACAAACAACAAGATTTCACCTTGATCCAGAGAAAGTAAAAAGTCGTTACCCAAACTGGAAAGATTTAACAGAGAGTGAGCAAGAGGCAGTGAGAGACCAACTAATGGATGACAATTGTGATGTTCGTGAAGCTTATACTGTCTTTGTTGCTCAACTTTTACAATCATTTAGAAACCGTCAAGTTGACCCAAGAGATATTCAGTGTATTGTATGTAGCTATGGCACTTCAAAAAAGGATCAATATGAACCAATGGTGTTTCATTTTAGTAAAGATGACAGTGTTTCTGGTGTGTTTTCTGAGTTATCCCAACACTGTACATGGTTCAACTATGACCTATTTAAAGTTATAGTTAAGAGTTTAGGAGATGAATCTGAAAATAAGTTTTTAAAGAAATATGAAGATGAACATCTCATTCCATACTTAAAACGCTCTATTTTTGAAATACCATGTGCTCCTCCACACACTCAATCTCAACGTACTGAACTTTTTCTTAAAGTGTCTGCAGATCTTGTCATAACTGGAGGAGAAGTAAGAGCTATTCAACGAAAACTTGCCAAACTACTTGGTTTTCAAGGTGGTGCTATCTTACACTTCCATGATTACAATGAAGGATGTATTGAATTAGTATTTAGTCTTCCCACAGTAATATTGGAGAAAAGCTCTCCTGAATCCAAGTTGTTCAATTACATTGAGTGGGACAAGTCAAGCCAATCTTACAAAGTTAATGTTGATCTAGTGACTGTGTTGTAAGTGTTATTTTAAATATATTCTCAAATTATGACCATATTAGATCATATTCTGAGAAACCAGAAGTATCTCTACTTGTTAAGTTGCTACAAGAAAAAGAGGATGTTCTTAATGAACTTTTAGAGAGAGAAAAGACAGAACAAAGTTAGTGATTTTATATGTATATATTCTGACCTATACTACGTTGTGTCATCAATTATATACATTGCTACTAGTTTACCATCAAGTCATCATATTATATTCTAAATTCTGCATGATTAAATACCTTTCACTGACAGTTAATTATAAAAAGCACTGCAAATCTGCAATATATATATTTGTATATTTTATTAGTACTAGTACACAGTACAGTACAGAGCTCCCAAGTGATACTATATAGGGATAGCTGTGGTATTAATTTTAATAAATTATTGATCTAAATATAGTAACAGTACTCTCAAGAGCTCTATACCTGGGATTTAATAAACTACATGGGATTTCATGCTCCTTCCATTTTTTGTCTTTCTCATTATGTGCTCCTGTTATTATATATAATTATTATGTTTAAAATATAAAATTAATATACATGTGTTGCACATGTGCTTTGTATTTTTACAGAATTACAGAAGGAGCTACAATCATTACAAGAGATAATAACATCTCTTACTTTACAATTAAGAGAGAAAGAGGAAAGAAATATTCATTTAACAGAGAACATAAAAGGTATATTAACAACATATATAGCTCTTTACTTTATCTGTTGTAGATCTGAGGTCTCGGATATTAGAGGTGAGTGATCTCCTTAAAACTAGTCATCCACTTTTAAGTCAAAAACTTGAGGAACCACTTGATATCAAACAAGAAGGTATAGATACACATGTTCTTTATAAAACTTTATTTGGTCATTCACTTGTTTCTTCAGACACAGAAGCATATGAGCTGGTTGACAAGATGAAAACATTAGAGAACCTTACATCTACTGTCCAAGAAAGAGAAGGTATTATATAACTACTCAAAATGTATAACATCTTATATTGTGTACTGTGTAGCTACAGACAGACAACAAGAGATTACTAAATTACAGGAGATGATTAGTTCACTAACTCAACAATTGACAGAGAAAGATAAAATCATCACTCAGTTAACATCAAAAGATACAGATGAGGAGGACAGCCACCAGGAATCATCAGATGATGAAGAACTACCAAGTAAGCTGCCATTATAACTTTAGTAATGTTTAAAACATGTGATTAAACTACAATATATATATGGTACAGTATGTACTGGCTTGTAGCACACTCCTATAACATATGATAACTCATCAATTTCACATACAACAACTGTATGTGAAATTTATTACATGAAGACACAAGTCTATTTCATTAGTTGCTTTCATTATCACACCTGTTGTCAATGTTGAGTAAGAACTCTTACTTGAGTAATGGATTCATCACTAATGGCTAAGTAACAATGAAAATTTAAACTATCAAATATTTCTCAGTAATCTATAGTGGATCTCTATGATAATCTCTGTCATAATAGTACCTACACATGTACCAATTAATGTAGTCCATGTTATTGTTAAATTTACTGGAAGAGTATATAGTGTGGAAACTAGGACATCAAATTCAATGTGACATTACATGGTTATGTTAGTATAATTCTCAGTGTCAATCATAAAATATGAAAATGGAAGAAATTCCTGTACCTCAACTATTTATAATATTATACTGGTATAGTTGCTGGTTAATTGTGAATCATCTTGACTAATGATATAACTGAGTCATCCTCACTGATGTCTATCTGACAGTTCATTACCTTGTGTGTCCGTCTCAATAGTAGATAGTGACGCCCCCATCCTGGCTCAGATCATCTAATATAGTAAATTATTAGTATAACACTCAATAAATTTAAGTCCGTTTTGTAGAATCCGTTCATCTCCATACATCATTGCTATAGTAACCTAACACTAGTAATGGCGTCGTCTTCTTCGTTAGGCCTTGACAATCGTAGTTGAGCATGTTAGAGTGTGTGTATAGCTATTGTTGTGTGTGTAAAATATTATATAGTAACT
Organism: Xestospongia muta; assembly: GCA_963693285.1. Taxonomy (NCBI): domain Eukaryota; kingdom Metazoa; phylum Porifera; class Demospongiae; order Haplosclerida; family Petrosiidae; genus Xestospongia; species Xestospongia muta. Next base: position 1,504,252 of record OY848919.1, on the reverse strand, counting down.
ATGTTTTATTATAGGAGACACTGGAAATGTTAAGTGGTACAGTGATAGAGTTACACTTACTTCAACCACTCTTGCAGAATGTAAAGAAGTGATACATCAATTAAAGAGACGACGACACACGAAATGGTGGATTAAACTCATCTCATTATCTCTTCAAAGTTTACAAACAATATTAACTGATATTAATAAATGTCAAGTGAGGAGACTCGATATAGATAACACTCATTTTGATAGTAACTGTGTCAGTAAACTATCTCAAGTACTAACTTATAACCAAACAATGGAGTACCTATGGCTTTCCTCCTCACCTCTTGTACCAGATACTTACCACTTATTAACAACTGCTGTAGCTGGTAGTAAAGTAATCAAGGGATTAGAGTTGTGGCATGACAATAATATTACTGATAAAGACATACCACATCTTTCTAATCTCATCATTACCACTAAAACATTAGAATCATTATATCTCACCGACTGTCCTAATATTAATAACTTTGGTGAACAATTACAAAATGTTTGTGTTAAAAATAATAGTTTGAAATATTTGTGTGTTAATGGTAATAGGTTCCGTTAATTATTAGTTATTTTTGTACTATTACTGATATCTTTTTTACTAAAAATGAATTATTTCAAATTCAAATAAGTCAATTATTAGTTAAATACTTTAGTTTCCAGTTCTTTGTCTTCTAACAAAGTTAACAACGTTTATAATTATTCACTTCTTCTCTAGAAAAACTCAACTTCTCTACTTGACAATTGACTATGCCTACATTAGTTAATAATAAAAGCTTCAATATTGTTATTTCTAATATTTACAAATACAATTATAACAAACAAACTAGACTAAATTGTACAGTAATAGGCCTCTAGTTAGTAGCTATATAAAATTAAATATTATCGCTACATCTAATACCACTAATTGCTACTACTAATTAAAAATACATTAATTAAAGCCAATTAATTTGTCAAATCAACTAAAAACTTATTTCCTACACACACAGTTCACTTAACAAATTAATATTATATTTAATAACACGTTCTATTTAATAATACACTCACTTTTAACAATTCCATGAAAGTACTGATCCATACAACATCAGAAGATTTCTTGATAACATTACAACTATTAACTTACTACTAAACAAACACAAACTTAGTTTCTATTAACAGTAGTAGACTGTATCTAGTAGTTAGCAGTTTTGCTAGTTAGTTATCTTCTATCATTAGTAGTTTCTAGTAAAGAAGGCTTAAAGCAGTAAAGGCTTAAGCAGCAAACTTTTTCTCACCGACAGCTGCTACTTTAATGGTGTGGTGTGTAACTTTGGAAAAATGCAAACTTGCTAGTAAACACGGCGGTAAGTTACTTAGAACAATGTTGTATTATGCTTCTAGTTTGCACAGACTGGAGGAGGAGGAGATAATTTAAAACACAAAGAAGAAGTAGACAATCTAGCTGTACAATGTTGACCAATGAACAAGACAGAGATCAAGAACAATAACACAGTCATTGTACATGTTGATCAAACAAAAGAAGAAATTATAGGTATAAAATTAATATATACAATAAAAAATAAGAAATTACTAGTTATATTACATCTACTACTATCTGTTCATATGACCATCTATTCAACTAGTTGTCTGGCATTTTCTGCTTAAGGAAAAATGGTTCTCACCCATTTTCCTATCTTAACAGATTGATCTAGAAACCACCTACAGTACTTTCTCTTACACTAAGTGGGTAGTAATACCAGATAGACAACTAGGACTTATGGAAGACTTTGACATGTCAAGTATGGCTAACCAAACTACTGCCTTCATGGGAGAGATGTCTGAGTTTGCTTTTCAAATACCTAGTAATTATCTTATATCCTACAGATTTAAGAAGACAGTTAGGAGTCCCAAAGTACAATAGATGAGTTTAAGGAATCCTATTACTAAATGTTCTATTGTATTATTTAAACTGAGTCTAATAATGACAAGAAGGGATGGGACAATGATTGTATTTCTCCCTTAGAGATCTAGTCAGTTTAGACTCATGATGAAGGTAGACTATGTTTACAAACATGACCTACTAAGTTGTAACATCAAACAAAGTCTATAACTTATGTTTTTTCTTGACCAAATGTAAGTTTGTCCTTCTAATATCACTTTGACATATATCTTCATTGTGTAGCTTTCAAGTTATTAATGACCTTTCATTCAATGTATGGACATTATCATATAGAGTTCCTCCAGATGAAGAGGATACCTTGTAAAACTAAACATGATAACATTTAAACTAGTATCATCATGTAAAACAATAAAGGAAAATATTTTACAAAGAAGTCAAGAGCAATAAACTATTGTCTTTACTATATTATATACAATTTTTATTTTATAGAAATATGATAATTATAATATTATATTATTATTATTTGTACAACATTAAAAATATATGATTTACTAAAAATATTTCAGAGTTTAGTTTCTTTATACATACCGCGTCACTTTGTACAGGACCTGTGCTCTCAGCACGCACGTGGGTGGAATTAATATTTGTCTTCATTGATTATAGAGGTGGAGTGTTCTAACAGCTTATGAGAATGCATCACGAGATTTTGCTGACACTCTCAGGATGTCCTGGAGATATCTTCACACGTTCTAGAGACACTGGTCTATTTGAGGTAAGATCTAAAATGATTGCAATTTAAAGTTATGATAATGATACTATCTCTGAACTTACTACCGACACCAGTTAATACCAGATCTACCATTTATACATCCAAGTGAAGTAGATTTGATCAACAGAGTAGTATCATTAGGTACATATTACCTAACACTTCAAGATTTTATTAAGAAACAAACGTCAGCTGTTTTGACTTTGACCACACCCACTACTAATGAACAAGAGTCACCAGGTTGAACATAAAACATACACACTTCAATATCATATAAAATAAATGTAGGTCTTTATATACGAGCACTGGCTATTGGATTAAATCAAGTACTAGGTCCATATCGTCAGAGATTAGTTGATGTTGAAAAAGAGGTACATGTAACATCAACTCTACTTATAAAATAATACATGTTTTATTTAAAATGTAGTGTATTAAAGATCATCATTTACCATTATCACATATTCAACATAAATTTGAAGAGGTATCGTATTTTATCTGTCTGTCCATCATTATCATCTGTTTATCCATTATCCATTCATATATCCATCAGTTCATCTATCCTTCTATACAATTTATCCATTCATCCATTGTCCATCCATCTATCCATTCATTTATTTTAACTCTTTTCTCTCTCATTTTATAGTATCATTTTCTCTTACCATCATTAGATACTACTATTAAACATATATTAAGATATAAGGTAATTTATATATTGTTAATATATTGTATTAGTTAGTTGGTATTATGTTAGCTTCATGGTTGTCATATACTTAGTCTATTATATGACAGATCTGCTTGTGGTATACCATCAGTTAAAGCAGCATATGAAAGGTAAATGGATAGATGGAATGGATGAATGGACAAATAGATGTATATATGGATACATAAACAGATATAACTCAGTATTACATATCATATTGTCCTTATATATAGTCTCCTGTACACATGTCATGGTGTCCTTTATAAACAGCTATCTAGTTGGATAATACATGGACTACTTAAAGATGACTATAAGGAATTCTTCATAGAACCTGTTCCTTCTGTAAAGGCCAAAGAAGAGGAAGAAAATGAGGAGGTAGAGAGGGAGAGACTGTGTGCTAACATGTGTGATATTATCCTTTCAATCAACAGAATCCTTTACAACCAACTTATCAGCCGAGGGGACTCTCCAGTTACCAAATCAATCCTTCTCTCTTACCTAGTTATCTACCTATGAGAGTAGCAGAGAAGGTCAGTTCCTTTTTATTGTGTATATGTACTAACTGACTATGTCATATCTAGATATTGTTTATAGGAGAAGCTCTTCAGATCTTTTTAGGAAAAGAATCAGAAAATTTTGTCAAAATATCATCACAAAATAATGGAATATCATCTAGTCAATCAGGTAGTCTGTCCATCTCTCCAGTCATTCATCCATTAATCCATCCAGTCATTCATCCATTAATCCATCCAGTTATTCATCCATTAATCCATCCAGTCATTCATCCATTAGTCCATCCAGTCATTCATCCATTGATCCATCCAGTCATTCATCCATTGATCCATCCAGTCATTCATCCATTGATCCATCCAGTCATTCATTCATTAATCCATCCAGTCATTCATCCATTGATCCATCCATTCATTCATCCATTGATCCATCCATTCATTCATCCATTAATCCATCCATTCATTCATCCATTAATCCATCCAGTCATTCATCCATTGATCCATCCAGTCATTAATCCATTGATCCATCCAGTCATTCATCCATTGATCCGTCTAGTCACTCATCCATTGAAAATCCATCATTCATCCATTGATCCATCCAGTCATTCATCCATTAATCCATCCAGTTATTCATCCATTAATCTATTGTCTAGCTACTCAACTTCATACTCATCAATTGACATTTGCTGATCTACTCACTGATCTACAAAGACAGCCATTATTTGATTTGAGAGCCTTTGAAAGTTGTTGTAGTCAAATACGAGACACAGTAGCTGAAGTAAGTGGAAACATAGATGAATGAACAGATAGATCTCTCTCTCTCTCTCTCTCTCTCTCTCTCTCCCTCCCAGCACTTGTGGTTACTATTAGTTGAAGAGTCAGATCTTATTGGTAGTTTACAGATAATGAAGGACTTCTTTTTATTAGGACGTGGTGGTCTCTTTTTAACTTTCATAGATATAGCTAATTCCTTTATGAGTTTACCTCCTTTATTATCAACACAACATGGTATATATCTGTCCTTCTATTCATCCATTTATCATCTATCCATCCATTCATTCATGTAGATGTTAATGTTGCCTTCAGACAAGCCATGACTAAACTAGGTATTGAAGATGAGACACTCCTACATCAGTTCCAGTTAACAGTACCTCCTCCTCCAGATCGAAAGGGGGTCCTCCCTACAGCTCAAAAGCCCGAAACAAAAATTCAGAAAAGCTGGGATCAACTTGGACTTAGTTTCAAACCAAAATGGCCGCTACATATTCTCTTTACATCAGCTGTACTTGAAAAGTCAGTGCATAGTTAGTTATCTCATGTACTTGTTTTATAAACAGGTATAACTCACTTTTCAAAATCCTGTTAGCTGTCAGACGAGCTCAACTAGCTCTTCAACATACTTGGTATTTACAGATGTCTAAACGTCAAAGAACAGCTGGGTTGCTATGGCAACTGAGAGTTCATATGGCTTTTTTGATCGATAATCTTCAGTACTATGTTCAAGTAAGTCAGACCAGACCAGTATTTACTAGTGACCTAGGATAGCTACAATTAGTAAGCTCTAGACTAGTGAACATCAGTACTTACCACAGTGACCTAGGATAGCTACCATTAGTAAGCTCTAGTCTAGTAAACATCAGTACTTACCACAGTGACCTAGGATAGCTACCATTAGTAAGCTCTAGATTAGTGAACATCAGTACTTACCACAGTGACCTAGGATAGCTACCGTTAGTAAGCTCTAGACTAGTGAACATCAGTACTTACCACAGTGACCTAGGATAGTAAACTCTCATGTTGTTATGGTTGGTAGGTTGATGTTCTGGAGACACAATTTACACAACTCTTACAAAAAATCAGATCTACTCATGACTTTGAGTCTATAAAACATGCTCATGATGTCTATCTCACTACATTACAAACTCAATTGTTTTGTCTTCTACCAGCTGTAAGTTCTAGTACATGAGAACATCAGATACATCATTTATATGAACTGTTAGGTATCTCGAGGTCTTTGTGAGATTATGGAACTATGTCATCAGTTACATAGTTTAGTACAGACTACGTCTGATCCATTAACTTTAAAGGAGACTGCTCAACTTGATAGAATAGCTAAAGTAAGAGAGAGAGAGAGAGAGAGAGAGAGAGTTGACACAATATATATTTAACTCTTTCATAGGACTTTAGTCGTCAAGCCTCCCTTCTATTTCGTATTCTCTCCAATGTCCGTAGTCTTCATACAGCACCACATTTAGCTCAACTTATATTACGTCTTGATTATAATAAGTTCTTCTCATCTCATTCTTCATTACTATTATATCCATTATCATCAGTTAAATCTACCTCACAATAAAACAATTATTAACACATAATATGAACAATACTTTAAACTGATAACACAATAATGTATTATACTACAAAATTGATTTTATTGTTGTTAAAAGTTAATAGATTAAATGATCATGAACAATAAAGAACATGTGACATAATATGTATAGCTAGTGTCTTTTTTTAAAGGAATATCAAATCAAATTTACTATGAATGTCAAGTCAATTTTTATACAGATTGTCTGTACTATAAATGTCAAGTTCTATTGTGCATTTGTTAATGTAGGATATATTTGCGAAAAAATGCATATCATTTCATATTTTTTAGAGAGACTAAAATATCACCTGCTGATGGTCTCATCTGATAGTCCTCAGATGTACATTGTGTATACAACTGTTGTAGAGCACTAGAAGTTGACGAGGGTAGGACCAACTGTCCAGGTTGTGGTACCTGTCCTGTCACTACCTCCCATAAAATAATACCAAAACTCCAAATATCAATTTTTTCAGTAGCTCGTCGACGATAGACCACTTCTGGTGCTGCCCACGCTATTGTAAAACCTCGCTGAGCTGTCATATCTGATTGCATTTTAGATTTAGCAATGCCGACGTCAGCAATTTTTGCAACATTATCAAGAATGAGAATATTAGGACTTTTAATATCTCTATGAACAATGGCTGGACGTCTGGAATGAAGATAATGTAGACCCGAAGCAATTCCTAACATGGTGTCTTTGCCATAGGTACCATACCACGTATAACACCTGTCTTTCCTTAAAGCTGTAAAGAGATCATATTGCATTAGTTCAGTAACCATGTAAAGACAAGATGGTTTAATACATGCTCCATAAAATTGTAATATATGTCTGTGTCGTAGTTTACTGATAAGATCGATCTCCATTTTAAATTGACTAATGGCCGATGGATTTTGTATGTGAATGACCTTCACTGCTACCTCATCTACACCATCTTTTAACCCTTTGAAAACTTCACCAAATCCACCTTTTCCTAGTTTCCATTGTGTTCCATCTGGTTTAAGACATATTTGTACATCTGATGGAAGTAGTTCCCAATCATATTGTAGATCTTGTTCTGAATATCGATTAGGAGGGGGAGGAGCAGAAGGGGCGGGGCTAGGTTCTAATGGCAACCCAATATCTGTAACATCTCCGATCTCAATCTCACCACCTATTTCAACAGAGTCTAGAGAGTTGGAGTTGCGATGAAAGGACATGAGACGCCTTCTTTGTAGTCTGTCATCATGAGGTGAAACAACATCAGAGAGTCTGTTAACAATTGTCTTTAAACCCTCTTTGACACCCTCTCCAATCCACCGAGCTGTTCCAGAGAGTGACCACTCATCATCGTTAATTGTTCTTCTATTATGAGGTGATTCTTGAAAGTATGAAGGATTATATCTGTTTGATTTGGGACTATATTTAGGACTCATTCCTGAGTCATATTCCATACTAGATTGTGAATATGTAAATGTACTGGGGACAACAGGTGCTACCAGTTTGGGTATTGGGTTAGGTTTAGGACTCATTCCTATGTCAGATTCTTTTCTAGGTTGTGAAAGTCTAAGTGAACTGGGGACAACAGGTGCTGCTAGTTTAGGAGTAGGGTTGGGTGATTCATCAACAAGGAAATGAGACTGGTGTGATGTTTTGTCCATTTTATATACAGCACCTGGTATTATATCTTGACCACTAGCAGATTTTTCATTGCTACGTTTGGGGGAATGATTACGAACGTGTTGTACCTGACTAAGTGACTCGCCCAAACTTCTTTTAATTTTCTTTGTTGGTTTCCCTAAATCTTGGTCTTCAACATCATCTCTGAGTCTTTTCTTCAATTGTCTTTGATATATATCTCTCGTAGACTCTGTAATTGGCCCTACAGCTAATCCATGTTTCTGCAAATGTTGTCTTAATTCTTTATCTGACAAAGTTTCTGGATTAATATCCATCAAACACGCCAAGTCTACAACGAGAGAAAATAATTAGTATGTTAATATTATGTAAAGGAAACCTCTTACAGAGAGCGGGGAAGATGAAACTCCAATTGTAATTTTCAAACTGTACACGTCAAGTCTGATTCCCGTACTTCCGATATTAAAATCTAAGATTCTAGTTTCGATTTTCTTGAGAAATAATGACGTCATACTCGTACTCATGGGTGGCGCATGCTTGTGATCTGACGACACTCACAATATTCATGTATCAATAGCGCAATAGCGAGGTTGAACCTCTGAACCTGTCCTTTTCATCTTCATACTGATCCTTCATCTATTCTTGTCCTTGATCTTCAGTGTCTAGATCAACGTGTCCTTCAGATCAATCTCTGTAAATATATATATATCTGTTCTTTTGTGTGTGAAGTATGCCTGTTCATGAACAAGATAGATATCAGATGAACAATGAACTTGAAACAACTGATGCCACTACTGCTGTCATTAATAACAGTATGATATTACAAGAGTGGATGGACAAATAAATACCAACCAGAATCCATGGAATGTAGTGATGGCTTGTCTCTCTTTCTCCTATAGCTACTCAAATAGTACTGACATGTGCTCCAGGAACTGTTGAATTCAATCAAGATTTTATTGTGGGTCTGGTGTTGGCAATAAGTTCTAGTGTATTTATCGGAACCAGTTTTATAGTAAAAAAGAAGGGACTATTAAGAGTAGCAAGAACATCTACTAACAGAGCAGGTACTGTTTGATGCCACATCCATAAACAAAGCTGTTATAATTATTGTCATAGTATAGTAATACCATGACCTTATTAAGTATACATAATTAGTAGGATCATACCCATGATAGGCTCAAAGTTTATACAGTATATACACTATAATTAGTAGGATCATACCCATGATAGCTTTAAAGTTTATATGCACTATAATTAGTACGGCCATACCCATGATAGGCTCAAAGTTTATATATACACTATAATTAATAGGGTCATACCCATGATGGCCTCAAAGTTTATATATACACTATAATTAATAGGGTCACACCCATGATAGGCTCAAAGTTTATATATACACTATAATTAGTAGGGTCATACCCATGATGGCCTCAAAGTTTATATATACACTATAATTAATAGGGTCACACCCATGATAGGCTCAAAGTTTATATATACACTGTAATGTTATCTTTAAATAAATATTGTTTATTTTAACCCTCATTAGGTAAAGGTGGCTATGCTTATCTAAAGGAATGGATGTGGTGGGCAGGGCTCATTACCAGTGAGTTGCCATGGTTACTAATGTGCGCATCACCATAAACCTCATTTTTATAGTGGCAGTTGGAGAGGCAGCTAATTTTGCAGCATACGGTTTTGCTCCTGCTATTTTGGTCACACCTTTAGGAGCGCTGAGTGTACTTGTGAGGTGAGTTTATACCTATATACTTTCCATTTGTACTTGAGCCAGTAACATTTTGCATACTTTCAGTATACTTGTGTCTAACTTGGACACTTCAGTAATTTTTTGTATATTTTAGTGCCGTGTTGTCTTCACAGTTGCTCCAAGAACACCTCAATATCCATGGCAAGTTAGGCTGCCTTCTATCCGTTCTCGGTTCGACAATCATTATTATACATGCCCCAGAAGAAAGTGTCATAGAGGACCTTCTACAGATAGGAAGAAATATGCTGAGCTTAGGTTTTGTTGTGTATGCTTTCCTGGCAATCTCCCTCTCAATTTATCTTATATTCTGGGTAGCACCAGTACAAGGACAGACCAACATATTAGTTTATATCGCTATTTGTTCTTCTGTCGGGTCTCTGACTGTCGTGGGTTGTAAAGGGTTAAGTATTGCTATTAAATTGACAGTCCAAGGAAAAAGTCAACTTATGAATCCACTGGCCTGGTTCTTTTTATTAGCTGTTATTGTTTGTATTACTATTCAAATGAATTACCTCAATAAGAGTCTCGATATTTTTAACACCTCCCTTGTCACACCGATTTATTATGTCATGTTCACATCCCTCACCATTACAGCCTCGGCAATACTCTTCAAAGAGTTTGGTCAGCTCACAACAAAAAACATTATCGGAGCACTTTGTGGTTTTGCTGTTATAATATGTGGAGTATTTTTATTACATGCTTTTAAAGACGTTAATTTTACATTATCCGACCTTTTGGCATTAACGAACAGACCAGCCAATGGCAACCATGAACAAGATCCTCAAAGTGTTACCATTATCTTAGATGGTAACGGGCAGATTCATTCTCCTCTCGTACGGAATAGGATTGAGGTGGATCAGACCAGGAACGAGTCTTATCCTTCAGAGGAAAACAATGAAGAGGAAGTAAATACTTCAGAGACGGACAGATTTATTCCTATACCTAGAACAAGTCAATGACAACTTACTTTACAGAACATTAAGTTTTTTCACTGCAAATTGATTCTCAGTGTATAAATAATAATAATAATAATAATAATAATAATAATATTTATCTATTAATAGCTTTAGTAATAATTAATAGTTCCGTTATTTAACTTGCAGCTGGAAAGTGTATTAACAGTAAAGGGTTAAATAAAATTTGCTGTATCATTTCAGTCATGAATATTGGTTAACCATTAAATCATACACGTCCTACTATAAATAGCATTAGAGCTATTACGTGCATTGTTACTATAAATAGAACTAAAGGTTAGCATCTAAGATAAGAATGCAACACACCTCACGGTAGCTTATAATGACATTATCAACAAATGAGTTCGTAATGATGATCAATACAATCTGTTTGTGTTACATATCTTTTTTAAAAACAATAACTCTATTATAAATAATCACTATATTACATTAAACATAATTCATTTAATAAATTATATTGATTTGTTCGTATATTACGTGTGAATTGATGAATTACGAACTATATTAGCATGGATGAGTCTTGTGGGCGTGGTACCTAGTCTCCACTGTTGTTGAGGGGTCAAGGGAAGGTTCCCAGGAAGATGACGGGTAGAAGGGGAGAGTGATGATGGCGGAGGACTAGAAAGAACTAGAGGACTTAGAGTTCTAAAATCTTCTAGTCTTCTTTGTTGAGGTTTACTGTCTGACCTTGGAGTATGCCACCTAGACAACAGAATATGAGTTATGACTGTGGTAAGTACTGATGTTCACTAGTCTAGAGCTTACTAATGGCAGCTATCCTAGGTCACTGTGGTAAGTACTGATGTTCACTAGTCTAGAGCTTACTAATGGCAGCTATCCTAGGTCACTGTGGTAAGTACTGATGTTCACTAGTCTAGAGCTTACTAATGGCAGCTATCCTAGGTCACTGTGGTAAGTACTGATGTTCACTAGTCTAGAGCTTACTAATGGTAGCTATCCTAGGTTGCTGTGGTAAGTACTGATGTTCACTAGTCTAGAGCTTACTAATGGCAGCTATCCTAGGTTGCTGTGGTCATGGATATATTTACTAGTCTAAAGCTTACATTTTTTGTTCTTCTTCAGAGAAGCTCTCCACCATTGTCTTCCAACGATGGACATGAGGAAATGTTTGAGGATCAACTTTAATATCACATAATGCAAACAAAACATCGCGATCAAGTTTAGTAGGAACAACACTAAAGTAAAAAAAAAAAACAAGATAATTACTATATTTTATTTTGCATAGATTCTTAACTCACCCCGTTATAAAAACATTAGCCTCAACTTGAGACCCCCTTACAGGGGTCATGAATACTGAGGGTTCTAACTTTGTATCAGATTCGACTAGAGAGTTCTCACTCTCATACAATTTCAAAGACTCGAGCCCACTTATAACTTCAGTAAGAGGTAGTCCCTCTGATGAACAAATCGCAGCTGCTGAACCAGGTTTATCCAATAGAGGGTCTTCACTATCTTCTTCATTTACATTACATACTGTCTTAATGGCTGACTGAGTGTTACTATCTTCCACACTATATATTTCATTGGGTGTAACCTCAGGTTCATCATCTCCAGTGAAAAGCCGTTTTGGAGGTCCTAAGCTGTCCTTCCCTTTGTCATGTTTCTTGTTAGATAATACATCTTTATCCCTAACTTCACTAGAAGTGATTTCTGGGGAGTTGTCCTGATTGTCAAGTAATGGAGATGATGAGGATTCGATGAGTTTTGATAAGTAAGTTTCAAGTTTGTGTAATCCTTCTGGTTTAGAAAAGTCACAGTAACAATCTAAAAAACTCCAATATTCATTCCATCCTATGCCTTCTTTGTGAGCTAGAGATCTGTACATATGAATTGGATATCATAGGACTGTTCTTTGTCATTAAACCATTTATTCATCAATCAGTCTGTTCATTCATCCATCAATTCTTTTATCCATCCATTGTCTATACATCCATTCATCCATCCATCCATCCATCCATACCTTCCAACTCGTTCTAGTCCTCTATCAGGATCTGATCTCTTAATAATACGAACTCTCTTTCTATGATCAAAGTTTCTATGATCAAAGTTAGGAGATTTCCACTGTCTTAGTAAATCCTTAGCCTACAGACAAATAGATGTTAAAATGGATAGATGGATTGATGAGTACATAAATAATGGATGAATGGTCAAATAGAAAGGAGGACAGAAGGAGATAAATGGACAGACAGATACAATGGACAGACAGATGATAGCCAACTATAACTAAGGCAACGTGATATGTTACTAACTTTAACTGGTGACAATGGACCAGCAAAAGCCTGTGCAATAACTGGTGATACAATGTTCTCATTAAATTGACTCCCATTAGAAAGACATTCTTCTCTTGTACAAGGACTACCAAGTACAGGTGGGGATGAGTTATCATAAGCTCTCAATACTGGTACGTAATATATCGGAGGATCTTAAGAGAAAAGAGAAATGATATACATCCATGTACAACTTATCTATCCATTTGTCAGTTGTCCATCCATCCATTTGTTACCAATCCACCTCAATAGATTTATCACTCTTTGTATTTATCTTACTTTTAATACATTCTTGTATTCTAGACTTAAGTTTAGCATCGCTTGATGACATCCTACTGCAGGCAACATCAGCAGCAGTTTCTCCCTCATTGTTTCTATGGCAACAAATAGAACATTAAAACTCTCAATGATACAGGCATACCTAATACTAGTATCTATTGACGGGAATGACATTAGAAAATTGACGATATCTTCATGACCTTTTCTACTAGCAAGATGTAGAGGAGTGTCAAAAGACTAAAGAAAAACAAAAAATTATATAACTTGTTTTATCAACAGTTCGTCCATTCGTCTGTCTGTCCATCCATCTAAACAAACCTCTAAACGTCCTGCCTTTCCATCTTGCATATTAAGATACAAGTCAATAAGATGTTTCTTGTTCTTTTGTCGAGTCATCATTGAGTCCTTTGGATAAACTAACTCCCAAAACCTATTGCTCTCTAAAATATCAAATATCATTTTACAGATATCAAGTTGTCCACAATCAGCTGCACAATGTAATGCATTACGACGCGTTCCCTCGTGAAATATTTCCGGTGACTCTCCTGAGGCTATCAAGTATTTTGGGTTTTTCCAAACTGTCTCAGCAAATTCTTCAACATTACCATCTTCTAGAAGTTGTCTAAGTTTATTTTTTGCTTTTGTTTTAACACTAGGAAGTGGACTAAGGTCTTTTTCTATGGAGTCTCTTGGTTTGCCCTCAGGTTGGGGTTGCTTAGAGAATGCCTCTGCTTCTTGTTGTAATTCAAACTTCTTAAATCGAGCACCAGGACAATCCTTGACCACCTTCAAAGCTTCTTTCTGTGATTGATAAAAAGGCGATAAAGTTGGACCGGTCTCAGGTGTCCCTACAGTGATAGCAACACCATAATAACCTGTAGGCGTGGCTGTCTTTAGGGACGTGTCATCTTGGCTTGGTTCTTCACCAACAAACTTTGGTGTAGATTCATTTACTTCATCTTTGTTGGACTCAGGTTTTTGAAATTGTTTCAATTTCTTCAAGTAGACTCCACGTGTATAATCTGATATTACAACATCTGTTAGTCCGTACAAAGCTAACTTGACCTTCAGTTCTTCATCAGAAATCTGCCCCTCCATAAGAACACCACGTGGGGGATTCTAATTCCCTCCAATTTTAACCCGCCCACATCAATTATAATACAAACCGCTGATTCTAATAACAGCCCACAAGCTAAATTTTAAAATTTTTTTGGGTTTTAATAATTAAAATTAATATACAGCAAATTATATTATTTCAGGGATGGAGGGCATAAAATACTATATTCCAGCAGTCTTTTATACTTTTAATATAATGAAAACGTTAATATATATTTAATATAATTGTACATGTAAACCGTCTGTAATACACGTACGAATATATAAACATGTATTATGTAAGACCTATGAGATGTTGGGCAATTGGAAGAGTTAGTTAGACAAGGTGTTGCTTGAAAAAATAATAGTACTGCTAGAGATTAGAAAGGAAAAGATTGATGTTTTAAGAAGAAATGTTGCAGAATTACATTATTTTTTTATGTGGTGCTTCGCTAATGGTGTTATTAATCTGAACTATCATCGTCTTCCTCTTCCTCTTCCTCCTCCTCTTCTTCCTCTTCTACTTCCTCTTCCTCTTCTTCATCCTCGTCTTCATCCTCATCCTTACGTGTGACCTTTTTAGGTTTTTTACCACCTCTTGCTGCTTGTTTTCTTTCTTTTGTTGGCAACTTCCCATCTTTTTTTAACGCTTCTAATTCGTCAAGGTATCTTTGTTTATCTTTTTTTGCCATTTCGTCATAGGGAGCTTTCTGTTCTTTCGTCATCACCTTCCAGGCTGCTCCAAGTTGTTTAGCAAGCTCAGCAATGCTAGCATTGGGATCTTCTTGCTTGAGTTTGGGACGCTTCATATTTGAGAAGAACATAAAAGCAGACCTATTAGTTAGAAAAAGTAATAAATTTGATATCTTTGTTCAAGCAAGTCAAAAATAACAACAAAAATTCTTGCTTATCTCTACTTTTAACAGCTTTTGCACAAAATACATACAAACACGACAAAACAATATATGATCTTATCATGTGTCTACACATAATTCTAACACATTAACAAATTTTACTGTGACCATGTTATCAACAGAGGGCAGTTTGTTCCTTTAACACACACACCAATGTCACAAATAGACAAAACATGAAGAAACATGAGCACGCATACACAATACTAACTAACGGACAATTACACTCGAACAAACCGTTCACAATGACACAAATATTCACAATGATCATGGTCACCTTCCATATTTGACATAACATACAAACAAATCAGACACACAATTAAAAACACAAATGTGCAATGATGCGAGGCAATCTTTGCACAAACTATCATGTTCACAAACAAAGGCGTTACGCTTACAAATTTCTTTTTGGTAGTGATTTGTCTTTCTTGCGACGAACACGACCACCAGATGCACCCTTGGACGTATCGGAGTTTTTATTGTATTTTTCCATCTCCCTCTTGTAACGTTCTCGATCTTTCTCACCTAACTCTACAAACTTTTTTTTATCTTCAGTTTTAGTATCTTTCCATTTCTGGGAACAAAACTGGGAGAACTCGGTGAAACTCATACCTTTGCCTGAAGTTTCTTTCATCTCTGCGACAAAAAAGGCATAAGCACTTGTTCTGCCTTTAGGCTTGTTTGGGTCTTTGTTGCTTTTTCTTGGCATTTTGTAGTGTGAGTAAGTTCTGCAAAGGGTCGAGAGAGTGGGCGTCAACACTACCAAAACAATCAACCCTGCCTAAAAATGATCTCGGCTTACCTCAAATACGCGAATATAGAGAACTTGGGATTTCTTTAAGCTTTTGAAGGAATCAAAGTAAGGAATCTTACACCAAACAGGAGTAGATCTTTCAAATTTGTCAATACCAGGTGTACTAAGCACCTATCTAGTGCCCGCCAAACAGACTCTGATGAATATTGTCACCGATATCTATAAGACGTGCCATATCAGACGACTGCGCATGCGTATAACACCACGTGGGTAGTGGGCAATGACTGTTGTTAGATATGTTTGTATAACAAATGTTTTGTAAGTGGATAACAAATAGTTCAGATCAAAATATCAATAGACCACTCATCCCTCATGAGTATTAGTTTTCAATCAATTGGTTTGGGTTGGTCTAGCTTGCTCTTATGTGACTTGACCATTGATATAAATAACGGTATCGACTTCTTCTCATTGATACGAATTGTTTTGAAGTGTCTTGATACAGCCTAGACAGAATGAAAACAGAGGAGGTACCAATGATAGCAATTAACTTGGACTGTTGTCTTACTTCTACTAATTGGATTTTGTTTGAGCCGGGCTTTAATTGGAGTTTGTAGTGTCTTTTGTAACGGCGAAGTGTGTTCATTTGAAGTTGAAGAAAATCAACCTAGAATTAACAATTTGGACAAAAAGGTAATTCAATCCTGAACAATACACTACATAGGATATTTATATGGTAGATTCACACTAGTAACGTTACGTAACTGTTTGCTTAGGGTCATTTCTATGTACTTACTTAAATACTAAAAAATATTATAGTTAGGATTTGAGGCATAGAGCATTATAGCTCAGTTGGTCATATGTCTAATTACTCTACAACATTTCTTTTACATACTTCTGGTAAAAAGTCATTTTCTTCTTCAGAGTCTTTTCTTTTTCTTTTAGTTCTCAAACTATGAATGACGCTTCTATGATGTTCGCATATATAGCTGTGACCAGCCTACAATAAGAAATGGGCATTAATTAGAAAAGAGTGCTTTACACAACTTTACAAATCACACAACTAGATTAAAGACTGTTGGACTTACTGATTGATCAGAGAACATGCTCTGTTTCTTTTGAGCTAGTGATTTCATTTTCTTACTAAAGGTTGTGTTACTCGCTCTGTTAGTACATCTTGTATCATTCTCAATAATACAGCATATTAAATCTCTCTCTGGCGACACGTGACGACTACCATTTGCACTCATTCTATAATTTCTATTTAATGAAGTGAGTAAATTTAACACCAATTTCAAAGAGAAAATAGACTTTACCTGTTTTGAGGTGGGGCAATACAGCATGCTTAGAAATTAGAGCCACGCCCAAGTAATTATAAGAAATGTTAATTAACTTGTTATTAGCCACTCCCGGAAATGGCTCCTTTAGCTGTCTTCGTCACTGTTGTAACTGCTTTTTGCAGCTTTTCAAGTGCTGCAACCTGTCTAGACCCGCCCTACAATACTTACTTGTACTGGTGAATAATACAAACTATGCATCATCCCTTATATCTAAACTTGAAGTTATTATATTTCTTTTTACTTCACAGTAATTATAATGCTAGTATTGAGGACAGAGTAAAAGGTATTATTATAGGTTTTAAGCGGTAGCTATTTTGTGTTTGTGTCCACAGATCTGGTAAAGCGTATGAGCACAAAAGACAAGATATCTCAACTTGGTACTGGAGCAGAAAGCATTGATGATCTTGCTATTCCTAGTTATCAATGGTGAAGATAATAAGATAGTCCTACGAAGCATTATATAGATATGTTCAAATTTGTAGACAACAATACATTTTAAAGTATGTGATCTAAGCAGTACTGATGATGCTGGTTTGTGTTCTTTGATCATATACTTAATTCATTGTGGTCTATAACAAATATTAATAATTACTATAATAACTAGGTTGATAGCATCATTACATTACTATGGAAACAGTCTAAATACAATCAGTCATAGATTAATGAGTACATTGAAGTTACTAGAAGCACAGTATAAAGAGAGTACCCTTTAAAAGAATTCTTATTTTACTAGAGAAATTATTTAATTATTATATTTAATGTAATATTTAGGTGGTCTGAAGCTCTCCATGGTGTAGCTGGATCTCCGGGTGTTCATTTTTGTCAAAAAGGAAAAGTAAGAGTTTGCAATACAGGGCAATTATTAGCATTGATTATTTCATGTAATAGCTTTGTAATGCCACCTCTTTTCCACAAGTTATTGGACTTGGAGCTACCTTCAACGTGTGAGAATAATTATAGTAGTAATAATAATTTATAATAGATTTGCTTGTTGTAGTTAAGAACTAAAAAAAATGTTAGCTAATCAGTTGAATAAATGGCCTCTGTTTATTAAAACAACATAAATGTATTCCTTCAAATGTATGTTTTATAAAACATTTGCTTGCATTAAGTGTAGCATAGAATGGTTTTAGCATTTGGCATATATTAGTGCATTGTAGCACAGACATCATAATATAAAGTGTGATGAAGGATCATGATCTGTTTTACTCTTTCCTTTTACTCTTAAATTTTTCAAAGATCTCTCATACAAGCAATGGCTGAAGTGATATCGACAGAAGCACGAGCATTCGCTAACCAGCAACAAGCTGGCTTGACCTATTTTGCTCCTAATATCAACATTTACAGGTAAGAATGATTCTAGGTGATCTTCTGATATTGCTTGTATCATGTTTATCTAGAGATCCTCGTTGGGGCAGAGGTCAAGAGACACCAGGAGAAGGTATGAATTAAATAACTTGAATTGTTGACTGACTGACTGACTGTAATAAATGTTGTGATAAGATCTGGTTTAATCCAGTTTCCTTTGTATTCATTAATCAGGAATTTGCAGCTTGTTAAATCTATTTATTGCATTTGTGGTTTTACCAAAGTGATACTAGTCAGGCTGTCCATGTGGTATTGCAGTAGTTTACATTATATTTACTCTCGTAGATCCTTATCTCACCTCACAATATGCTATGCAATTTATTAAAGGAATGCAGAAAGGAGAAGATCCCAGGTTTGTGAGTACATCATATCCTGAGACTCATTTACTAAGCATGGAAATCAGTCTAAATTATTTGGCATGACAACTGTCTTAGAAACTTCTATAACAGTCATTGAGGATATTTCAATACTAACAATAGTTTTCAAGACTTAACTTAAGTGTAACTTACGAAAGAATTTAAAAGTCTTTCTCTCAAATTAATAATAAATTAGATAATGTTTGTGAGCTTTTTGCTGTCAAAACAATACCATCTTTAAAATCTTTATTTGTAGTTTGTTTTCTTCTTCAATACATGTATCCTCATCCATTTCCAGGTACTTGAAGACTGTTCCTACTTGCAAACATTTTGCTGCTTACGGTAAGTCAATAATATAAATGAGTGATTTTATACATGGTGGGGGCGTGGCCCAGAAAACAATATTAATAATCAATTATGGGATGCTCAATGGTTGTTGTAGTCTCAAGGGATTCTATGTTTACACTTTCTATTGTTACATTTTTCATAAAATGAGGAATCTTTAACCAACTAAGTTGCCAATGACTGACCAATCAGATTACTCCATTTACCATTATTTGCGAACAAAACATTTAATGCTGGAATAGCATTGATAAATTCCATGGACCACAATTTTGAATTAAAGTTTATTCAACAAACACACGTTTATACATGCAGTGCAATCATGAACTCCAAAATATAATGTGATAAATAATTATTAACATTATTTAAATTATAATAGAAAAAGAAAACCACATCAAAAAACTTAAAGGTGATTAAATGGTACTAACACTTCCTTGATTGATGGTGAATGAATTATGAGTGTTAAATTAAGTGAATATTAAAATATGGTGGCTTATAGAGTTGACAAACAAATAACAACATTTATTAGTTAAAACTATTTTTTTGAGTAAGTTTACATAATGGTAAAGTAGAAAGAGTCTCAGAGTGTGAAAGAATTTCGTACAAAACTATTGTCTATGGTGTTCTTTTAAAATAAAATTAATATCAATTTATGGAGGGTTATTGAATCAAATCACTCGTCAAAAATTAAGCTACATTGAATATCATTTCAAACGATTTAATTAAATAAACACTGGACCTCTCGCTCAAGAATAGAGACGACAGATCTGGTCGATATCATGTTGATCTGACGAGGGAATGTATTCCCCTTTGCGATAAGCTTTTAATTGGATTTCGTATCGTTCCTTATCTTTGCGTGCCATGTCATCAAATGGGCTCTTCTCTGTTGGGGTCATTATCTTCCACTGAGCAGCTAAGATTTGCGCTAACTGACCAACACGGAGAGAAGGATTTTGTGCACGAAGATGAGGCCTCTTGGTTTTACTGTAAAACATGAAAGCTGACCTATTTTGAGAGAGAGAGAAAGAATCTATAATATTATCTGCTTAATTAAACAAACATAATTAGTAACTTTGAAACTTATAGGATCAGAATTCTATCCATCCATTAATTCATCATCGATCCATATAATTATCAGGTGTTGTATAATATATGTACACAGAGCAGCTGTTACACAGTGCAGCTGTGTACTGATTGTATTCATAATACACTGTGAATAATGTGTTAACATTAATACCTTATATGGAAGTCACAAGGTGTACTAGGTACTGACCAGTACACCTCGATATTGGTAACTGTAATGCCAGGAACTGTTTCTCTCTGTGTGTGTGTGTGTGAGAGTGATTGTTTGTGTCTATTGTGATTGTCTATAAATGTCACATTAGTCTATCCGTATTGCTCAACATCACATTACTTGTTCTTTATAACACAACAACATCTGTGTCATGTCTCATATAGTACCTTAGAATTCGAAAAACTCTTAATTTCCCGTTCACAATAACAATAATCAAGGATTAACCAAATACCAGAGGCCATTTTATTTCCCACCAAATTAAACCACTTTGTCTCTATATAAACTGTTATGTTGATTAATGTACAGTATCAATTACCATATACTAGAAACACTCTCCCTTGACATTCCTCTTGGGTCATTCCAACTGAACCAAAAAATGTCCACCATTACTCTCTTGAGAAAACAGGTGTTATATAAATAATACAATTCAAAGAGACAAAGAGAGGAGTGGTGACTGTTTGTCTATTCTAGGGAGTGCTGGTGTTAAGAGTTTACTAGTGGTAACTATTATAAGTCACTGTGGTAAGTACTGATGTTTACTAGTCTAGTGTTTACTAATGGTAGCTATCCTAGGTCACTGTGGTAAGTACTGATGTACAGGGACCTAGGATAGCTACCATTAGTAAACTCTAGACTAGTGAACATCAGTACTTACCACAGTGACCTAGGATAGCTACCATTAGTGTGCTCTATACTAGTGAACATCAGTACTTACCACAGTGACCTAGGATAGCTACCATTAGTAACCTCTATACTAGTGAACATCAGTACTTACTACAGTGACCTAGGATAGCTACCATTAGTAAACTCTAGACTAGTAAACATCAGTACTTACCACAGTGACCTAGGATAGCTACCACTAGTAATCTCTAGATCACTACAGTGACTAAGGTAACTACTATTAAACCAATAAACACCAGTATACATATAGTATATTACCACAAATTAGAGTATATCTCACAATTATAGAGCAGGACATTTAGAATCCTTTCAATAGGAGACCACAAACAGACAAACAAAACACCTAAACCTTACAATAGTCAGAAATAGATACTTACATAGTTAAGATGCTGAAAATAAAATATGCTGTTTTACAGGAAGTTGCAAGTGTAGGATTATAATTAAGTTACTATAATTAAATAAGTTATCAAAATATTTAATTTCAGAACCCCAATAATATCAGATAGATATAGATATAGATATATACATATATAGATATCTATATATGTATATATGTATATATGTATATGTATATATCTATATCTATATCTATATATATATATCTATATATATATATATATATATATATACATACATACATACACATATACACAAGTTAAATGTTACAAGTGAAAAAAAAAAAGAAATTAATCCGTTAGAATATCAGTCCTATGCACAAAAGGAACTTGTCTATTCTAGAATAGAAAAATATTCTAGAATATTTCCAAATAAATTTGCAAGAATTAAATGTTAACTCTCCACAATGTAAGAGAGTATGCTAATGAATTCTACCTCCTTGTTCACACCTTACAAAAGTACATCATACACAAGACATGTACATGTACATGGACAATTGTACATGTACATGGACTTGTACATGTGTCACGCTAACCTTTACACACATACAATTTATCTTACATCATTCGTGTATACATGTCTACAATCTGTTAATACATGCAAACACGTAGACATGTATATGTTATTGGCTGATACAATCACACATCCCATTTATACAGGTGTGGAATCACTCCACATTGTTGTGTACATAATATACTCCAGTCAGTATGTCAACACACACCTATAGTGTATCTATATTGTGTACTATGTTTAGATAGGTCTAATGAGGTGGTCATTATTGTGCATTAGTGCTTTCCTCCACTATGTTTTTGACCCTCTCAACTTTAAACCATTTCCTTCACAAAATGAAACCAAAATGGTGATTCCTCTATACAGTGATTGGTATATGACTGTCAGTATTATTGTTATCACTTACATATTCCTTTTGGGCATATCTGGGTCTTTTCTTTTTCTTCGAGGGTGATAAACAGGTTTCGGTGCCTCAAATTGAGAACGGGGTAATACCCCTGGGGGTCCCCCAGGTGCAGTGGGAGAAATTGAAGAACTGCCCTGTTGTGTTACAGCTGCTGAATATCCTGCTTCATAAGCTTGCTTCTGTTGCTCATATCGGAGCTAGAAGGAAATTAATAACAACTTTTGCACGTGTATATAATATATTATGTATGTATATATATATATATATATATATATATATATATATATATATATATATATATATATATATATATTACGTGTATGATGTGTGTATAGAATGTAAAAAGAAGCCACACAAGAGGAAAGTAGTTACATATACAATTGAGAAGCACTGATTGGCACAAAATTGGAGTGTCACATATATATTACTACCATGTGATAGCTGGTGATAGGAATACAAGTCTAATGTTTTTAGAGATTAGCATCTCCGTCTTTTTTAATTCTTTTTTTACCTTGTCTCTGAATGCCATTTCTTCATATGGACGTTTTTGATCTGGAGTCATCACTTTCCAAGCTAAAGATAATTGTTTGGCTAAAGCACCTATACTTGCAGCTGGACTTTCTACCCTCAATTTTGGTCTCTTTTCGGCACAGAAATGGAGAAAAGCGCACCTAGAGAGAAAGAGAATGGGAGAGAGAGAGAGCACTATGGATATGTTTCAAGATATATAGTAAAGCAGTCCTCCATACTCCAGAATGTAATCAAATGTAAGGTGAACTGCACAATGGTTACACACAATGTAAAAATAAAATCTAAAGCATTTCTTAATGAAGTCATCAGCTGTAATACAATCTAAGTTTTAAGACTAATAACACCGCTAACCACCCACAAAAATGTAATCATCTCAAAAACCAATTAGTCTTACTGAACACAAAACATATGGGTTAGCTACAATTTGGCAGACATCAAACGAGACACATTAACATCTAAAGATAACACGTAACAAGATCATCATAAAATAAACTCTTAATATTGTAGATAAATACGTTCCCAAGCTGGAATGGCAACAATACAATGAAAACAGTGGACAATCAGAGAAATCAAGACATCAGGACAGCTAGTTATTAGTTGATGTTATTACATATTATTAATATATACATATATATACAAATTAATCCCTGAATTAAAGGGACACAACCACTGTTTAATGAGGCTTGTTGTAATAGGTCCCAAGAATAGACAGGTTTGAAAGACAAATGAATGTAGAAATAAGACAGTTCTATGAATGCAAATCCTATTCTTTCAAAGGTTATTGTCAAATTTTCTAACACCTGAGCTACTCGAGAGTTTATATGCAAAGAATGTGTGGTTTGGCAACTTCTTGCTTCATTTGTTTTCAGGATTCACACTCTATTATCAGTCATGAATGGACGAGCTTTAATCATTGGCAAAAAATGATGTAGTCGCTAGTTAAATAAAACTTACATGTTACGTTTTGGCTGTCCTGGCTCCTTTCTCTTTCGTCCTCGCTTTGAACCCCCATCCCTAAAAGGTTGTCCAATGCTAGCGTGGTAACTAGCTGACTCTTTACGATAACGCTCCTTATCATCCTCGGACATCTTCTGATATCTAACTTTATCTTCCTCATTCAGTCCTTTCCATAATAAGGAACACTCTTTAGAAAATGCAGTGAACTCCACTGGTACTCCATGTCGACGATAATGCTCCCTCCTCTCTTGGACAAAGAATGCATATGGTGTCATGCGCCCACGTGGTCGTGACCTATCTTTGCCGGGTGGAATATTTGCCGGGGGACCCTGGGGAATATGAGGATGAGGTGGTGGCTGTTGGGGTTGTTGTGGTGGTGGTTGTGAAGTAGCAAGATGAGGAGGGGGAGGGGGTTGAACCGACGCTGGAACAGGGGACTGTTGAACGGGTTGACGGTGTTGTGGATGTTGGTGAGGAGGTTGGTGAGTCTGCTGTTGTTGAATATACTGTTGTATGTCTCTGTATACTGGTTGAGGATAACCTGAAAGAAGAGAAGAAAAATACTTATATATGTAACGACATTTTTAATGGTTGCCATGTGTCCATTCTGGTTGTCATGCATCCATTTACAACTGCCATGGATCCATTTTAGGCTGACACGAGTCTATACTTGTAATGATAAAATTGAATACAAATGTAAATTCTCAAGAATATAACCAAAACTTTAGATATAGAAAGATTGCGAGCATTGATGAAAAATTATCACGTTTTTCATGCAAATTTTAAAAAAAGTGATAGCTACATTTTATTGGTTTCAGTTTAGCACAGCAGAGAACACAAATAGATTGTTGTTGACCAAAGTACAGGCATTGTTTGTCTTTAAAGTCAACGTATATTCCTAGACAGTTCACGAGACATAACAGACAAACAAATGTTTGGAACAATGAATAAAATGAAGAAGAGAGCTCTGGATCTCTCTGGACTTCTTTCTAACCAGCTGAAAACTAGCACAGAATTAATACTAGTATTGACAGAATGTCTGTAGGCATATCAACACAATAGTATTGTCTACAATACTTATTATACTGCTTGTTAATACTTAATACAAGGACAAAATAGGTATTATATTTATATAATACATACAATTATATTACTAAATAGAAAGTAGTGTGTACTTATGCGCCATATGAAGCGATGTGGTCGGCCAAGAGTTAAAACAATCGCTTGCTGTCTGTTATATTCTCGACCGTGGAGGCTTTTATAGTTGAGGAAGACGGCTAAATGAAGCTTATTATCGCCATATCGAAAAGGATGACGCTAAAAGGCTCTCTTAGGCTCAAATAGACCTAAAACCCTTATAAGCATCTTTGTTAAACTGTGCTAGGTCGTTGACCTTCTCTACGAAAGCTACGCGCTTTTTCCATCTCTAACTTTAATCGGCAGCCATGGCCCTTACGAACCGTCTCTCTTGTGCTTTCTAGGTCTAAATAAGTACACGATCAAGCAAAGAAAGTAGCTGTAGTATACCTACATAAAATCTATGGGTTATATAGCACAGTGCACAAAATGCGTTCGCAAACGTATTACAAAGCAACAGAGATGACTATGACCGTGCAACGCAAATCACCTGGTAAGCCCTGTACTTCAGCAGGACGATAGTAAGATGCTAGTCTGTCCGACTCCATGTGTAGTACGGTTTCTCTGCTCCGGGGCTCCTCCTGGGCGGCTATACAGTCTCAGTACTCTCTATACACAGCTGTACACCAACATACACACTCTGAAAAGGCTTTTTGAACTGTATAAAATGGTCCCTGCACTTTATTACTATACGTACAATTACGAAATGTAATTATATTGTTGCATTAGTAGGATAGGCTTCCGTTGATCAATACAAACTATACTACGCATGCGTACATGTGTCTAATGCCATATTCCGCTATATAGTGACCTGCAGTATAATTCCGTTGTTTTCCCAAAATGATTGTACAGAGTGATATTGACATTTTATCAATATCGTATTTACTGTCATGTGCACATTGTGTAAATTATAAACTCAGATATGACGCCATAATAAATGTATTTTCTTTTGTATTTAGATCTCGAAAGCTTTAATGGAGTAAGTCGCCATGCTTTTAATGCTAATGTCAGCAATCAAGATTTAGTAGAGGTAGATATGACAATTATCAATGTCCATCAATTTGAACTGTAATTGTTGTCCGTCCATCAACCTGTTCAATTTTAATAGATCTGTCTCATCTATGCATCCATCTAATCTGACCATTCATCTATTCAGTCAATTTATTCGTCCATCATTTCCTTGTAGACTTATCTCCCAGCCTTTGAAGCATGTGTGAGAGATGGCGAAGCTAGTAGTATAATGTGTAGTTATAATGCTATCAATGGAGTACCTAGTTGTGCTAATGATCTCATTAATAACAAGATTGCTAGAAATGAATGGGGTTTTAAAGGATACATTGTACGTCATATATAATGATGTATGAATATAGTCTTGTTACTAAGTTTAGAACATTATTAATTGTAACACATTTCCAGTTACTAAATTTAGAACAGTATTGAATAAAGCACATTTCCAGTTACTAAATTTAGAACAGTATTGAATAAAGCACATTTCCAGTTACTAAATTTAGAACACTTCATTTACCATATTTTCAGTGTCTATTAGATTTTCATTTTGTTTTCATCTGTTAATTAGACGTGATAACGAAGATGTTATTAACAAATAATTATTAGCAATTAATACCTAATTGTGAATTAAAATGGCTCAAAATATTATGATCGAAAAAAAAATAATCTTTTTATTTCTTTCTAGGTCAGTGATTGTGGTGCTATTACTAACATCATGAATGATCATCAGTAAGTATAAACTATCAGTGTTAACTTATCTCTCTATTAATTATTATTTTTTGTTCATTTCAATTGTTTTGTCTGCCATTAATTGGTTTCAACTTGTCTATCTTTAGTTTTAAAAACTCTATCCATGTATTCTATTTCATAATAATATTCTACAATGTCAATTAACCTATTGACTATAACATCTAATTTTATTAACATCACAGCTATACAGATACTACGGAGGATACTATGAAAGTTGGTTTAAGAGGTGGATGTGATCTTGACTGTGGAGGATTTTACCAGAAAAATGGAATGGTATATCTGCCAAAAAACAAATCTATTACACGCTCTTCCACCTCTGGTTTTACTCTCTCTCTCTCTCTCTCTCTCTCTCTCTCTCTCTCTCTCTCTCTCTCTCTCTCTCTCTCTCTCTCTCTCTCTCTCTCTCTCTCTCTCTCTCTCTCTCTCTCTCTCTCTCTCTCTCTCTCTCTCTCTCTCTCTCTCTCTCTCTCTCTCTCTCTCTCTCTCTCTTTCTCTCAATCTATTAGGATGCCTATTCCAAAGGGGCTATTAATGATGATGATTTGGATTTGGCTGTGACAAGACTATTTACATACAGGTTAATATTACTTTATTAGATTCTGATAATTAGTTATTGTAAAAGATTTAAATATAACTATTTCTATGCTATTATATTAATTATCATTTAATCATTAATCCAAGGAATTATAATATTGTGGATTTGCTACAATTTACAGATAGTTCTAATGATAATATGATTGTTTTAGGATGAGACTGGGTATGTTTGATCCTCCAAGTATGCAACCATATATGACATATCCAACGAGTGTTGTTAATACTGAATATAACCAGGTAACTCTCTCTCTTTCTCTCTCTCTCTCTCTCTCTCTCTCTCTCTCTCTCTCTCTCTCTCTCTCTCTCTCTCTCTCTCTCTCTCTCTCTCTCTCTCTCTCTCTCTCTCTCTCTCTCTCTCTCTCTCTCTCTCTCTCTCTCTCTCTCTCTCTCTCTCTCTCTCTCTCTCTCTCTCTCTCTCTCTCTCTCTCTCTCTCTCTCTCTCTCTCTCTCTCTATCTATCTATCTATCTATCTATCTATCTATCTATCTCCTCTCTCTCTCTCTCAGAATCTAGCATTACAGGCAGCAGAAGAAAGCATTGTACTACTACAAAATGATGGTACATGTTATATATTATATTATATTACTAACATATTCCATTTATTATACAATATCTCACTCTATACAGGTACTCTACCACTTAGTGTAACACAACATTATAATGTAGGACTCATTGGTCCTAATGCTGCAGCTACAACAACAATGCAAGGAAATTATCATGTAAGGAGACTATTATGGGATAGGGAGGGAAAGTCTAGATAGAATTAAAATTGAAACAAATGATAATATTTTAGTATCAATTATTTGTGTACATTTCAATGTTTTGTCTCCATAAGATGTTAATAAAATGTAAAGTAATTGATTATATTTCATTGTGTTAATGTAAATATAATAGTATTTGTTATATGATAAGAGAGAGAGAGAGAGAGAGAGAGAGAGAGAGAGAGAGAGAGAGAGAGAGAGAGAGAGAAAGAGACAGAGACAGAGACAGAGACAGAGACAGAGAGACAAGAGACAGAGAGACAGAGAGAGCAGGAGAAAGAGAGAGACAACTGATCTATTTCTTGTTTCTCTCTAAGTATCTGTAATGTGTGATGTTAGTATTATCTGTTATTATATATTAGGGTACAGCTCCTTTCTTGATTAGTCCGTTAATGGGACTACAGAATCTTAATCTCTCTGTGACATATGTTCAAGGTTGTGATGTTGCTTGTACTAGTACTTCTGGTTTTGGACCTATTACTGATGCTACTAAAATAGCTGATGTGGTTATTATTGTTATTGGACTTGATGGAAGACAAGAAAAGTATGAAGAATTATCTATCCATCCATTTATTTATCCATTCAGATTTCTACTTTCCAAATTAATGTACTATTTTGTATTTCCACACTACGTACAGTGAGGCACATGATCGTAGTGAAATCTCTTTACCAGGTAATCAAGAGATGTTATTACAAAGTGTTAAAAAAGCTGCTGAAAACAAACCATTTATTGTTGTACTGATGTCAGGTGGCCCTGTTGATATTTCAAGTGCCAAGGTAAATAACATATATATTTTAACCCTTTGCTAACATTAAGTTGCTATATACAGTCTAATCTTACTCTTTGTCCTGTTGACAGGATATCTGTACATTGATCTTGTTATCATGTTTAATTTGTATTCAATACATACTAAATAACATAAATACATGTAATAAAATACAACATTACATGTTGTTTTCATGTTGTACACATGTCGGGTCTCCAAATGTCATTAATAATCTATAACAATAGGTACCACAATGACTCTATTTGTGACACTAGGATGGAATCATTTTAGGTCCGATAATTAAATAGTAATTATTTAATTTCTACAGACTATGGCTAATGGTATCCTGTGGACTGGCTATCCTGGTCAAGCTGGTGGGACTGCGTTAGCAAAAATTCTTTATGGACAAGTAAATCCTTCAGGAAAACTTCCAATGACTTTTGTAAGTCACAGTTCATTGGAGACAAACCAGTTTTTTAAACTGGTAAAATTCAGTAGTCCGTAAATTCAACTAGGACCGACTTATAAGGCTTCTTTTGATTTGTTATATTATTATTATATTATTGACCTTTTAGTATCCAGCTGATTATGTCAATGAGATATCATATGGAGATATGAGTATGCGTACATCACCAGGACGTACTTATAAATTCTATACAGGAACACCAGTGTTTGCATTTGGAGACGGTCTCAGTTATACACAATTTAAAATGGAATGGTAAAATGATACACTGAACACACACACGATTTATTTTATATCAGATTAAAAAATGCTAAAACTAGCTTAATTTCTATGACTAATTACAAAGTTAATCTCATTCTATTTCCACACACACACATATATATACAGGATTACTGGTAAGAAAGTCTTGTATATCTCTCGTCACCAGTTAACTGATGATAATCCTATCAAGTATGAAGTCAAGGTCACTAATACTGGTAATATGGGAGGTGCTCTCGCTGTGTTAGCTTTTGTTACTTCTGATGTAAGTGTTGATCAATAACTATATTGTAACTATAACTATTGATAGTTAATAGATAATTAACAATACATTCCCAATGATATAATGAATATACAGTACCAGGTGTTAAATCAGCAATGTAATCTTAGTTTTAACCATCTCTACTTGTTTAATATTAATAATAAAAGGTTGTACAGAATGAC
This sequence comes from Xestospongia muta, assembly GCA_963693285.1. Classification (NCBI taxonomy): domain Eukaryota; kingdom Metazoa; phylum Porifera; class Demospongiae; order Haplosclerida; family Petrosiidae; genus Xestospongia; species Xestospongia muta. The sequence continues at coordinate 1,473,979 of OY848919.1, read as the reverse complement.
ACATTGTACGTTATTTTTCCTTAGCAACCAGATGCTCCATTAAAGGAACTGTTTGGATTCCAAAAGATCTATTTAAAACCTGAAGAGTCTATAAGTGTATTTTTTGAAGCTGGACCTAAAGTATTCTCGACTGTCGATGAAACTGTATGTAATATAGATATTGTATTTCCTTATATTGCTAATATTATTGGTTTTATTGTAGGGTACAAGAAATATCATGCTTGGTAAATTCCGTATCAAAATTGGAGATCTTGATAATACTGTTGTGATAGAATGATCAATATTTCAGCCGTGAACACTAACACTTTTTAAGCTATATTGCTGTATTTAATTTCAGCCGTGAACACTAACACTTTTAAAGCTATATTGCTGTATTTTACTATTTATTGCTATCAATAAATTTAAGCTGTGGAAATAAATAGAGTCCACTTAGCATGAGAAGAATTACTGGGTTTTTAGTAGCTCAAAATTGAAATAATATTTTTCAGTGAATAATACTTTCCAGTCAATAGATTCCATGCAAAAATGGAATACAGTGTCTACTATCCTTTGTATACGGCAGTGACTATTTGTTAAGCAGGAAGTTCATACTTCGTATGATCTTACCTACTATAATAATACTATAATATTAACAGTATACACAGATTCAACATGGGAAGCCGCGCCCAATAAATTAATCTTATTAGCCCCTCCCAAAATGGCTACCTTAGCCATCCTATTTATTGTTGTAACTGCTTTTTGCAGCTTTTCAAGTGCTTCGACCTGTCAAGACCCGCCTTACAATACTTACTTGTACTGGTAAGTGCTGCAAACATACAAAATTCCATTTTTTCTATTATTTTACAGTAACTTTAGTGCTCCTACTGATGTCAGAGTTCAAGGTACGGATATTACCAAAGTATATATCTAGTTTTGAGATGCTTTTTTGTGTTCATCCACAGACCTGATAAAGCGTATGAGCACAAAAGACAAGATATCTCAACTTGGTACAACAGCAGAAAGCATAGACTATCTAGCCATCCCCAGCTATCAATGGTAGAGCATAGACATTCTCTTAGCTACTCAGAGCAATGTTCTGAACACTCTCTATGTAGCCAGCATATACATTATATAGCCTTGGAAATATTCTTTAGTATAGTCAATAATAATTCTTTATTAATTCACTAACTGAATAATAGCAATTATACTTATTCGGAGTTTTCTTTATTACTGTTTCATGACATCATTATAATATTTAGGTGGTCTGAAGCTCTTCATGGTGTGGCTCAATCTCCTGGTGTTCATTTTGGTGGAGATGTAAGAACACAAAATCGTATTATTATATTATATCACCTCTCTCTTATAATAGCTTCCTTATGCTACTTCTTTTCCTCAAGTTATTGGACTAGGAGCTACCTTCAACATGTATGAAAATTTGAGTTGACATGTGTTTTAATTTCTTACAGGTCTCTCATACGAGCAATTGCTGAAGTGATATCAACAGAAGCACGAGCATTCGCTAACCAGCAACAAGCTGGCTTGACATTTTTTGCTCCTTTTATGAACATTTATAGGTAAGAGTACTTCTAGTTAATAATCTCCTCGTGTTGCTGTTATTGTCTTTATCTAGAGATCCACGTTGGGGCAGAGGTCAAGAGATACCAGGAGAAGGTATGCGTTAAGTGAAGTGATAGATAATGTTGTCTGAAAACCAATAATGGGGACTATAAGTGAACTAGTTTTTGTTAACGTTATGTTGTACTATTTTAAATTCATAGATCCTTACCTCACTTCACAATACACTGTGCAATTTGTAAAAGGAATGCAGGAAGGAGAAGACCCCAGGTTCAGTTGTGAGAGCATATTATGTACTATGTGTTAGCTCATTCTCAGAATATGAAAATAAGTCTGTGATACTTTGAGGATGACAATACCTGGTGTTTTTTTAAATAGAAATCAACTTGCTCCTTTTCTCCCATATTATGTAGCAGCTGTAATATATACGTGATATACAAATTATTTGACTCTCTTCATTTCATTCATTTCAATTTCATGTACTCTCTTTTGTCTTAGGTACTTGAAGACTGTTTCTACTTGCAAAGTTATTGCTGTTTATAGTAATTGGGACTTAAAATTTAATTAACGCTTTTATTACCTCATTAGATATTGAAAATGTTAATGGTACAAGTCGCCACGCCTTCAATGCTATTGTCAGTGATCAGGATCTAGTGGAGGTCGGTGGAGTTATTGTTGACACATGTATTGATCCATTTATCAATCTATCCATCCATTCAATATATCTATCTATCCATTCATTCAATTTATTCGTCCATCATTTCCTTGCAGACTTATCTCCCAGCCTTTAAAGCATGTGTGAGAGATGGACAAGCTAGTAGTATAATGTGTAGTTATAATGCTGTCAATGGAGTACCTAGTTGTGCTAATGATCTCATTAATAACAAGATCGCTAGAAATGAATGGGGTTTTAAAGGATACATTGTACGTCATATATAATAATGTATGAATATAGTCTTGTTACTAACTTTAGAACAAATAATTAGAGTTAACAACAGTTATCCTTAACAACTAAATACTTCAAACTATGTCGTTTGCAACCCAATAAACAATACTTTTTTACGTTGCATTTCTAGGTCAGTGATTGTGGAGCTATTGGTAATATTATGAATGATCACCAGTAAGTAAAGATCTATACTGTATGCTAAAATATGTTTTTACTCTTTGAAATTGCCTTTCAATTGAATCCAGTGTTCTCTATTTATTTCAATTTATTAAAACCTCTAGTTATACAAATGACTCATTTATTAACCCTATAGTAATACAAATGATTCATTCATTAATCTTATAGTTATACAAATGATTCATTCATTAACCTTATAGTTATACAAATGATTCATTCATCAACCCTATAGCTATACAAATGATTCATTCATTAACCCTATAGCTATACAAATGATTCATTCATTAATCCTATAGCTATACAAATGATTCATTCATCAATCCTATAGTTATACAAATGACTCATTTATTAACCTTATAGTAATACAAATGATTCATTCATTAACCTTATAGTTATACAAACGATTCATTTATTAACCCTATAGCTATACAAATGATTCATTCATTAACCTTATAGTTATACAAATGATTCATTCATTAATCTTATAGTTATACAAACGATTCATTTATTAACCCTATAGCTATACAAATGATTCATTCATTAACCTTATAGTTATACAAATGATTCATTCATTAATCTTATAGTTATACAAACGATTCATTCATTAATCCTATAGTAATACAAATGATTCATTCATTAATCTTATAGCTATACAAATGATTCATTCATCAATCCTATAGCTATACAAATGATTCATTTATTAACCCTATAGTTATACAAATGATTCATTTATTAACCCTATAGCTATACAAATACTACAGAGGATACCGTGAAAGTTGGTTTAAGAGGTGGCTGTGATCTTAATTGTGGATCTTTTTACCAACATTACGGAATGGTATTGATACTAACAACTATAATAATTACTAAAATAACAAATACAGTAATTATTATAATTGTTCTCTCTGTTAGAATGCTTACAACAAAGGTGCTATTACTGACGCTGATTTAGATTTAACATTGACACGATTATTTACATACAGGTGAACAGTACTGTTTATGTTGTACAAGATAATATGATTGTTTTAGGATGAGACTGGGTATGTTTGATCCTCCAAGTATGCAACCATATATGACATATCCAACGAGTGTTGTCAATACTGAATATAACCAGGTAACTGTATTATTGAAGTTTGTGTTAAGTTTCTCTCTCTCTCTCTCTCTCTCTCTCTCTCTCTCTCTCTCTCTCTCTCTCTCTCTCTCTCTCTCTCTCTATCTATCTATCTCCTCTCTCTCTCTCAGAATCTAGCATTACAGGCAGCAGAAGAAAGCATTGTACTACTACAAAATGATGGTACATGTTATATACTATATTACTAACATATTCCATTTACCATACAATATCTCACTCTATACAGGTACTCTACCACTTAGTGTAACACAACATTATAATGTAGCACTCATCGGTCCTAATGCTGCTGCTACAACAACAATGCAAGGAAATTATCATGTAAGGAAAAAAAGAGTTGATCTTAAAATGCTATAATCAAATATTACTATGATAATGTTGTTTGTTTCTAAGTATTCTATGATATTATCTGTTATATATTAGGGTACAGCTCCTTTCTTGATTAGTCCGTTAACGGGACTACAGAATCTTAATCTCTCTGTGACATATGTTCAAGGTTGTGATGTTGCTTGTACTGGTACTTCTGGTTTTGGACCTGCTACTGATGCTGCTAAAAAAGCTGATGTGGTTATTATTGTTATAGGACTTGATGGAGGACAAGAAAAGTATGAATAACCATCTATTCATCCATTTGTCCATTCGTATTTCTATGTTCCAAATTAATACTGTTTTTTGTTTTTCTACACTACGTACAGTGAGGCACATGATCGTACTGAAATCTCTTTACCAGGTAATCAAAAGATGTTATTACAAAGTGTTAAAAAAGCTGCTGAAAACAAACCATTTATTGTTGTACTGATGTCAGGCGGCCCTGTTGATATTTCAAGTGCCAAGGTAAATAACATATATATTTTAACCCTTTGCTAACACTAATTGCATTCTAAAGTCACAGTCTAATATTTTAAACCTATTTTTCGACCAGTTGATGTGTGTGTTGACAGGATATCTGTACATTGATCTTGTTATCATGTGTAGTTTGTATCCAATATGTACTAAATAACATAAATACATGTAATAAAATACAACATTACATGTTGTTTTCATGTTGTACACATGTCTGGTCTCCAAATGTTATTAATAGTCTATAACAATAGGGACCACAATGACTCTATTTGTGACACTAGGATGGAATCATTTTAGGTCCTATAATTAAATAGTAATTATTTAATTTCTACAGACTATGGCTAATGGTATCCTGTGGACTGGCTATCCTGGTCAAGCTGGTGGGACTGCGTTAGCAAAAATTCTTTATGGACAAGTAAATCCTTCAGGAAAACTTCCAATGACTTTTGTAAGTCACAGTTCATTGGAGACAAACCAGTTTTTTAAACTGGTAAAATTCAGTAGTGTATTGATCCAACTAGTCCTAACTTAAAAGGCTTCTTTATGTATCTCATGTGTTTATTGCTCTTATAGTATCCAGCTGATTATGTCAATGAGATATCATATGAAGATATGAGTATGCGTACATCACCAGGACGTACTTATAAATTCTATACAGGGACACCAGTGTTTGCATTTGGAGACGGCCTTAGTTATACACAATTTAAAATGGAATGGTAAAATGATACAGTGAACACACACACGATTTATTTTATATCAGATTAAAAAATGCTAAAACTAGCTTAATTTCTATGACTAATTACAAAGTTAATCTCATTCTATTTCCACACACACATATATATATACAGGACTACTGATAAGAAAGTCTTGTATATCTCTCGTCACCAGTTAACTGATGATAATCCTATCAAGTATGAAGTCAAGGTCACTAATACTGGTAATATGGGAGGTGCTCTCGCTGTGTTAGCTTTTGTTACTTCTGATGTAAGTATTGATCAATTACTATGTTGTAACTATAACCATTAATAGTTAATAGATAATTAACAATACAGTCCCAATGATATATTGAATATACAGTACCAGGTGCTTAGTCAGCAACATAATTTTAGTTTCTTCTTTAGCAACCAGATGCTCCATTGAAGGAACTGTTTGGATTTCAAAAGATCTATTTAAAACTTGGAGAGTCTACAAGTGTTTTTTTTGGAGCTGGACCTAAAGTATTCTCGACTGTCGATGAAACTGTATGTAATATAGATATTGTATTTCCTTATATTATAAGTATTGATGGTTTTATTGTAGGGTACAAGAAATATCAGGCTTGGTAAATTCCGTGTCAAAATTGGAGATCTTGATCATACTGTTGTGATGCAATGATCAATATAATAAACTTACATTTTACAAAATAAAATGATCATTTGTTAGCTAATATACTGCTGTCAGTTAAAAAATTATTAATTTTATAGCACAACTTTGTTATGTAGTTTGTTGCAGAAAAATTAATAATAAATAACAGAATATATACAAACAAGAGAGAGAAACACAATAATAAATTAACTTCATCATAATTCAAATTTTGTTGATGTTCTTAATTTTGGACCCTTTTTGGATTTCAGTTTCTTCTTAGTCTTTTTAGACTCATGAACCCCCTGAGAGAGAGAGAGAGAGAGAGAGAGAGAGAGAGAGAGAGAGAGAGATATTATGAACTCAAGTTACTATGACATCATGATCACCTGTTTCATCTGCTTTTTACGAAATGGATTAACATAATCTGGGTCTTCAGGAATAAATCCAATTTCTTGGCGAATCTATAGTTAACAAATTTAAGGAAACACTTTAAGAAACTCAATTCTATAAACTTACTAAGTGAAGTTGTGTAGCGTGATGACCATTAAATACAGCTGTAGTGTTCTGACAAAATTCCATGCCCCATTTCAAAATGGGTTTCCAAGATTTTCTATGGCGCTTGTAAATCTAGTGGAACAAGGAATACACAATACATGTACAAGTACATGTATTGTGTATTCATAACATTCTTTTATTCAAATGTTTTCATGTAGTATTGTCATGTTTTCATGTACTATTGTCATGTTTTCATGTACCTATACATGTACTGTGGTATAACTATTGTTGTTTGTGGTCACTTTGAAAACTTGAAATTAAACAGTTGTTAATCAAAGAAAGATGATCATGAGAGCTAATATATTTTCTATCATTTCTCTTACTTCTTTTGTGATGTCTGGAAGTCTCAACAAAACATCACCAAAGAATGGTATCCCTTCTAATATAACACCAATAACTAATGTAATTGATAATAATTGTATAGAAAAAGGCATAATTAAAGGAGAGATACCTTCGCGTAGCTCATTGTCTTCTGGGAAAGGTGACAGTCCTGCTACAAATCCTGCAGCAAGTATCTTGGTCCGGGAGTTGTTCATTTCCTTAAGGAAAGAAGGAGGTGATACCTTAAAGGATCAGGAAAAATTCTTACAGGAAAGAGTGTGTCACACAATATTTCAACCATTTTGTACTGCTTCGCATAGTCTGGTAAACCTAAGATTTTGTCAGCTGTTTCAATCTGCTCGCGCCTTTTAGCAGCAAAGAGGCTTCGATCTGTAAACCAGGAAGAACATGTGCTAACAATTGATGAACGATATGGCTTCGAAATGAACATATAATTGAATAATGGACAAACTTACATGCTTGAAGGTCTCTTAAACTGGGATCTATCTTTCCTTTTGTTTTCCCATCAGATGTAGCGGTTACATCATCGGGATCTGCCAGTACTGGGATAGTAGTGATAATAGAACAAATTAACAAAGCTTTCAACGGCAGCATGTCTGCACATCTCCAATCTATAATATTACTTTGTGTTCGAATTATTTAATCATAATGGACAATTACGGTATAATGTATAAAAAGTGGGCGTTGATAGCTGTTGTCTGCAAACATGGAAACAACAACAAAAACTAGAGTGAGTTAACCAACTATTAACGATTAACTATATATATATATATATATAGTTAATTAACTACTACTATATGCATTAAGGAACCTGGAAGTAATGTTAAATATATAGTGCATTACATAGCTTTGTTTTAAAGTGCATTATGTAATGAATTCTTCTCTGCCACAGTTCTCAAGTTTATCCAGCAAACCAATGTGGACAAAGGCAAAGGAGAAACGAGCAGCAACTAGAAGACATACAACAAACTTCAATTCAGGACATATAGAAATAGATGAATATCACTTGTCAAGAACTGGACTCCGTGGTCGTAAGAGGTGGTTCCTTTGGTGTGGAGTGATTGGACTATTGGTCATTGCAACTGTTAACCTCATGGTATGTTGAATACATGTGATAGTCTTATGAGACAGTAATGACATTTACATAATAGCCATTAGTAATGTCCATATAATGTTAAAAATCATATTGAAAGATTCATTTACACATTTATGGTATTACAACATTAGAAGAATATAAGATCATATACCAGTAGTGCTGTACTATCAATTATAGCAAAATAATTTGATATACAATTAGATCTGGTAATAGTGCTATTTGTTTTATCTTTATTCTGATTTCAGCTGAACTGTTGGCTAATAGCAATGCTGGGTTTAACACCAAATGGACTTCCATATATGGTGTTCTTGCCAAACCAGACAGTCCTGTTTACTCAACCAGTTAATTTATCACAGATTAGAATAAAGGAAGCACTCTCCAGTTACTGGAACAAGTCATTAGACTTTGAAGCAAATGATTCAGTAAGCTCAACAAATGTGATAATTACTTAATTCACTTATCAATTCACAAACTATCAACACTTGCTATTTATTGATTGTGCATCAAACTTCTATGAAGAAAAATTTATAAGAACTGTATGTCAAATAAACCACATACAAGCTGTATTTTCATACTTTAGTTTTTGTAAACAAACATTATCAGCTTTAATAAAATTCACGACAACTTAATTATACTTAATGTGTTCATGAGGTATTAAATGAGCCACCATATCTTGACCCACAAGCTTTGCAATAAAATTGTCGGTAAATATAAAAACAGCAGGTATCCCAATTAGGTCGGGCACTGTTGTGTTGTAGACCAGCTTTTGTTCCATTATGAACTCTGAGGTGGTTTCTAGCATTCTCATAAGACATTATAGGTATCCCTTGCAGGGAGACCAGGATATAGCCTGTCGTCTCCCTTTAAACTTGAAGAGGTATGGTGGTGGTCGCATTCCTGGCCTGCTCGACATTGATGTACCTTTATCTCGAATCCCAGTAGAAGTGGTTTTAAGTGAGGGGCAATGCTACAGCCAAGATTACCTCATCTGAGAGTTATCATGCATTAAGTGTAACTAGTGAGCGTTGCCTAGCAACTGGAGCAATGTTTGCCTTTAGCTAGGAATCCTGGATACCAAGCAGGTGGCCCCATAGTGTGAGGTGGGTGAGGTCGTTTGGCCCAAGATAAGAAAGCTATTTTTCTTTTTTTTAAACCCAATATAGCTATTAAAAATTTAATAAATAGTATGAATAATATACGGATTATAACAATAATCTATACTGACAAATAACTCAGTACCTACAATATTGAGACATACACCATGGACAGCAAAATCGCAATTCTGACAACCACTATTTTTTACTTTGTTGGTAGATTTCTCTTCATGCTGGTCCATTACGTTCTACAGAAACAAGAACCTTAAATTCGTCACAGATTTTAATAGACTCATCAGGAGTTCAGTTCAAACCGTTTGAGTCCTTTGAGTTTTATAGCACAGATGATAAACCAGTGTTCCTACTCAATGAATCACTAGCCACTTTGTACAATGTGTCCACCTTGAACAGTCTTCGCACTCCAAGACTGTTTGCACCAAAGGTTATTATTAATTTAAATTCACTAAGTTGTTCAATTTAAATTTTTAGATTGTGTCTACTGGAAATTTGACTGTATCAGGTCATCAAATCAATGTATTGTCAGGTGGGACTATACGTGTAGAAGGTAAAAAAAGACTCAATATTGAAAGTAAAGAAAATATTAGATTCACTTTCAGAGATCTAAATAATGTGAGTATAGTTTGTGAGTATATATAATTAAGTGCAATTAATTAATAGTTATGAAAATACTTGGTAACTAATAATACTTTTCTTTCTTAAAGGGTCATTTTATTGTTAAATCAGCTGATAGATTCCAAATCCCTAATCTTCCAATAAATTCTGGCAATCCAGATAGTATTGGGTATGAATTGTGCATATGTGGAAATGGTAAAGTGTTCCAAGCACCCCAAGGTTGTGCTCAAGCCTCTGGAGAACATCTTTGTACATTATAAAACAATATTTTTGGTGGCAAATAGAGTCTCTATAATATAAACCAACACTATTCCATTGTATTAGTAATGATAAATAAATCTCATATAAAGAAATATAAGAAATAGTTACTTATTTTGAGACATAAGAAGCATAAAACCAATAGTAATATAAATTAATTAAGTGTTGAGATTAAAGGCTCTGCACTGAGTTAGAGCTAAGAGAGAAGATGAATAAGTGAATGAATCTGAAGACCAGAAAGGAAATCCTTCAAGGAGCCTTTTTCCTGTGTTATAACCACGGAAATCAATTGGAGTATAATAGCCAAAGTGTTTCTTCTTTAACATTTGATTGTACTGATCAGGAGGAATTATGCCACTTACTCCACAACATATATCTGAGTCTTTAGGAGTAATATTGTAGTTAGGAGGAACTAATGTACCATTAGCATGTTCGATTAAGTTCAATGGATAAAAAAATGGAATATCCTGTTAAAGGAAATTATAATATTAGGTAAATTAATTATATAGTCAATATATACCATTGTTAAAACAGTTGGTTGTTTTAACTAATTGGTGGTCATTTATAGGTTGCACAGAAAGTACAAAGTACATTGAAATGTATCAACAACATATGGTGTCGGATTACTAATTACTATGGAATGACAGTTTCAAAAAGGATGTGTGTAGTAATGGAGGGTTGTAAATTCTTTAATGACAGAACTCATACATACAGAGGCTTAGCATCCTTTGAAAATTCTTTTATCTAATTAATGAAACGATAAACAGAATCTTTAGAACTTCAATAACTAACAACATGAATGTTAATTAGTAAACACTAATAATGAAAACAATATATGTTTACTATTTCTCAGTATTTCTTGAATGTAATGTAAACACACATTGATTAATCGATACATTTTCAACGATAATACAACAACATATACTAATGTTTAATGCTAGCAATGGACAATGTTTATAAACTTCTATACAGCAAATTTAGCTAGAGTTAATTAATTTTTCATTGACACTTTCAATACATTTTAATGCCTTAATAAAAATTTCATTTATTTATTTCTTAATATGAACTTCAAAAAGAACATTTGAAACCAACTGACAGCTATGGTACTGAACCCAGTATTAAATTCCACTTACAGATGGAACAGTCTTGACTGACCCAGAAAAGAAGGCGTTCATATGTTGGTATCTATCACTAAGCACGTTCTTTGCTAACCAGTGACAACTCTTTATTAATACATCTCTTACATTACCGGGCAAAGTGGAAAGAAGTTTGTTATGTTGAGTCCAGCTATAAAACAGTGCATTGATAGCCATTGATGTAGAACAGATACGATCATCTCCATGTTTAACTGGTTTACCTAAATATAGTATTAATAATAAGTGAAAAAAACTAAAGCATTCCTTACCAAAAATATCAGTGTCTCCATCTCCTAGGAAGTCATCAAAATAAACAGTGTCTTCAACGTATGTTGCTCTGTTTAGGATATCTTTAGTTGCTGAATCTCTTAATGCTGTTGATAGACGATTTCTCGATACCTCTAAAACAGGATAGGGTAACTTGTCAAACGAGTCTAACAGGTTTAAAATACGTGATGTAAACCAGTAAAAGTTGAAAAGGGATGGATAATAGGTGAGAGCTAAATCAGGTCGTGAGGAGAAATTGCGTGCTATCTCCCATGATAGAAGTACAACGGTACTATCATAAAGTGTCTGTACTTCTTCATCAAACCATGTAGTAGGGTCTTCCATATCCGATAACAGTGCAGCAGTCAAACCATAGATTACATTAGCTGAAACAGTCAAATCAACATTGTTAATATTGAATGGCATATTGTAATGAACAGCATATTTAGTACGAGATTCGGATGAACTTTGAACCCAAGTAGGAACAAGAGATAGTTCTTTCGTACCATTTGCTGTGATATCTAATAAAAATTCTCTAATATAAAAATAAGTTCTTGGATCAATTGAATTAGAGTCTTGATTATTATTAAAGGGTTTATAAGCGTATTTCTTTAATACTGCTATAGCAGCAGAAATGTTAGCATTATTTTTTAACCAGGTAAGGTAAGGTTGCTTGGAAACAACCTGGTAGTTTTTCAAGAGAGATCCAAAACCAAGATTAACGAATGTGTCATCAAAATCAGCTGGTATGACGAAAGCTTTTGTCAGTTCAAGGCTAAATAAAAACAATCGAAAACATCAACAAAATTAATTTATATTTAATTTGATAACTCACTACATATCAAGAATCGGCTCAATTTTATCCCATAGTTTTTCAAGTCCTAAATCTTCTAGAATCTTCTTTATATAGACCTCCATTATTCTACCTTCTTTAGCGTATCCATTCAAATTTACAGGACCACATGACCATATATCAGTTGTGCTGTTATATGTTTGTGTCCAAAATACAAGAATAGAGTCATTCTCCAAACGATTCTTGTCGTGATAAGTACCAATAGCTTCTATAGCATTTATGAGTTGTTCATCAGATGGGAGTGGTCCCTCGTGAAACTTTGTGACCTCTAGTAAAATAGAACTGACCCATAACGTTACAAAGGCATTGTCATCAAAGAACTTGATGGCATGTCGAAGGAGTTCATAGTCGGGAGGACCATATATGTTTAGATGAATGTATGAAGGATAGATCCCTTTTTGTCTGTATTCAGAAAGTGGGGGATCAAACTTGGTGGTTTCTTTAATCTGTTCAAACAAGAAGTTTTTATGGTTAGATATAGTCAGTGTAATAAAGAATATATTGGAAGTCTTACTTGAGAATCTGCAACTTTCTTCCTTATTTTCTCAATAACGTTTTCTTTTGCTACTAATAGTGAAAACGTTAATGCAAAAACAAGGAAGAAAAAGAAGGCATTTATAATGGTAGTTCCGCACATTCTCTCTGCACTATAAGAACATTTTCTGGGAAATACTTATAGGTGGAGTTAGCTTGCGTATTTAGATATGGGTGTGGTCACCGGTCTATACCAAAATGGCTGCTGACAAGGAAGCTATAGCTGAAGAATACATTTCCTCTCTACAAAATAGAATAGCCATACTTGAACAGAGATTGATAGGAGACGAAAAAATACGAGAAGGACAACCGCCATTACTTCACCTCCTCAAAACAATTGACAGAAAGCTGAAAGCACTAGCTGAGCCCGACATTGTCCACGCTGTATGGAGTCAAGTACCAGAACTGGAAAAGGTTCTAGATCCTAACTATGCCACTGCATTTAAACTAAATGACTCAGCTAAGCAAGAATTGTTACTGTGTTATGCTGAGCAGTTACAAAAATATCAACAAGACATTGAAGATCTACTGTTTCTAAAGGACTCATTGAATTCATCATCATTCCAAGGTCTTGGTGCTGAAGAGAAGACGTTGTCCAAGATTGCATCAGGGCATATACAACAGGAGACAGAAGTAGCCGAACTGACAAGTCATGTTCATAAGTTTATAGATTCTTATACTAAGTTTCTTCTCCAGCTATCTGCTCAGTGTGTTCAATGGGATGAGATTGTGACACAATTGGAAACAGCAAAGTAATGATGACAGTTTTTTTTAGAACCGATAATTCCAAACATGATCAAAAAGATAATATTGACAGTGTTGTAGAAATAAATTATTTCATTCTCATAACTTTAATTTGAAAGATATTATGATTTTCAATATTACTAGTAATAATTATCATTGGTTACTACATGGGACAAGATCCGAGGTGACGAGGGTAAGGTACAACATCACGTATGTTCTCTAGGCCTAATATAACTTGTAGGAGTCGTTCAAAACCTAACCCAAACCCTCCGTGAGGTACAGTACCAAAGCGTCGAAGATCTAAATACCTTCAAAACACATGAAAAGATATCTTCTCATAACTTATTTACCATTGGTAACTGTCTATAATTCCTAGCCTATAGCAAAAGAAATGACAATAAATAAAATTTGCTATCAAAATACAATAGAACCTTTTTAATCCCTCCTCTAAAATATTCTTTCTCTCTTCTCTTATTGTCCCACCAACCACCTCTCCAACATTAGGCATTAATAGATCCATTGCTAATGTCTAATGTCAATGCAAACAATAAAGTAACCATGAGATCTTTATTACTGTTTTGTCATCTTCATCTTTAGTTCTTGTATAAAATGGTTTGAGACTTGATGGAAAATGAGTCACAAATACGGGAATGTTCTGGAAGTGGTCCAATAGGTAGTGTTCGTGTTCACTGGCTAAATCTTGACCAATCTATGTCCGGCAAATGAAAGAGATTGTTATCTTTTGGAACTACCTTCGGTTATACCAGGGTGGCCGAGTGGTTAAGGCGTTGGACTTAAGTTCCAATGTGCGAATGCACACATGGGTTCGAACCCCATTCCTGGTATGGGAACCTGGTCCTTTTTTTTCTTTTAACTCTTTTTTTTTTCTTTAAACTCACTTATTTATTGGGTAGATCTTTTTATTCTACAGATAATTTTACTTACTTGAGGTTCAAATTTAAAGAGGTGTGTTCTATTAGCACTGACTAATATGTCCATTGCTTCTGTGTATGTAATTCTACATTTGAAATAAAATAATACATTAAAAATTAACAATGATCATAATTAAAATGATAGAAACACTTACTTTTTGTATGACTGATCCAAAAGACCACGAAGGTAATCCTATTATTGTATATATTGTTATTATTGTTGTTAATGTATATATTGTTATTATTGTTGTATATATTGTTATTATTGTTGTTAATGTATTTCTTGTTATTATTATTATTGTTAATGTATGTATTGTTATTATTATTGTTAATGTATATATTGTTATTATTATTGTTAATGAACATATTGTTATTATTATTGTTAATGAACATATTGTTATTATTATTGTTAATGTATGTATTGTTATATTATTATTGTTGATGTATGTATTATTTTTTAAGCATAAGAAGCTAACTAATTTTTAATTATAACAAACAGTATTAAGTTCTAGTAATAGTTTTAGTACAATAATAAATATAATAATAAAACTATTGTTATTATATTAATATTGTTTACTAGAATAGTTGACTGTTCAACTATTCCTATGGGACTATTCTTACAGACATAACTCTTTGATGTTGTATAATTGTATTAATTACTAAACATTAAGTTAACAAACACTAGACACTCATGCAAAATATTGTCCCAGTTTATATAATTAATTTAATACATTGTCAGCCAGCCATGATAAACTGCTACAAACTATAGATAAACTTTGTATTACACCTGTTCTCAACACTATGGTTCTTATAATAGTCATAGCAAGTATTTTAATAGTATAAAGTTCCAGAACCTATATCAAATTCTAGACCCTATACTAACATACTACATTGTTAATAACTAGTATAGTTTAACATACTAAGTTCACCTTAGATCCATTATTTAAAAAGTTTACTTCATCAGAATTTCTCTGAAGTACTCTCTCAATAACAGTCTTACACAATTCCTCAGCAAACTAAAAAAAGCAATGTGTCTTTACATTACTATGACAACCAGTACTAAAACCTTCATTACGTAGTCTAAATTGTTCTCTGATGATTGACTCTGGGTTATCATCTCTGCCTCAGCCATGTAAAACTCAGAGAGATGCCGACGAGTATGAGACTTCTCAGCTCGAAATGTGGGACCAAATGTATAGACTTTAGACATACCACTACAACAAGAAAATCATATGTTATATTGTGACTACTACTAACCAGGCAATTGTTTCAGCATGAAGTTGTCCCGATACAGTGAGATAAGCTGGTATGTCAAAAAAATGTCCTCTATTTTGTACACCAGTTGCATCAGTGTTTGGCTAGAAACAAGAAAATAAATTATATTAAATATATCAATTACCATATTGTTATTTGAGTTCATAAAATTATATATCATAACTAAACTAATTATGATGTCATTAACATGATGATATCTACATGATTTCTACGTGATTTTTACATGATATCTACATGATTTCTACGTGATTTTTACATGATATCTACATGATATCTACATGATTTCTACATGATTTCTACATGATCTACAACATGATACATTATGTACTTACAAGTACTTGAAACATATCACCAGCTCCTTCACAGTCACTTGATGTAATAATAGGTGTGTGGACATAAATGAAATCATTTTGCTAAACAAAGTGTATAAATACGTAAATAGATAAACAGAATGAAGATGGATGGATGAATGGATGGATTAATAGATGACAAGAGGAACATTGACAAAATATACTGTCTTTACTTGAAAGTAATCATGAAGAGCCATTGTAGCTGTGTTTCTAACTCTTAGAACAGAAGAAAATGCATTTGTTCGAGACCTCAAATGAGGATATTGTCTTGAATATTCCAGACTGTGTTTAGTGTGGGCTTTAAATGGATATGACTGCATATAAAGAGATGATGTTAGAATAATGAGTTTATTATTTACTTGAGGATCACAATCTCCAAGAACATTGATATCTGACAGTGATAACTCTACTTGTTGTTTAGGATGAGTACTAGGAACTAATGTTCCTTCAAGTTGTACTGACATCCCAACTGATGGGGGTTTATCTCTATATAAAAAATGTACATGTAATAGTGGGTGTGGTTATACTATAGTACATGCAATCATTTGAGTTTGGTAATGTCATTAATGTGATGTTGCACAATAGTCCTAGTCTCATGTCTAAGGCACCTGGGAATGAGACTATGCACCAATGCTAAAGTACCACTAATGGTCTCATTCCTATGTCAAAGGAGCCTGGGAATGAGATTATTCTCTGTGAATGTACATACAAATTAATGGAGTTTGATGATAAGATAGCTTGAAGATTTTTTAAAGACGATCCATCATTTATGTCCATAAAGAGGACTTCCTTTTGTCGACGAACTGATCTTATCCATCCCTATATTAATTAAATATGTGGGTGTGGTTATATTTTATTATGCTATGAAACAAACCTGAGTTTTTATATTTTTATGAAGTGCTGTTTTAGATGTGAGTGCCTCTTTAATGGAGAACCAGCCAGCATTGGTTGATGAACAGAATCGAATAAAACATTTCATATTGCAAAAATGAAGGGTCTGGACAAGCTGAATCAGTGAATTTCATATTATTCTAGACCCCTTGAAAATACGTCGTCAGCTAAAGAGCATGTAAACGCCACCGGCCAGCTTAGCTGTGTCATTATTTTTGAGATCAAAAATGGCAGCTCGGCCTAGTTTTTTATGCAAAGAAGATGAGGAACCTGCTGTTTCCTTTAGTGGTGTGAGCGGCGAGGATCAGTGGATAGAACACGACCTCCATCACTCTTATCACCAGACTGAGGAACCTACAAGTAAGACCAGTACAGCAGGTAGAGGAGCATACTCGCGAGATAATGGATTGAAGAGTTTCACTTTCAAAGTCAGTTTTGCTAAGGAAGGAGTAATCAATTCAACTATTCTATAGGTAATATTTCTGGGAGATTCTTCTGTGGGCAAGACCTGCTTAGCCATGTTCTATTTAAATCGAAAAGTACAGGATACTACTCAAACTACAATTGCATTTGATGTTAAAACAAAAGATATTATTATTGATGGCGTCCCTAGTACAGTAAGTTGGTGTGTGCGTGTGTGTATGTTTAAGATTGTCATAACTCATTACATTGTACGGGATGTTTGTATAGTGAATTGATAAACATTTATGATCTAGTGGTATCATGTAGATTAAGTGTAGACTTGAATAATCCTGAATAACAAATATTTGTATCTGGTATCTGTTCACAAACATCCCACGGTTAATCCTCTATAGTTATTAACTGGCATAATTTTAATTGCAAATTGACTTGACACCCCACTAGGCATTATTTAGAATATGTGTAATTCAATTCTCACTAAATACCAGTACTGTTCTTCCTTGGTTTGTAGTTAGTTTATTTAACAAGACCATTCTCTTTATTGGACGATAATAGACTAGAAAAAGTCACATCATCACTTTAATTATTTACAATTATCAAAACGAGGGAGCCATACCTACAACCAACATTGTTGTCTCTTTTGAACATTTTGTGAAGACTTTAAAACTAAGTACAGAGTCACAGAATAGTCTCATTTTGAAAGCAGTTTCTTTTGCTTTATACAAACAATATATTAGCAAGCAAACATTAGCTGCAATAAAGTACTACACCCTGACACGCGCTCTATCCAGAATCTGAATAGTGGAATCTGATTGGTCAACATTTGATCATTTATAACCTTTTCTATAATAGTTACTAAAGATAGTTCTCATTAACAAACGACTAGTGTTATAAACATTACATTTTCACTTTGTATGTGTTAATACACTAACAACCTACACTAACTACTGTCAGTAATTTCTATGCATTTTATCTAATAATAGTAGCTTGCCTCTTGGTTTATTTCCAAAGAGCTTCTCGAAGAAAGATTGCCATTTATTTACTCCACATAGCACAGATCACCATGTCACATTATAACTGTATAGTGACTAGAATAGAGGGGAATATCTTTGTAAGATTACACATTGTATTCAGTAGATCATGAAACTATCATTACAAAGTACAAGATTAATTTAATTTGCACCTAATCTACCATTTCAACCATAGTGACACTTATTGAGAACACATTAGGACTAAGGATGACTCTAATATCCAATAGTGTCTGTTTATAGAGGAGTGTTACCATAGTGACTGTTATGACAGATGGAGCATAATTGTTTAATGTTTACTATAAAATCATGGAAACATTCCAAATTATATTAAGATTGAGCTTACTTGTGTAATCTGTGACATATAATGTATAATTTCTCTGACCCTAGACAAGTAGGCATATATTCTTTTCACATCCACTCATCCTAATTGCTGAGTAGATGTATTATAATAGAACAATCTTTTATCATATTATCTATTGCTCTTTGAATTTTATTGTTTATAATAATTAATAAATTAGTATAATTGTTTTATTTACATTTTCTCTTTTTGTTTCTTAGTTACAAATTTGGGACACTGCTGGTATGGAACAGTTTCGTAAAGGATTGGTAACTCAATATTATAGAAATATTCACGGTGCCATTTTTGTTTACGATATTACACGTCGTGAAACATTTGTTAGTGTCGATGAATGGCTTAAGGAGATGAAGAAATATAGTCGTGATAGTGAACGAATAAAAATGGTCCTCGTTGGTAATCAGAGTGATCGAAGTGGTGAGAGAGATGTCACCACTGAAGAAGCTCGATTGTATGCTAATGAACATGGAATGATTTTCACTGAACTGTCAGCGAAAAATCTAGAAAGTCTTAGTAACTTAGATAATGTGATTCTTCGATTATCTGAACAAATGTTAGCTGAAAGAGAAGAAAATTCATTAACACGATCAATGCATAGAGTTATTAGATTAAGAGATGTTGCTGTGGAAGATGATTGGATTGTTGTTAACGAAATACCTGAAGGTCCATTTCCAGATTATATCAATAACCCCAGACAACGGCGGTTTCCAAGGCAACAAGAACTCACTGAAAGTATTCGTAATGTTTTTAAGAGACGCTCTACTTCTCAACAATCTAGGCGTGATAATAAATGTCAATGTTAAATAATATTATATTTTTTTATTTTCTTTGGTTATTCCATTTGTAACTGTCATAATTTTGTATGTCTGTTTATTGGATGATGGCCCAACGTAAATGGTTGATGAATATACAGTAAGAGGTTGGGTGAAGGATTTGGACGCTTTGAGTTTTCATATTCTGGTTATTAAGTTATTATTAAATGTAGAACTCCTCATGCCAGCTTGTAGCTTATGAGGTTAAAAATGCCTGTAGCCAGAGAGTCATCAAACTTTTTAAACCCCTTCTTTTTAAGTTTTCTAAGATGCTTTATTAAACAATTATTTAATGCGAATAATTCTTACATACTGTATATCTATGTTTAATGGTTTTGGGTTTCAGTGAAGGCTGCTTCTTTTAATGATACAATTATGACTTGTACAGAGTAATACTAATTATGAAGACATTTACAGGTATATCACATACCGTAGTGTTGTTCAATAGCTTTCAACTAAATTCATGCAGGAATCAAAGTATTCAGCTTGTTCCTTAACTAAGTTAACAACTTGTAGTATTGATGTGTAAATACATGTTTGTTATAGTGTAGTCTACTAATGATGTCCAGTGACAGCGACCATGATATTGACTACACACAACAGTAAATGTTGTGCCATAAGATCAACCAGTTTAGGAAGTTTGAATATGAAATAGTTTATCTAAAATGATCGTACATTTTGATATTATGTTGACTCTGATGTATATCCATGTGAGTAGTCTTATGAAAACGGTGAGCAAATAGCAAGTACTCTCTTCCCAAACTGACAAAAGGAAATTAGTAATCTGTATCAGTTTACTATTGATGCTTCCTATGAGATAATGTTCATATATATCAGTATGATCTATATCGTTAGTAATCATTAATGTTACAAGGTGTATTTATTACCTCATCAGATAAGTATAAGTCTCCCAAAGGATGACACAGGAAGTGTTAATAGTTTGTTTTGTATGTTACATATTACTATGTACAATCTTAAGTTTGTATTTGTACCTTTGTCTAATAAATATAACAGCATGGATGCATGGTCTCCTTCAATAATCAAAGAGGATTGGTAAGACTCGGATAATGATAGTCCTGTTAATAACTATCAATTATTTAATAACTATTAGTTATTAAATAATTTTGATAAATTAGAAACAACGAAAGAAACACTCGAGGAAATAATTGGGTTCGAGACTTTGACACAAGTATGTACTCTAATACAAGTATGAATGTATGGATGGATAAATAAATAGATAGATAGATAGATAGATAAATGGATGGATGGATTGCTGAATGGATAGATAGATAAATGGATGGATGGATTGCTGAATGGATAGATAGATTGATGATATTTAATTATTGCTGACTCTGTCTACACAGAACTTAATGCACAAAGAGACAAGTGCAATGAAAGTACATGTACAAGTTGTATATAATTAAATGTTGTTGGGAGTAGGTGGAGTATACAATTGTTACCGACAGCAACCTCACTGGAGGTAGAACCTTAAGTTATTTTGATTTGTACATGAACAAATAAGCATGTACAAATTTATATTTATTGGCTTTTCTTCTTGTACATATCACTGTAATATCATAGTGTTAAAAGAGATGAAACAGTTTTTTTCTCACCATCTTTTTTCAAACTTGACCAACAAAAATGAACAAAAAATATGTAAATGTATTTATTTCTTAAGAAGTAACATAAAAATAAATGTTATTAATTTCACATTAAGTATGGTGTTTCTTTGCAAGGCTACCTGGACACTTAAAAATATAAAATATAAATATTAATTGCTCCTAAAAATAAAATAAAATCTATATTAGTAGTCAAGTATTATGACTTCAATCATAATGGTACTGACTGACGTATTTAAATATTACATCTAATAAGTAACTTCAAGCAGCAATCACTGTCATAAAAGCTATCACACAATATCTATCTAGAAAAGTTTGTGGAGACTGTTTTAAATAAACTGTTAAATGGATAGTGTGATTCCTGTCTATTATGGATGTACTTTACATGTACTATTCAAAAATAAATGCAATGCAATAGCTGATAACCACATTTGACAATTCTGTAATGAGCAGGACCATAATAGTATAGTTGTCTCCTTGTGTCAAAATATTTGTTTTATTGTGTTCATTTCATATTACTAATGTAAAATATCACTATTTACCTTTTTATATTACAAAAAATTCTTTACCTAAACACTCTTCTTCATATCTTTTGTTTCACATAACATTTCATTAGCAATTTTAGACAAGCACAAGACGCAACGTGCAACTTTGCTCACGTGAGAGAAGCAATAAGAAAACTTGAAAGGAAAGGGTTAAAATTTTGGATAACTTTCTCCGAATAATGGCTGTTGCAACTTTGTTATGTAAAGAGAGCGAGGAGCTTACTGTTAAAGAGACTAGTGAAGATAATTCGGGAGATATATCATATTCACTAACTTTTAAAGTAAGTGATGCTGCAAAATAAATGATGAATTTATATAATTCTTACTTTTTATAGGTTGTGTTTTTAGGTGATCCATCAGTGGGTAAGACCTGTTTAGCCAAATTATATATAAATAGAAATGTTCAAGAAGAAACACTGTCTACTATTGGTTTTGATATTCAAACAAAAGATCTGACTGTCAATGGAGTCTTATGTAGAGTAAGCAAATGTTATGATATTGAAGACAATTTATATAGCAATGGCTTACCATACTTCCATACTTCTGTACTAACACTTATTATATCATAGGGTAGTAATAGAAAGCTATAATTTATTTTCTAAGGGACACCAGACCATCCCCTGGTTCCTATACTCAGAACCTTAGATCTTCAACTTACATTCTAAACTACACTAATATAGTATATGCATCAGTAATTATACTTAACTGAGACAATGTTTTCCAAATAAAACTTTGAGGCTATAAAAGCTCGTAATGTTTACTTGCACACATAATGTTCTCTTCACGGCTAAGTTTTTAAGGAATTAATATTATTTATCACCAAATTGTTTTGCCAGAAATATTCACACATATGGTACATCAAAAATGTTGCAGCATGCGCATGCTCTTTGATCATTTGACACCTTTAGTCTTTGTAATCAGACTCTCTTTCTCTCCCTTAGTTGCAAATTTGGGATACTGCTGGAATGGAAAAATTTCGCAATGGTTTGATAAGTCACTATTATAAAAATATTGACAGTGCTATTTTTGTGTACGATATTACTTGTCGGGAATCATTTGCCAATGTTGATCAATGGGTAAGTGAGATGAGACAATATGGGCAACCCAACAACGAACCAATTATAATGTTCCTTATTGGGAACCAAAACGATCGACAAAATGAGAGAGCAGTTTCCATTGATGAAGGAAAGTTATACGCTGGTCAACATGGTATGTTTTTTACTGAACTATCAGCTAAAGACAAGATAAATCTTGAAAAATTGGACAATGTATTTGTTCAACTTTCAGAGCGCATCTTGGCAGCGAGATCAGCTATTGTAGATGATTGGATTATCATCAATGAGGTACCTGCTGGTCCATTTCCAGAATATAGCAATAATTCTAGACAATTCTGTAAATGTTAGAATGTAAATATTGTATTTTATTCAATCATTTGTGATAACGAAATAAGACTTATTTTAATAAATAATGGCTGACTTATTTATATGTACAACAGCTGTTAATTGAATATGATTACATTTTATTATTAGGCCAACTTAATATAAACTTGTTTATAATTTTAGAAACCTTATGGAAAAGATTGTTACTTTGAAATGTAATATAAACATACTGACTTGGTATTATGTTGACATGAACACCATGCATAATAGAAACGTGCACAATCAATATTTTTCAAAATTATTTTATAAATTGGTATTTTTCACCTACATACTGTCAATTGATAGATAAGTGAAGGACCTGACACATTATAGTTAATTTTCATGTTATATAATACACACTGACCATTTTATAATATTGTGAAATTCCATATCAACAGTTGAACACTTGAAGGAAGATTATGTCTTTTTAATCAATTTTGTTCAGCCAAATAGCTAGGTGGTAATTAGTTTTGACTAAATTAGAGGGTGTTGTCACACCAGCTGGTCACATGTCTCTAATTAGAGGAATGTGCTGAAACAATTTCAAAGGTGAATTATAGTAGATATTAATATGCCAATTTTTTATTGAATAATTTATTTTATAGTTAAAGGGATGAAATTTTAGCATAATTGCAGACTATATTGTGTATATTAGACTTCTATATGGGAAAGAGTACATGCTGACACACTGCATGTCAACTCAACAAAAAGTAAACAAAACTATAAAAACAGCATTTGTTAGGGTTATATAAATAAGGAAACAAGCTTGGATTATGAAAAGGCGGGGTATTGTCTCCTTAAGATATGTCAGTCAAACTATTGTCAACAGTACAAAGTTCATAACCTTACTTGCTACAGTCAGCTAAATCAAACAAACGTTCACATTATTATATAAAGATGTAGTCTGTATTAGCTTCTTAGATCAAAGATGGCTCAGTCAACACCTAGTTTTTCATTGAAAGAAAATCATGAACTCAGTGTTGAAACAAGTGGTAGAAATCATCGGATCACAGGTAGTAGGAGATCAGGGTCAAGATCGGGAAATGGATTGAAGGCCTCAACTTTTAAAGTCAGTCTTTAGTGTTTGGTAAAGTAATATATTTCTTCTGTAGGTAATATTTTTGGGTGATCCTTCTGTAGGTAAAACAAGTATAGCTCTGTTCTACTTAAATAGAAAAGTCCAATACAATACATTGTTTACAATTGGTTTTGATATTCAATCACAAGACCTAATAATCAATGGAATTCCAAGTACAGTAAGTATACTGTATTGTATCAGAACTAGGTTGTGACTATAATATAGAGGAAAGTCATTTACTTTACACAATAATTTTTCTATCATATATACTTTTCTAGTTACAAATTTGGGACACTGCTGGTATGGAAAAGTTTCGTAATGGATTGATAACTCAATATTATAGAAATGTTGATGGTGTCATTTTTGTTTATGATATAACACGTCGTGATACATTTATCAATGTTGACAGTTGGCTGAAAGAAATGAAGCGATATAGCGAGCCAGATAACAAAGAACCAATTATATTGGTCCTCATTGGTAACCAGAATGACCGAGGAGATGAGAGAGAAGTTTCCACTAATGAAGGACAGATGTATGCTAACCAACATGGAATGATTTTTGCTGAACTTTCAGTAAAAAATCTGAGAAATCTTGACACATTAGACAATGTGTTTGTTCAACTTTCTGAACAAATGATAGCAGTAAGATTTCCTGAAAATGATTGGGTTATTATACCAGAAGACCCTATTTCAGATGACACAAGACAACGCTGTCACTGCTAAATAATATTGTATTATTTGTTTCATTGTAATATAATCAATTAATTGTCTTCAAATGTAAACAATAATTGATGAGTCATAATTGGATTCGTTGTGAGTTAAACACTAAAGACATGTATATTATTTAATACAATAAGAAATGGAAAACGACTAAAATTTAAGAAAAATATATGAAAGGTAGCAAAGTGCATCACACTTAGACCAAAGCAGAATCAGGAAGCAGCCAATGACTCCACCGTAGTACCATCACTCAACACTCAGTTTTACTTGTTATAAAACACTCATTAAAATGTGTCTCTAGAGTTGTAGCAATTACAACTCTTACAGAACAATTAGGGTGGGGCTCACACACTCTGCGCATGTTCATTAAGGGTGGAGCTCATTAATATTTCCGGGTGCGGTAATGGGCGTGGCTTTAGAATCTTGGTTTGCAAGATGAATCATGATCTTAGTGATGAGGTAAGAGATGTTGTATTGATTATTTGCCTATCTTATATGTAATATCACAGATAATGCTCCCTAGTACGTCAGTCAGTAGCCCTCCTAGTAGTTTTAATAATGGATTAGATTACCAAATTGAAGAAGACCTGCCACCATCTTATGACACACTCAATGAAGACCAACCACCTCCATATTCTCCATCGTTTAGGGCATCAAATAGAATATTTGGTTAGTTCTATATATAGTTCATTATAAGGTAATGTAATACAATGTACCTATAAAATTAATAGGTGATATTTATAGCACTGGTAATAGACATTGTACTTTAATGAGAATTTAATACTAGACTCTAGACCCTAAACCTTAAACTTTGGAACCTAAAAGTATTAATTTTACATTAAAGTATGGCATTCTGTACCAGCACTTTATACTTTAGTTAACTGAACATTAGTTACTTATTTGGAAGTGTCTAGAGTAACCTTTATAGAATTAACTCTTTATTATTATTGTTCCTATATTTGTTCTGTAGATATTCCTGAGGCACCTCCCGACTATTTTTCAGTTGTCAGTACTCGTATTCAAGATGCTCGGAGGGAGTCCGATGGAGTTTGTAGTTTTTTAATGAAAGTAATGCAAACATTACTGTGTACAAGTGAGTTAATTATTAGTTATTAAAATTATAATAATGTTAGTTATTATAGAGACATTATTAGTTATCACTAGATAAAGTGTCTGTTGTGTCTACTACATGTACTTTGAATGGACAATCAAGTTACTAGACATTAACAGATTAATTACTTTATTGAAATAATTTGTTTTTTTTCTAGGTGGTCTAGTTGTTCTCTTTATTATTTTAATATCAGTACCAATGGCAATGTTAGGCGTTGGTAAGTAATGTTTATCTGTTTGTCAGTTTGTTTGTCTGTCTGTTTGTCCATATATTTCCATGTGTCCATCCATACACCAATTATCTATCCATTCAATCATTCATCCATAGACTCAATCTATCCGTCCATCTTTTTATCTATCCATCCATTCTTCTATTTGTCTAGGTGCTGCTTACTACGGTCAATGTCCCATTGAACCATATATTCCCATATATCTCATTGTGGCTGGTCTGTGTGGTATCATAAAAAGTCTGGAAACATTAATGAAACAGTTCATTGTTTGTTTTAAATGTTCTTGTCTTGCAACATGGCGACGTCATCAAAAATTAAAGTACTTGTTTGTTGTTTGGAGAATTTGTGATCTTATCTTTAATCTGTCGTTGTTTGGATGGATCATTGCCGGCAGTTACTGGATCTTCCATGTTTACAGAGAATTACATAATAATGATTTTAGTCGGATGCTCTGTCATCCTGTCCTGTACAAGTTTGCGTTTGGTATGATGGTATCTAGTTATATTGTTGTTGGACTGACCTGTTGTTGTGTGTGTGGATGTAGCCTGTGTCGAAATCCTCCGGCTTCTGAAGAGGAGACAAGGAGAGAGGGGAGGAGAGAACAAAGAAGAGAAACTCATGAAAATGAAGTCAATGAGAATCATGAAAATGGTGGAAATGTTGAAATGCAATCTTTTAATTCATCGACTATTCGTGCAACCAATCACATTGCTAGAACCGAGTCACCTCCTTCATTACAACTATCTGATGAAGTGTCACAATAATTAAAATCATTGTCATTGCAGTTTATATACTATAATTATTATACATGATCATTTCTTTCAGCCGTCATTCAATCTATCTCTATTTTTGTCATTTGTTGCTTTTATATCATCCTATCACGTGCTAACGATATTCATTATTATTAATATTACATTATTTCGCTTTAATAGTATTCATGACCTAGTATGCCCACGTGTCATTGATTACTATGGATGGTGAAGAAGAGATAGAAACTTACGAAGACGAGGCATTAGAAGTTATATCGCTAAGTGATGGGGAGGGACCTAGAGTAGAAGGTCTGTAAACGATATATGAGCCTTTTGTATTTCTCTCTCTCTCTCTCTCTCTCTCTCTCTCTCTCTCTCTCTCTCTCTCTCTCTCTCCCTCTCATAGAAGTAGAAGGTGACTTAGATGATATGGAACTTGTCGAAGTAGAAGAGGATTCAGGAAATGAAGAAGATGACCAACTTGGAGAGGCTGGGGGAGTGGTCACATTTCAACCATTACGTGATGACTCATTTGCATGTTTCAGAGGACACCAAGGTACACGATGACACTATTTTGACACGTATATGTGATAACTTAAAATTAACAGTTAACATTTGTATAGTGAGTTATAATATTCATATTTAAATATTCCATTCCCAATCAGTTTGGGTATGAGTCTGTATTAGTATACATGTAATATCCTATTATTTATACAATATCATTAATAGGCCCAGTATTTGTTATTGATGTTAATATTACATCATCATTGGTTGTTACCGGAGGACAGGATGATAAGGCATTTGTATGGAAGTTATCTAATCAAGAGGTTTTGTTCGAATGTGTCGGTTAGTGAGTGTGTCATTACATCAATCCATTCTTTCATTCATTCATCCATTTGTCCATCACACCATATGTCTATTTAATAATTCATCTCTCCATTCATAAATCTATTCATCCATTTTAGGTCATCAAGATTCAGTTACATGTGTCAAATTCAGTCATGATGATAAATACGTAGCCTCATCAGATCTTGGGGGTGTGGTCAAAGTACGATTATGTAGTAATGGAAAATGTGTCTGGAATTTTGAAACATCTCCAATAGAGGTACATACGAGGGTAAAACCTCTTGAAGTCCAATTTTTGTGTTACTTTTAGTGGTTACTGTGGCATAACCACACCCATATACTTTTTGCTGGTACAAGTGATGGGGAGGCGTGGTTATGGAATATTCGTACTGAAGAATATAAAACATTACCTTCTCACGGATGTGGTAATATGGCAGCTGTTTTGTTACCTGATGGTAAGATGTTATGATGTCAAGCACACTCTATCTCTCTTCTCTGTTTCCTCTTGTCTCTAGGTAAAACCCTCTGTTGTGGTTACTATGATGGCTCACTAAAGATATGGGATTTAAAAACTACTACTTTAATCTCCTCATACAGTTAAGTACAAGCTAATATTTAACCCTGTATTCATTGCATCATTAGTGCCTTCAGCCAATCAGATGTCTCCAGTCACATGTCTTAAAGGTCTTTACACAGACAGTACTCTATTATTAACTGGACATGAAGATGGTACTGCAAAACTGTTTGCTTTAACTGATACAAAAGTTAGAAGACTATCATCATGTCTTCCTAACTTTTCTCATTACTAGTTACTAGCTACATTTAGTATTAATCAAGAGGGTACTGCTAGTGGTACCAAGGAAGGGGCAACCCCTAATACTAAGAGAGACTGCTGTGTTGAAGCTGTGGATTTCGTTGCTAGGTAACTGAATCACCATGGTAACTCATAAATTTTGAGGTCTGTGTATTTTTTGTAGTCATAATCTAGTTTTGGTTGGTTTATTGTCTGGACAGTTATCAGTTTGGGATCTACCAACAAAGAAGTTGAGACATGTTTGTCAGCCACCAAAAAAAGAAGTGAGTTGTTATAAACTGACCAATTGATCTCTCTCTCTCCCTCCCTCCCTCTCTCTCTCTCTCTCTTTCTCTCTCTCTCTCTCTCTCTCTCTCTCTCTCTCTCTCTCTCTCTCTCTCTCTCTCTCTCTCTCCCCACCTCCTCAGGCTGGTTTAGTTAGGATGTCTATATCTCAGTTAGGTCCTCTAGTTTATACATGTCATTTAGATGGAGTAATAAGACAATGGGATATATTAAGAGGACAATGTCTTAAAGAATGGCATGGACATAGTGCTAATATATTGGATATGATATTAATAAGGTATGTTGTAATGAATGGACAGTTTGATAGATAAATGGACAACTATATAGATTAATGGATGCATAAATGAATAAAATTTTGTTAATGATGTTGTAGAAACAAATTGACGCAACGTTGTTAAAGTACATGTACTGATTGATACATGTAGTAATACATGTATTACTACATGTGGTAATACATGTGGTAATACATGTAATAATACATGTACTGATACATGTAATAATTCACGTAATAATACATGTATACATGTGCTAATACATGTACTATAAATATGTATTAATACATGCGGTATATTATTTATTGTCTTAAATGTTTTTATTAATTCTAGAGATGAAAGTATTTTATTGACATCATCTGATGACAGAACTGTACGACTATATCGTACTACTTCATTACAACATGCTCCACCCCCTTAATTTAAAGTAAAAGATCATGTGAAAGTATTTTTAAATTCTCTATAAATAATTTTAAAAAGTTGTTTTGTTTGTTTTGACTGATAAAAGAAAGCAGCTGTACAATAAAATGGTTGACTCCTCCCCTTTGACATAGAGAGGGGTAGTTTGTTTTGTATATAAATTATGATCTAGTCAATTATTATAGTCACAGACTATTATAGATCTAAGTCTTGTTCTGTAATTCTGCGTTCACGTATTTGAGAATCTTGTGACTCACTTGTTGTTGACGAAGAAGACGAGGAAGTTCTATCTGGGGAGACATTATGTTTTTCTTGTAGTATAGTTGTATGATTCTTCTGCTCAGTTAAATAGTCACTACGTCTCGAAGTGCTCATTTTAACATCTCTAACACTCAACTGAACTAGACTATCTTCCCCACCTCCTAGTCTGCGTATCTTTCCTTCTTCTCCTCCACTCTCGTTACCTCCTCTTAGCAATGGAACATCTTCTAAGTTTATTACCACATCATTGTTTAACTTCTCACGGCTATATCGCACTGGTAGTCCTGGTAGGCGAGGTACTCTAGGTACTGGGAGGGTATCAACAAAGTTTTCTTTGACATCACCATAAATATCTCTGACGTCCATCATTTTGAGACAAGAGGCAAAACAAGGGACTTGTGCAGCTGCTGGATCAATATATGGTTTGTGAGAAAATATGAAATAAAATGCAATAGCTGCAACTAGCATCTCCAGACATATAATGAAATCCTATAGTATGAGAACAAGTAGTCATGTGAGTGTCATGTGACTATATGAAAATCATGTGACAGTGCATGACACATGACTCAGTATATTACTAATCATAAGTCTTGTGGACTTAAGTGTTCTCACATGATCACATATTTATTAGTACAAGATTATAGTGATATAACAATATATATCACCATACCAACCTTAAAGCTATGAACATGTATTATATGACTGTCATGACAAAACTTAAGACCACGTGACTTAGAATCATATGTAATACACTAAGTCATGTGACTGTCATATGATATTTATTAAGTCACATAACATAAACATCAATTACCTGCATGCTAGTGGCTACATCTTGAAAACCATATTTTTCCCAAGCTTTGCTCTGTTTGATAACATTGGCTTTTACTAGAAGAGCTATGATCACTGCTTGCCTGTAAATATAAAGTAAACAGCTCTCATCCTATGAGATAATCCTACCAGAATGTAAACAAGATGATGGCTTTGATTGCTGTGAATTTCATAACAGGATGTAAAGGTTTCAAAAGATCTCGAGTGCCTTTGTAAAAATATGCTAATGTATACAATGCAATCTGTATGATAGAAAACAGGTTTGACTAGTTTTGATAACTGGTAATACTGGACTTACTCCTTGGCTTGTACCATTGATGATAGAAATGTACAGGAATGACCTGTCAGGACGGAAGTGACCTTCATCATAGACATGAGCTAATTGTGTTATACTAAAGAGAAATACAATTTATAATACAATCATAATATAATGGCCATAGGACTACAGGTCTAATGGTACAATGGCTATAGGACTACAGGTCTAAGGGTATAGTGGCTATAGGACTACAGGTCTAATGGTACAATGGCTATAGGACTACAGGTCTAAATGTACAATGGCTATAGGACTACAGGTCTAAGGGTATAGTGGCTATAGGACTACAGGTCTAAATGTACAATGGCTATAGGACTACAGGTCTAAGGGTATAGTGGCTATAGGACTACAGGTCTAATGGTATAATGGCTATAGGACTAACAATACATTAACTTACAGTGCTATGATAGTTAGTACTGGTCTCAACACTGCATATTGTAATACAGCCACTTTACACCAACGTATGAACCGTCTATATATAGAAAAAACAATGACATCATTATGACATCACTATTGTTAGTACCTGCCACTTGGCCATGGTTTACAACAACAGAAAGGAAAAATGTGTACCACTGGAGGACGGTCATCCATAACAGCTGCTAATCTATACTCTGCCTCCAAGAAATTAAGAAGATAGACAAGGAAATTATAGAGTGCGTATGACTCATAACATTCTCTCACTGTTGACCAGTAAATAGCCGTACTTGGAAACTTAAGACCAAGCCACTGTGGACGTGGGAAAGGGAACAGTCAAGTAAAAGTAACCACAGAACTTCTCTTATCTGGACACAATTGGGTTCAATTAAATTGTCTTAATTAAGGGATATCCTCTCTTCAGAGGTTTATTTAATGCTAAGGGAGATTGATTCAGAGGTGTCCTGATAGAGAAGAATATTTAATATCTATTAGTAACTGTGCAATAGGATTCAAGAAGTCTCACTCTGAAAATTTCAACCTCAAATTCACACGAGCATGAGACTTTGTATGTACAAGTTATAGTAACTTACACTATCAATAGAATAGACAGGTACTATCCAAATTATACGGACAATATATGCCTGTAAATGAGGCTGAGTGTAGTTGAACAGGTGCTAGATAAAGAGAAATATATATCTTAAAGTGAATATTGTTACAATACACACTCTCCTAATTAATACAGTTTCAGTGTCTTAATTAATAGGGACATCCTCTTATAATAAATTTGTATAAATCAAAGAACAAGTTATCAGTTTATCTAGGTAGCCAGTAATAGAACATAATGCTTAATCCTTATAGTATTAAAATATGGCATCCTCTATTGTTTGACTCTATGAACTACAAAGGACATTCTAGTGTTATCAAGGAAGGACCAGGAATCATGACATTAAGTACATCTTTAACAAACTAAACACAACATAAATGATTAGTCTTGAGGAGTCAGCCCTCTTTCCTACAGTGCAGGGAAAGCAACTGGCTATACCAGACTAATGTGACAAATGAATGGCAAATACAGTCATAAAGAGATTGTCCAACATACCTGTAGGAGATTAGCTAAAAAGATAGGTATACTCATCAGAACAAATATTCCTGCTATAAACCAAGCCGAGAACGTTACTCCAGCATTCAGTTCGTAGAGTCCATATATCATAAGTGGCAATATTATTAACAATATGATACAATATATGATTACTACAGCTACTGTTAGCCACGTCCTCCAGTTGATCCAACAACGCCATCGACTGCACGAACACTGAAGGAGTTTACGGTATAATCTCAGCCGCAGTCCTCTGGGACACATAGTTGAAGACAGAAAAACAACCTAAGAAACGATGAGCAATGAATTAACCACGCCTCTTACTCTCCGCCCACTTAATCAACTCTATAGTTAGCAGTTGGTTAAAAATTAAAATTGTAAATAAAATATAATTTTTTTTACTGAGCACTCCTCTCAAGTTACAAAAATAAAATATGCAAACAAATAACAATTTAATAATTATATCATAAAATATAACTCTCATTTGTCAAGCAAAAGTTTGGTCTCTGTTTTCATATCATAAGTACCGTTTTGAAGATGACTTGTAATGGGATTAGTCTTACCAACATGTTTAAAATCAATACTAGCTTCTTTAGTTAATTCATCATCAAAGGTTTTAATACAAGTAGTAATAAAAGGTACATGAGATACTGAAAGTTCATCAACAAAGAATTTGTAGGAGAAAACAAAATAAAATACTATAGATGCAATGAACATTTCAATAATGACAATAAAATTCTAAAGAGAGAGAGAAAGATATTTAAATCCTAATAGATGATATTTAATAGAAGATAAAGGGTCAAAGATCAAATGTGAATATATGATACCAAATTATAAAGAATACCCTGATCTTAATACAAAGTTTATGGCTAAACAATCAGAATAAAAAAGAAGCTCTCAGACAGAATAAAGTGAATCTACTAAAACATGAAACCTAAGAACTATCCTAAATCAACTTTCATTGTTGAGCTTTATGATTACTAGTGGGTGTGGTAGATGCATATTATCTACTTAATTACATCATTATGACATCATAGTTGTATTCCATTAGTTGGATCATTGCCAAACCCACCATCCAACCAAATACTCTTGTCAGTTGGAAATCCCTTCACTTCTTGAACAATACCACCAATAAGCACTTGTTGACTAGAGAGAGAGAGAGAGAGAGAGGTACTATAATTTATAAATACTCTTTAATCCTTACACAGCTGGAATAATAGATATAATCTCCATAAAAATTAGCTTTGAGTTGGATTTAAAAGGTTTCATTAGATCACATACTCAATAGTATAGAATCCTCAAATTATAAAGACAAATATTTGAAATAGAGTTTTTCATACAGAGCCATGTTACACATCTATCCATCCATTAGTCTGTCTATCCATTCATCCATTCATCTATCCCTTACAGTCTGACTGATGGTATTAATGATAATATCATAAAGGAAGAAGCCATTGGACACCAGTTCTCCCTCATGATACACACCAGCAATTTCAGTTGCACTAAAAAATGTACACAACATAATTTTTACTGGGTAATCAAATCTTTTTTTGAACTCTTACATGTCTGCAAAACAAAGTATAACACGAACAACAATGAACTGAACAATAGCCACTTTACACCAGAACAATAAATATCTATAAAAATAATAGTTTAAATTAATTGACTTGCACATAAATCCATCCTTCCATCTGTTCGTCCATCAATCCATATTTACTTTGATGGTATATCAGGAAAGAATATACAACACAATATAAAGTGTTTAACTGGTATACGTTTTGACATGACTTCATCAAGTGGACTATGTTCTGCTTTTAAATGGTTTTCCATGTATACAAAAAAACAATAGAGAATATAAGCTAAATAAACTTGTCTGATTGCTTGAATGTAAATGTAAGTATCTGGATATATCATTGAGAGCCACTACATGAAATAAATAGACATTTTAAAAGTATATGTATGTTTACTAGTCTAGAGCTTACTAATGGTAGCTATTCTAGGTCACTGTGGTAAGTACTGATGTTCACTAGTCTAGAGCTTACTAATGGTAGCTATTCTAGGTCACTGTGGTAAGTACTGATGTTCACTAGTCTTGAGCTTACTAATGGTAGCTATTCTAGGTCACTGGGGTAAGTACTGATGTTCACTAGTCTTGAGCTTACTAATGGTAGCTATCTTAGGTCACTGTAGTAAGTACTGATGTTCACTAGTCAAGAGGTTACTAGGTTATAAGTACTGACATACATTAGATGGTAGTTATTCTAGGTACTTACACTAATAAACCCATACACTGGCATATAAAATGCAACCCTAATGATATAACGTTGGAGATCAGGTCTGGTATAATTTACCCAATATTGTCTTAATGTCATCATTGATAAACCCAAAGTAGACATTACTATAAAGGCCATATAATACCATGCTGTAAATGGTCCTCTATACAACACGTATATATTGTATATCAAAGCTCCAGTCCACATTAACAGCACTAAACAATACCCAATAAACAGTACATCAGTCATCCAGGTACGCCATTTGGACCAGCAACTCCACTGTACACAGGAGCACCCAGAACAGGTTCTGCGCAGTCGCTCTTTCGTGCCACGACTTAGGATAGATGAGAGAACTATAGTATAGGCATCCTGCGCTATACGCCTTTTATTTTCACAGTGAAAAGTCAGCAGGTCATGGCCTCTGTTGACATAGCCATGTGGAGGAGTGTACAGAGTTTAATTTTCAATTATTTTTTTAATACTACTATTGTTTCTGTCCAAATTTCAGAATGTTTCCGTAAACGTCAATAAAACAAATAGTGATAAGATGTAGTAGACATCTTTACATACAACAAATGAAATGATTAAGTGAACATATGGTATGATACAATCATGTAATTTCTTAACACTTTATATATGTACAGGATAGACTATAAAACGTAAAAATAAGTAATAACAATTTAACTGTTATTATTAATAGTTTAATCTTATTACATAATAAAGAGCTATCATCTGTTAGTGCTACAACAGAACTACTCGCTCTATCTGATCATTCTATGTTTAAAATAACACCACTGTCTTTGGATGAAGACATTATAATAGTTATAAACACCCCCTATTCTGTAGTATAAGGTTTATATCTGAACAGTTAAATTATTTCAGTCAATAATGATGTCCAATGTTAAAGGATCATTTTCTTCAATGCAGTGACGAAACCAACTCAAGCTTTTAAAGGATCAGTACAAAGTTTGTAGAAGAATAAAACACTATTTGATGTAATAAGCATATCAAAAACTAGTAGAGAAGTGAAGGATAAATAAATTGTATGATGTCATAATAACATATTCCATTAGTTGGATCACTGCAACAAAGCCATACATTATATCCATATGTTATTATCAGATGAAATCACACTAACTTTGACAAGTATATATATAGAGAAGAGTTGATTATAAAATGTATGATGATGGCCTAATGTCCATCTTCACTCTCTTTTTAGATGTCTATAATCTCTCCATACATCCATCCAACTCTAACAAGTGGATGTTGTGCCATAAGTTCATACAGTAGAAGTTATTCAGCTTCTAAATACTTCAAAAAGTAGAATCATGATGGATGAGAAACATTAGACATCTCATCAATGTATCTACGGACATGATGGAGGAATGACCAAATATGGCAGGCTAGTTTAAATTAAGTGAGTTACTTACGAATCTGCCAGTAAAAGTGATTGTCAACAATAGCATCACAACTATCACTGCTCTCAGAACTTATTATGTATTTGCTGAGTTGGTTGATCTATGAATATCGAAATATTTATGGTAGTTGGAGTTGTATTTGAGCATGCGCAATCTGAGCCACTCCCACATATTTTGCTACGCTATTCGCTATGGCAGTTGGAGGAGAGTTACCTGGTTTTGAGGCTTTTCTGAACGAAAAACCAACTCTTGATGAGTTATGCAGGCACGTAAGGATCGAAACAAAGTGGTATAAGTTTGGCGTACTCCTCAAGTTAGATACTTCTAAACTAGAGGGTATCAGATTGATGAATGAAGACAGTGGTTTCAAAGCTATTAAAATGTTTGAATTGTGGCTTAGTTCTAATCCCACTGCTACGAGAAGAGAGATTATAGAAACACTGCGGACAGAAGCTATTGGTGAGAAGACAACTGCAGAAGACTATAACAAAGCTTTAAAAGAAAGTGAGACCTATTGTAACTCTACTTTTTAAAATTACTTTTTCTCTTTATATCATTACACAGTTCATGATCTCACTGATCAAATACTTCAGAAACATTCTGAAAGTTTGTCAAAGCTTGTTCTTCCTATGGAGGTAGTTCAGATGTTATATACAGAGGGAGTTATCTCTAAAGAAACATATGATGAAATTGAACAGTCAGGAGGTTTACTAACTGATGGTCCATTGAGAGCACTGTCTAGTACAGTATCTAAAGAACCAAGTCAATTGAAAGTTTTCGCTAGTGTCTTATTACAATCAGAGGAGACAGTACTTGTAGCAAAAGACACACTTAAAGATTACGGTAAGTATATAGTTAATGTAATCATTGAAATAATGTATTTGTTATTATAGGTCGTGTAGCAGAGCTCTATCTGTCACCTACTTATCAAGATAACTTTGTTCGTATAAGAGGAAAATTTGGAACACTAATTGATACCGTATCACCTCTTATTAAATCTGCTGTTATGGCATTACCTCCTTCAAATTTACCAGAAGCACCAACACTTGAGTCAGCTTCATTGGAAGTGCCTTCACCAAAGCTAGAAAAGCTCAAAAAATATCTCAGAAGATGCTTTCGAGAGCTAAAACCTCAACTGTCTGTAGCTGAATCATTTGATGATGTCATGGAAGTAGTCGAAGAGAAATGTACTGTAGTTAATATTGGTTACTTGGAAACCATTATCGATCATTACAATGTTCAAGAAGCTCAAGTTCACATTACTACCTACAAATCTGAAGTTGATAAGCTCTGTGAAGAAATCAAACTCAGTGTTTGCCAAAAGGAGAATTTCATGACAGGTCCATCATCTCTTCTCAAATGTGAGACAATCAAGTTTGTCTTAGAATGGGAGACTGATAAACATACCTTCAATGAAATAAGAGAGCTTTTGTGGAAGGCATTTGGAAAGATGGCTAAGAGAGTGTTAGTTAAACACATCGATGAAGGCAACTCCATTATTGTGACCTGTTATGCTCCAGAAAATGCAATTAATATTCTATTAATGGAAGCACAAAAGAATCTTCACATATTAATAAAGATGGGGGTAATCAAGTTAACCATAGCCTTCCATACTGTATGGGATGAACGTAGCAAAGATAAAGTAAGACATGAGTTCAGTACTAGACAATAATGTGTGTGTTGATATATATAGGAGATTAGAAGTCTGGTGGATGAGATGAGAGTTCTTGAAGAGAAGGTTACTTCACTCAAAGAGGAGTTACACTATTCTAGTAAACATCTGAGGTCAAAAGATGTCTTTGATGAAGGTATGATGTACACATGTGTGTCAGTAATCTTTACATATTATTTTAGCTGTTCCTGAAGGACAGTTACAGTCAGATAAGTTAGCCTCTGCTCTCCAAGAAAAGGAAAGTGAGTTGAGTATATTTTAGCACATATCATAGCTTGGGTATCATTGTTGAAGGGTTAAAATTAATATAATGATTTTGAATTTTTTTTTCAGCTGTCATGCCTACAGTTATTAGGATTTGCATAAAATTATAAAATTTTAATTGCTATTTTACAGCTGCCAAATAATTTTTTCCCACCAATACTTTACAATAAAATTAATATGACAACTGGATAATGTCTTTGTTACAATTATTTCTTAACAACACTAGGAGCTAACAATAATCAGCACTGTATTATATTTGTATATTTTATTATTACTAGCACACGGTATGGACAGAGAAGGACCACAAGATCAATCATCAACTGACACTTTATCAGGTACATGTACATTAATTGAGTTATAACTATCTACCTAACGTAAATAGAGAGGCTGAAACTATTAGATAGAATGAGTAAGGCAAAGACCTTAGAGATTGAAAAGTTAGTCAGATATAAAGAAGGTGAGCTATAGTACTGTTAGTAGTACATACCATACCGGTATATGGTTATGTTCTATAGCTACTGATAAGGTATTAGTAGACAAACAAGAAGAGATTGAGATACTACAAGAGAAGATAGCTTCACTAACTTTACATTTAATGGAGAGAGATGAAAAAATTAGTCAGTTGATGGAGAACATGAAAGGTAAACAATTACTAGATATTTTATTATATCAGATAATGTGTTTAGCTCTACAGTCTCAGGTGGTACAGTTACGTGATCAAATTAAAAGTTATGATCCTCAGTTAAGTCAAAAGTTTGAGGAGGTACTAGCTAGCCAACAAGAGCCATCATTAGATGACAAACTAATTCAAGAAGAACCAGATGACAGAGTGGATGATCATGACATCACTAGTCAAAGTAAGATATAGTAATTTATATATAGGCAATATGATTGGTCAGTCACATGGAGTATTCTGTCAAATATCTGATATTGAAAAGATGGAACTATCTTATAGTTTTCTAATTGTATATATAAGCACAGAAACAAATTACTCAATCTCTTTTAAAGCAATGTTGTAGTTAGCAATAGTACCTACAGTGATGTGACACAAATTAAGGTATTAATCAGATATCAGGAAAGTTACCAAAGTGGACTGTTTACTTGAAGGCACTTAGTGCTTGAGTACAGCACTCAGTTGCTTTAAGGATTGAATGTCAAAGAAAATATATCATTCTAGATCTTTTTAGTCATTATCAATACATCTATATGATATGAATTTATTGTACACGTATTGTAAATGTAAGAGATTACAGAACTACAGGAGGTGATTAGTTCACTAACTCTTCAATTGACAGAGAATGATAAAATCATCACTCAGTTAACATCAAAAGATACAGATGAGGAAGACAGACAACAAGAATCATCAGATAATGAAGAAGTACCAAGTAAGCTGTCATTATAACTTTAGTAATATTTAAAGGACTATGGTTAAGTGTGTACTAGCTTACAGTTATACAGCACACTCCTATAACACATGATAAGTTTGGATGATTTCACAAGCAACAATTACATGTAAAATTAATTTCATGGACATGCCAGTCTATTTGATTAGTTGCTTACATCATGATACTTGTCCTTGACATTGTGTAAGAAATTGTATTCGAGTAATGGATATGCATCACCAATGGCTAAGTAACAATAGCAATTTCAATTATCAAATATTTCTTAGTAAACTATATTGGATACGTCATAACAGTAGTACCTATACATGTACCAATTAATGTAGTCCAAGTTATTGTTTACATCAAGATATCTTCAGAGCTTGAGTATAATGTGGAAACTAGGACTCCAAATACAATACTACACTGTATGGTTGGGTTAGTATAATTTTTAAAGTCAATTTGTAAAATACAAATGGAGGAGATTCCTGTACCTCAACTATTTAGTGCTATATTATATATATATATATATATATATATATATATATATATATATATACTAGTGTATATAGTTATATTTGACATACCATAAACTGACACAACAAATAAAATCACAGGTTACTTAGTCACATGATCATTAGAGATCAAGAACTGAACAACAAACACATTATCAAATAATGCAAGAATAGTTGCTCATGACATCACTACCTAGGACTATACCACTGATATTATAAAAGATGTAGAGGAATTGAGTATACAATTTAATGACTATATTGTGTCACCTTGTTCTAGAAGACACAAGCAGTACTGTTCAAATTTGAATTTTATTTCATATAAGTAAAGTACCAGTACATGCTTTATAGTTAATAATATTATTATCTAGATTCGTACATGTACTGACATGAATGTATAGTATATGTATTGTATTGAATATAGTGAAAATATTGGAGAGAATAAAATTTAAAGCTTACTATATATTAATATATTAAAATAAGTGTAGCATCAAAAGTTGTAGAAATTCAACAATTATGAACATGATCAAATTAATTCCTCCCAATATTTTCAGCTATATGTATACATGTACTATCATGTATGATGAAAATATAAGAAAAACAAAAAAATGGAGAGAAGAATAGTAATCTTGAGCTGATATGAAAATATTGAAATGACATCTGTGAGTTAACAGGTGTTCATTAGCTGACATAGAGAAATGATGTCACTATTATTACACACACGTTCCAGCTTCAATGTTGATAGGATATTTTTAAATAATTATTGTTTCAAAAATATTGAAGTACATTATAAATTACATAACTTACATTATGATATCATATCACAACATTAAATATAATGTTTTATTACATCATGGCATTTTTAAGGTAAAAGAGAAATGTCAATCAGTTGATATAAACACACAAAAGACAAGTCAAACAAAAACTCTGTTACCAGACATCATGATGATTCATGCTTGAGTGTTGCTGGTTAATTACGAATCATTTTGACTAGTGATATGACTGAGTCATCCTCACTGACGTCTATCAGACAGTTCAGTACCTTGTGTGTCCGTCTCAATAGTAGATAGTGACGTCCCCATCCTGGCAGATCATCTAATATAGTAAATCATTAGTATAACACTCAGTAAATTTAAGTCCGTTTTGTAGAATCCGTTCATCTCCGTACATCATTGCTATAGTAACCTAACACTAGTAATGGCGTCGTCTTCTTCGTTAGACCTTGACAATCGTAGTTGAGCATGTTAGAGTGTGTGTATAGCTATTGTTGTGTGTGTAAAATATTATATAGTAACTATGTTTTATTATAGGAGACACTGGAAGTATTAAGTGGGAGAGTGATAGAGTTATACTTACTTCATCTACTGTGGCAGAATGTAAAGAAGTGATACGTCAATTAAAGAGACGACGACACACAACATGGTGGATTAAACTCAACTCATTATCTCCTCAAAGTTTACTTACAATATTAACTGATATTAATGAATGTCAAGTGAGGAGTCTTTATATAATGAACACTCCTTTTGATAGTAACTGTGTCAGTCAACTATCTCAAGTACTAACTTATAACCAAACAATGGAGGACCTAATTCTTAACTCCTCACCTCTCGTACCAGGTACTTACCGCTTATTAACAACTGCTGTAGTTGGTAATAAAATAATCAAGAGATTATGGTTGTGGTATGACAATAATATTACTGATAAAGACATACCACATTTCTCTAATCTCATTTATAACACTAAAACATTACAAGTACTACATCTCTTTGACTGTCCTAAAATTACTAAATTTGGTAAACAACAATTACAAAATGTTTGTGTTAACAATAATAGTTTGAGTGTGGTCTTTGATGGGGAAAGACTCCATTAATTATTAGTTATTTTTGTACTATTGCTGATATATTTTTACAAAAAATAAATTATTTCAAATTCAAATAAGTCAATTATTAGTTAAATACTT
Organism: Xestospongia muta; assembly: GCA_963693285.1. Lineage (NCBI taxonomy): Eukaryota > Metazoa > Porifera > Demospongiae > Haplosclerida > Petrosiidae > Xestospongia > Xestospongia muta. Next base: position 1,431,913 of record OY848919.1, on the reverse strand, counting down.
TAGTTTCCAGTTCTTTGTCTTCTAACAAAGTTAACAATTTTTATAATTCACTTCTTCTCTAGAAAAACGCAACTTCTCTACTTGACAATTGACCACGCCTACATTAATTAATAATAAAAGCTTCAATATTGTTATTTCTAATATTTACAAATACAATTATAACAAACAAACTAGACTAAATTGTACAGTAATAGGCCTCTAGTTAGTAGCTATATAAAATTAAATATTATCGCTACGTCTAATACCACTAATTACTACTGCTAATAAAAAATCCATTAATTAAAGTCAATTAATTTGTCAAATCACCTAAAAACTTATTTCCTAGACACAGTTCACTTAACAAATTAATATTATATTTAATAACACGTTCTATTTAATAAAACACTCACTTTTAACAATTCCATGAAAGTACTGATCCATACAACATCAGAAGATTTCTTGATAACATTACAACTATTAACTTACTACTAAACAAACTTAGTTTCTATTAACAGAAGTAGACTGTATCTAGTAGTTAGCAGTTTTGCTAGTTAGTTATCTTCTATCATTAGTAGTTTCTAGTAAAGAAGGCTTAAAGCAGTAAAGGCTTAAGCAGCAAACTTTTTCTCACCGACAGCTGCTGGAATCTACAGCTGCTACTTTAATAGGTGTGGTGTGTAACTATGGAAAAATGCAAACCCTCAAGTAAACATGGCGGTAAGTTACTTAGAATAATGTTGTGTTATGCTTCTTGTTTGCACAGACTGGAGAAGGAGGAGATAATTTAAAACACAAAGAAGAAGTAGACAATCTAGCTGTACAATGTTGACCAATGAACAAGACAGAGATCAACAACAATAACACAGTCATTGTACATGTTGATCAAACAAAAGGAGAAATTATAGGTATAAAATAAATATATGCAATAAAAATAAGTAATTACTAGTTATATTACATCTACTATTATCTGTTCATATGACCATCTATTCAGCTAGTTGTCTGGTATTTTCTTGTTAAAGGAAAATGATTCCCACCCACTTTGCTATTTTATCAGAAATCACCTACAGTACTTTCTCTTACACTAAGTGGGTAGTAATACCAGATAAACAACTAGGACATATGGAAGACTCTGACATATTAGGTATGACCAACCAGACTACTGCCTTCAAGGAGATGTCCAAGTTTGCCGTCAAAATACTTATAATTCTTATCATATCTTATAGAGTTTAAGAAAACAGTTAGGAGTCCCAAAGTACAATAGATGAGTTTAAGGAATCCTATTGCTAAATTTTCTATTGCATTACTTAAACTGGACCTAATAATGACAAGAAGGGATGACAATTGTTTAATAATGACAAAACTAGTATCATTATAGATACTTCTATTAAACATATATTAAGATATAAGGTAATTTATATATTATTAATATTGTATTAGTTAGTTGGTATTGTGATGGTAAATTACTTGACATGTCAGATGTGGTCAGCCAGACTACTACCTTCATGAATGAATGGATTGTTCACAGTGATCCATCTGTGCATTGTCTATATTTATAATCTTATATTTCAAAATAGTCAACTTACCTTGTATAAAAAGGTATGAGAGAATCTACAAAGACTTTCACTTTTGATATGGTATTTGGAGCTGATAGTACTCAGGCTGAAGTTAACAATGAGACCCCATGACCTATTATTGTGGATGCTGTATTATATAGATTGATATAATGGTATAATGGATGAATGGATGCATAAAGTAGCATATGAAAGGTAAATGGATAGATAGAATGGATAAATGGACAAATAGATGTATTTATGGATACATAAACAGATATAACTCAGTAATACATATCATATTGTCCTTATATGTAGTCTCCTGTACACATGTCATGGTGTCCTATATAAACAGCTATCTAGTTGGATAATACACGGACTACTTAAAGATGACTGTAAGGAATTCTTCATAGAACCTGTTCCTTCTGTAAAGGACAAAGAAGAGAAAGAAAATGAGGAGGTAGAGAGAGAGAGAGAGAAAGAGTGCATACATGTGTGTGCCCCGCTTATTAGCCAAGGGAACTCTCCAGTTATCAAACCAATCCTTCTCTCTTACCTAGTTATCTTCCTATGAAAGTAACAGAGATGGTCAGTTCCTTCTTATTGTGTACATATATACTAACTGACTATGTCATATCTAGATATTGTTTATAGAAGAACTCTTCAGATTTCTTAGGAAAAGAATCAGAAAGTTTGTCAAAATATTTTGTTAATTAATTAATGAAAGTAAATTAAAAGATTAAAAGCTGATAAAATTAACAACTAATTTATATAGTAAATATGTTGGTAAATTACTTGACATGCCAGGTGTGGTCAACCAGACTACTACCTTCATGAATAAATGGATTGTTCACACTGATCCATCCATCTCTTTATTCTCTATATTTATAATCTTATATTTCAAAATAGTCAAATTACCTTGCATAAAATGTATAAGAAAACCTACAAAGACTTTCACTTTTGATATGGTATTGGAGCTGATACTACTCAAGCTGTAGTTTATAATGAGACACCATGACCTATTATTGTTGATGCCGTATTAGAAGGATATAATGGTATAATGGATGAATGAATGGATTGATAGATGGAAATATAGATAAATGAATGTATAAATGGACAGTTTGACACACACATTAATAGATTGATGGATATAGATATAATAATATAATATTAGTGAGTAGATAATATAGATATAGATTGATGTATAAACTGATGGACAGATGGATACATGATCATCAGATGACTCTCTCTCATTGTAAGTACTATTTTATCCTATGGTCAAACAGGTACTAGTAAGACATATACATTGACCGGAGAGAATGTACCAGAGACAAGAGGTATTATATCAAACTCATTTGGTCATATCTTTAGTTACGTTGCTAGAAGTAAAGGACAAGTACAGTATATAGAATATTAAGATATTCATCTATTCATCTATCAATTCACTCATCCGTCCATCAATACAACATTGATTTGACCATTTATTCCTCTATCAATTTTTTTAATTCTTCCCATTAATTAAATGATAATAAGCAATTCCCAGAGAATTATAAGTCTATTATTTACAATCAAGTCTATATGTCACATGATATTAGTTTATTGTATCCTAAAGGAGAAAACTACATTAGTAGATTCAGTTGTAAATTTGTAAAGAAAATGATATGAGATGTATTCAGTGATAGTACATTTATATAAATGATTATATATATATATATATTTTTTTTTTTTTAAGGTGCTCTGAGTATATATCAAAGACTGGAGCTACTGGTGTTATAAAAGATGAAGCTACTAATATTAATAGTTCACTGTCATTACAACACTTGTTGATGGTAAATATACTCATATATCTTATTGGAACAGTAAATTGACACCTTCTTCAGGACTCCTTAGGAGGAAACTCAAAGACAGTTTTAGTGTTTCCGTAAACGTCAATAAAACAAATAGTGATAAGATGTAGTGAACATCTTTACATACAACAAATGAAATGATTAAGTGAACATATGGTCTGATACAATTATGTAATTTCTTGACACTTTATATATGTACAGGATAGAATATAAAAAATAAAAATTAAGTAATAACAATTTAACTGTTATTATTAATAGTTTAATTTATTGCATAATAAAGAACTATTATCTGTTAGTGCTACAACAGAACTACTCTCTCTATCTGATCATTCTATGTTTAAAATAACACCACTGTCTTTGGATGAACACATGATAATATAAACATCCTCCATACTATGATTTAGGAAAGCTAGTTTAAATTAAGTGAGTTTCTTACAGATCTTCCAGTAAAAGTGATTGTCAACAATAATATCACAACTATCACTGCCCTCAGACCTCATTCTTTATATACTTACTGAGTTGATTGTTCTATGAATAACTAAATAGCTTGTGGGCGGGATTCGTGTGAGTTGTTGTTGAGCATGCGCAATCTGAGCCACTTCCACCTATTTTGCTGCGCTATATTCGCTATGGCAGTTGGAGGAGAACTAACTGGTTTTGAGGCCTTTTTTAACGAAAAACCAACTCTTGATGAGTTATGTAGGCACGTTAGAGTCAAAACAAAATGGTACACATTTGGCGTACTCCTCAAGTTAGATACTTCTAAGCTAGAGGGTATCAGATTGATGAATGAAGACAGTGGTTTCAAAGCTATTAAAATGTTTGAATTGTGGCTTAGTTCTAATCCCAGTGCTACGAGAAGAGAGATTATAGAAACACTGAGGACAGAAGCTATTGGTGAGAAGACAATTGCAGAAGACTATAACAAAGCTTTAAAAGAAAGTGAGACCTATTGTAACTCTACTTTTTAAAATTGTAAACTAATTTACAATAAGGGACCACTTCAATCTAACTATTTTAAAACACTTATATGTATGTAAGTAATTTTAATTAGAGTGTTTACTAAATTTTGCATTCAAATAATCTATTGTTTTTGAACTGAGATATAATTTAGTAAACATATATTGAAAATGTATGACTGTGTACATAACAACTACATGTTTTTAAGATTTTTTACAGAAGTAGTCCCTTTTCATAAACCAGGTCACAATTATTTTATCTTTATATCTTTACACAGTTCATAATCTCACTAATCAAATACTTCAGAAACATTCTGAAAGTTTGTCAAAGCTCATTCTTCCTATGGAGGTAGTTCAGATGTTATACACAGAGGGAGTTATCTCTAAAGAAACATATGATGAAATTGAACAGTCAGGAGGTTTACTAACTGATGATCCATTGAGAGCACTGTCTAGTACAGTATCTAAAGAACCAAGTCAATTGAAAGTTTTCGCTAGTGTCTTATTACAATCAGAGGAGACAGTACGTGTAGCAAAAGACACACTTAAAGATTATGGTAAGTTTAGTTAATGTAATCATTGAAATAATGTATTTGTTATTATAGGTCGTGTAGCAGAGCTCTATCTGTCACCTGCTTATCAAGATAACTTTGTTCGTATAAGAGGAAAATTTGGAACACTAATTGATACCGTAGTACCTCTTATTAAATCTGCTGTTATGGCATTACCTCCTTCAAATTTACCAGAAGCACTGACACTTGAGGCAGCTTCATTGGAATTGCCATTACCAAAGTTGGAAAAGCTCAAAAAATATCTTGGAAGATGCTTTCGAGAGCTAAAACCTCAATTGTCTGTAGCTGAATCATTTGATAATGTCATGGAATTAGTCGAAGAGAAATGTACTGTAGTTAATATTGGTCACTTGGAAACCATTATCGATCATTATAATGTTGAAGAAGCTAAAGTTCACATTACTACCTACAAATCTGAAGTTGATAAGCTCTGTGAAGAAATCAAACTTAGTGTTTGCCAAAAAGGGGATTTCATGACAGCTCCGTCGTCTCTTCTCAAATGTGAGACAATCAAGTTTGTCTTAGAATGGGAGACTGATAAACACACCTTCAATGAAATAAGAGAGCTTTTGTGGAAGGCATTTGGAAAGATGGCTAAGAGAGTGTTAGTTAAACACATCGATGAAGGCAACTCCATTATTGTGACCTGTTATGCTCCAGAAAATGCAATTAATATTCTATTAATGGAAGCACAAAAGAATCTTCACATATTGATAAAGATGGGGGTAATCAAGTTAACCATAGCCTTCCATACTGTATGGGATGAACGTAGCAAAGATAAAGTAAGACATGAGTTCAGTACTAGACAATAATGTGTGTGTTGATATATAGGAGATTAGAGGTCTGGTGGATGAGATGAGAGTTCTTGAAGAGAAGGTTACTTCACTCAAAGAGGAGTTACAGTATTCTAGTAAACCTGTGAGGTCAAAAGATGTCTTTGATGAAGGTATGATGTACACATGTGTCAGTAATCTTTACATATTATTTTAGCTGTTCCTGAAGGACAGTTACAGTCAGATATGTTAGTCTCTGCTCTCCAAGAAAAGGAAAGTGAGTTGATTACACTGCAAAAACTGATTGGTTGATTTAACCACTGTTTAATTATACAAATTGCATAATGCAAACTGAAAGTAAATGTAATATAGTTTTGATTACTAATGTCAAATGGGGAATTCATTGTTTATCAAATGAATTTTTTTTTATTTCTCTTAAAAATAAGTTTTAGTTCTAACATTTTGTAAACACTTTGCATCATGCAACTTGTATAACCATAATTAGTTTAAACAAGCTATCAGTTTTTACAGTGTATATTTTAGTACATGTCATAATGTGGGTATATTTGGTAAATGGTTAAAATGATTATCTTGATTTTGAAATTTTTTCAGCTGTCTGCCTACAGATATTAGCATTTACATTAAATTTTTAAAATTTCAGTTGCTATTTTACAGCTGGCAAATTAATTTTTCCCATCAATACTTTACAATAAAATTAATATGACAACTTGACAATGTCTTTTTTACAATTATTTCTTAACAAAACTGGAAGCTAATGATAATCAGCACTGTATTATATTGTAAATGTTATTAGTACTAGTACACAGTATGGACAGAGAAGGACCACAAGATCAATCATTAACTGACACTTTATCAGGTACATGTACATTAATTGAGATATAACTATGTACCTAATGTAAACAGAGAAGCTCAAACTATTAGATAGAATGAGTAAATCAAAGACATTAGAGATTGAAAAGTTAACCAGATATAAAGAAGGTGAGCTATAGTACTGTTAGTAGTACATACCATACCGGTATATGATTATGTTCCATAGCTACTGATAAAGTATTAGTAAAGAAACAAGAAGAGATTGAGATACTACAAGAAAAGATAACGTCACTAACTTTACATTTAATGGAGAGAGAAGAAAAGATTGGTCAGTTGATGGAGAACTTGAAAGGTAAACAATTACTAGATATTCTATTATATCAGATAATGTGTTTAGCTCTACAGTCTCAGGTGGTACAGTTACATGATCAAATTAAAAGTTATGATTCTCAGTTTGGTAAAAAGTTTGAGGAGGTACTAGCTAGCCAACAAGAGCCACAATCAGATGACAAACTAATTCAAGAAGAACCAGATGACAGAGTGGATGATAATGACATCACTAGTCAAAGTAAGATATAGTAATTTATAGGCAATTAGATTGGTCAGTCACTTGAACAGATATTGCACGTGAATACACGATACACAAATAAATACACGTACTTTGTAATTAAAAGTAGGTGAATGTACATACATGAAGCTTAGAATAAATACACGATGGTATTCTGTGTATTTCCATCTTAAAAAATATAACGTGTGGCCACGAGAAAGACAAGATGGAGGATGATTTTTCTTCTTTAGTACCAGTAGTACCCTCTGTAGTTTACACTGACTTTTTTCGTTTTTCCTAACAAGGTGACAAAAAAGGAAGATTGTAGTCCTAAGTGTAAGATTTGTTTAAAAAATTACAAGTATACATTAACAACAAAAGGAAACCTTCTGAAAGATTTACAGACAAGACATGAGCGAGTGTTGAACAAGCACAAAGAGGAGCAAGCCAAGCTACTTTGACTTCATTTACAGGATTTTAATCAAACTACGTTATCACCTCGTGGATGTGTTGTGAGGAAGCACACAGATTTTAAAAATCAGTAGACCATTTTAACATCAATTGTTAGAAATCTATGTGAAATCTATATGCTGGAGGACTTGCTATTGGAATAGTTGAAAGACTGTGGTTCCGCCAGTTTATGAAAGATGTTGAACCAAGATTTCATTGTGTTTCTAGGATTGCTGTTAAAAGAAAGTTGAATGAGTTGTACCAACAGGAGTGAAGCAGCTTACTTCATGAGGTCAATATTGTTTGCAAACCAACAGTAACACTTGATTTCTGGACAGGGTATGATGGTCGTAGCTTTATGGGGTGCACTATTCATTATATACATGAGAGAGCAAGAGAACTGAAGAATGCCATGCTATTTTGTTCGTGAAGTTCCGCCACCACATACATCTGAGAATGTGTGAATTAAATTTGAGGATGAACTAGATCATTGTGGAGTTAGCTGTTTACAGGTTGTCACAGATAATGCTTCTAACATGAAAAGTGCCTTCCAAGTTACTGATGATGAAAATGATGACTTAGATGAAACCTTTGAATGATGAAGATAATTGCCATGATGATACCAATGAAACTATTGACTTGAGTTACTTGTCACCACAACCATTGATTCATTTTGATGAATGGATTGGATGTGCAGCACATCAACTTCAACTTGTTGTTCATGATGGATGCAAAGAATTTAACAACTATCGATGAATACAAGCAGCATTCAGCAAGTGCAAATCCATTAGTAAACTCTATCGCCAATCTAGTCACTTCAAATATGTATTAAGTTTAGAATTCAAGTTCATAATGATACTCGATGGAACTCGAATTTTAGATTGCATCAACATATTCTAAAGCATGTTGAAGAAATCAACGAAGCTTTAGATAAGGAGGGTCAATCAATTCTGTGTCTACCAACAGCTGATAAAGATATTATTTCTAAAATAGTTAAGGTAATGCATTATTTTTCAGAAGCTACCAATATACTCCAAGCTGAAAGAAAACCTACCATTAATCATGTGGTTCCTGCAGTGGATTCTCTTGAGAAAGCATTAATAAAGACACAGCAAGTATTAATGCTGTGTGTGAGTGTCTAAGGAGACAGTTTTCTTACCTCCTTCAGTCATCTGTTCACTTAGCTGCTACAGCTCTAGACCCAACAATCAAGCTCTCCTTTACTGATAACACTAAACCAGGGAAGAGATTTGTTTCTGACTCTAGTATTGTTAAGAGGAAGCTTAACCAACTGCTTCCTGAATCTGAAGTTGATGTCCAAGTGAATCCAGTCTCTCTCCAACCAGAACCAACAAAGAAGTGTAGGCTGTTAGATTTTAGCAGTGTGTCATTGGATGCCTGTTCTACATACTCGTCTGGACTTGACACTGAACTACATACAGTCTTACTTTGATCAAACTTGGGTTATAGCAGATCCCATCCAGTTTTTTCTGAGAGAAACACAACAAGCCTGACAACATCGGCCCTCCAACTCTTTTCTATTCCATCTAGCTCAACGCCTGTTGAGTGCTTTTTTTCCAAAGCAGATTTTGTACTTAACCAAAGAAGAACGAGATTAAATAGCCTACAACTTGAACAATTGCTTTTTTTCAAGTAGCATTACAATTCATTTCATATAAGATAATTCATTTGAGTCTTTTTGATATGAAAAAACTTTAATTTTAGTCTGGTACGTGAAAATAAACGAAAATAGATCTGAAGTTAAAAAGTAAATACAGTAAATACATGACATTTTAAATAATTGAAAGTAAATAGAGAGTAAAGAGAAAAAAGTGTGAAGTATTCTGTCAAATATCTGCTATTGAAAAGATGAAACTACTATATTATAGTTTTCTAATTGTATACATAAGCACAGACACAAATTACTCAATGTCTTTTAAAACAATGTTGTAGTTAGCAATATTACCTACATTGATGTGTAACAAATTAAGGTATAAATCAGATGTAAGGAAAGTTAACAAAGTGGACTGTTTACTTGAAGGCACTCAGTGCTTGAATACTGCACTCAGCTGCTTTAGGGATTGAATGTCAAAGAAAATGTATCAATTTTATAGTCACTATATATACATTATGTATACATTCATATGATATGAATTTATTATACATGTATTGTAAATGTATGAGATTACAAAACTACAGGAGGTGATTAGTTCACTAACTCTTCAATTAACAGAGAATGATAAAATCATCACTCAGTTAACATCAAAAGATACAGATGAGGAGGACAGCCAACAGGAATCATCAGATAATGAAGAACTACCAAGTAAGCCACCATTATAACTTTAGTAATATATTTAATTGAAGGAATATGGTTCAGTGTGTACTAGCTTACAGTCATACAGCGCAGTCCTATAACACATGATAAGTTTGGATAATTTCACAAGCAGCAACAATTGCATGTGAAATTAATTCCATGAACACGCCAGTGTAGTTTATTAGTTGCTTATATCATCATACTTGTCCATGACATTGTGTAAGAAATTGTATTCAAGTAATGGATGCATCACCAATGGCTAAGTAACAATAGCAATTCAATTATCAAATATTTCTCAGTAAACTATATTGGATCTCTCTGTCATAACAGTACCTACACATGTGCCAATTAATGTAGTCCAAGCTTTTGTTTACTTCAAGATATTATCAGAGCTTGAGTATAATGTGGACACTAGGACACCAAATACAATACTAGACTGTATATGATTAAGTTAGTATAATTTTAAAAGTCACTTCATAAAATGCAAATGAAGGAGATTCCTGTACTTCAATGTTTTAGTGCTATATTATATATATATATATATATATATATATATATATATATATATATATATATATATATATATATATATATATATACTAGTATATTTGTATTTGACATACCATTAACTGACACTACAAATAAAATAATAATAAGTGACATGAGATCGAGAAGGGAAAAACAAACACATTATCAAATAATGCAGGAATAGTTACTCTTAACATCAGTACCTAGGACTACTACTGACATTATAAAATATGTCCACAGGATAGAGGAATTGAGTATACAATTTCAAGACTATTTGTGTCACCATGTTCTAGAAGTCACAAGGATTCAGTGTTCAAATTTGAAGTTTATTTCACATAAGTAAAGTACCAGTATCATGCTTTATAGTTAAGAATATTATTATCTACATCCATACATGTACTGACATGAGTGTATAGTACATGTACTGTATTGAATATAGTGGAAATATTGGAGAGAATAAAATTTAAAGTTTACAATGTATTATGTTAAAATAAATGTAGCATCAACAGTTGTAGAAATTCAACAATTATGAATGTGATCAAATTAATTCCTCACCAATATTTTCAGCTATATGTATGTACATGTGCTATCATGTATGATGAAAATATAAGAAAAACAAAAAGTGGAGAGAAGACTAACTACAAGAAAAATAGTAACCTTGAGCAGATATGAAAATATTGTAATGACATCTGTGAGTTAACTGGTGTTCATTTAACTGACATAAAGAAATGATATGATTTACACATGTTCCAGCTTCAATGTTGATAGGATATTTAAAGGGTGCTTCTTTGTGTAACCTGATTGATGATGTAATAACATGTCCTATGATGACATCACGATGTGTCATAGAGTTAATAATGTTAGGTTTGGTTTAGGGTTTACATCAATATGATCACTATGTGTCATTTCATTTTTAAAGTAAAAGAGAATTGTCAATCAGTTGATATAAACATACAAAAACAATTCAAACAAAAACTCTATTACCAGACATCATGGTAATTCATACTTGGGTTTTGCTGCTTAATTATGAATCATCTTGACTAGTAATATGACTGAGTTATCCTCACTAACGTCTACCAGACAGTTCAGTACCTTGTGTGCCTGTCTCGATTGATAATTACATCCCCATCCTGGCTCAGATCATCTAATATAGTAAATTATTAGTATAACATTCAGTAAATTTAAGTCCGTTTTGTAGAATCCGTTCATCTCCGTACATCATTACTATAGTAACCTAACACTATTAAAATGGCGTCGTCTTCTTCGTTAGGCCTTGACAATCGCAGTTGAGCATGTTAGAGTGTGTGTATAGATATTGTCGTGTGTGTACAATATTATATAGTAACTATGTTTTATTATAGGAGACACTGGAAGTGTTAAGTGGGAGAGTGATAAAGTTACACTTACTTCATCTACTGTGGCAGAATGTAAAGAAGTGATACATCAATTAAAGAGACTACAACACACAACATGGAGTATTGAACTCAACTTATTATCTCCTCAAAGTTTACTAACAGTATTAACTGATATTAATGGATGTCAAGTGAGGGAACTTTATATATATAGCACTCATTTGATAGTAACTGTGTCAGTGAACTATCTCAAGTACTAACTTATAACCAAACAATGGAGGAACTACATCTTCACTCCTCACCTCTCGTACCAGATACTTACCACTTATTAACAACTGCTGTAGCTGATAATAAAATAATCAAGAGAATATACTTGTTTCATTGCAATAATATTACTGATGAAGACATACCACATTTTTCTGATCTCATAACTAACACTAAAACATTACAAGTACTATATCTCAATGGTTGTCATAAAATTACTAAATTTGGTGAACAACAATTACAAAATGTTTGTGTTAAAAATAATAGTTTGAAGATTTTGATTGTTAATGGTAATGTACTCCTTGATCGTTAATTATTAGTTATTTTTGTACTATTGCTGATATTTTTTTAATAAAAATAAATTATTTCAAATTTAAATAAGTCAATTATTAGTTAAATACTTTATTTTCCAGCTCTTTGTCTTCAAACAAAGTTAACAATTTTTATAATTCACTTCTCTGTAAAACTCGACTTCGCTACTAGACAATTGACCACGCCTACATTAATTAATAATAAAAACTTCAATATTGTTATTTCTAATATTTACAGATACAATTATAACAAACAAACTAGACTATAAGGTAATTTATATATTGTTAATATATAGTATTAGTTAGTTGGTATTATGTTAGCTTCATGATTGTCATATACTTAGTATATTATATGACAGATCTGCTTGTGGTATACCATCAGTTATAACAGCATATGAAAGGTAAATGGATAGATGGAATGGATGAATGGACAAATAGATGTATATATGGATATATAAACAGATATAACTCAGTAATACATATCATATTGTCCTTATATATAGTCTCCTGTACACATGTCATGGTGTCCTATATAAACAGTTATCTAGTTGGATAATACATGGACTACTTAAAGATGACTATAAGGAATTCTTCATAGAACCTCTTCCTTCTGTAAAGGCTAAAGAAGAGGAATAAAATGAGGAGGTAAAGAGAGAGAGAAAGAGAGAGAGAGAGAGAGAGAGAGAGAGAGAGAGAGAGAGAGAGAGAGAGAGAGAGAGAGAGAGAGAGAGAGAGAGAGAGAGAGAGAGAGAGAGAGAGAGAGAGAGAGAGAGAGAGAGAGAGAGAGAGAGAGAGAGAGAGAGAGAGACAGAGAGACAGAGAGAGAGAGAGACAGAGAGAGAGAGAGAGACAGAGAGAGAGAGAGAGAGAGAGAGACAGAGAGAGACAGAGAGAGACAGAGAGACAGAGAGAGAGACTGTGTGCTAACATGTGATATTATTCTTTCAATCAACAGAGTCCATTACAACCAACTCATCAGCTGAGGAGACTCTCCAGTTACCAAATCAATCCTTCTCTCTTACCTAGTTATCTTCCTATGAGAGTAGCAGAGAAGGTCAGTTCCTTCTTATTGTGTACATATACTAACTGACTATGTCATATCTAGATATTGTTTATAGAAGTTCTTCAGATCTTTTTAGGAAAAGAATCAGAAAATTTGTCAAAATCTGATAAAATTAACAACTAATTTAAACAGTAAACATGGTGGTAAGTTAATTGACATGTCAGGTGTGGTCAACCAGACTACTGTCTTCATGAATGAATGGGTTGTCCACTATGATCCATCTGTCCGTTGTCTATATTTATAACCTTATATTTCAAAATAGTCAACTTACCTTGCATAAAACGTATGAGATGATCTACAAAGACTTTCATTTTTGATATGGTATTTGGAGATGATACTACTCAAGCTGAAAGTTACAATGAGACAACACAACCTATTGTGTGTATACTGTATTAGAAGGATATAATGATATAATAGATGAATGGATGGATTGATAGATGGACATATGGATGGATGAATGTATGTATGGATGAATAGTTTGACATACACATTAATAGATTGATGGATAGACATAAGAATATAACATTAGATGGATGTATAAACTGATGGACAGATCGATACATAATCATCAGATGACTCTCTCTCATTGTAGGTACTATTTTATCCTATGGTCAAACAGGTACTAGTAAGACATATACAATGGCTGGAGAGAATGTACCAGAGACAAGAGATATTATATAAAACTCATTTGCTCATATCTTTAGTTATATTGCTAAAAGTAAAGGACAAGTACAGTATATAGAATATATAATTCTATTATTTATAGTCAAGTCTCTTATGTCACATGACATTAGTTTATTGTATCCTGTACTAATTTAATAATTTGTTATAAATCATTTGTTTGTTAATGACAGACTTGTAAGTTTGGACTACATTAACTAATTCTCTCTTTATATCATATATCTTGTTGTCTGTAATTATAATGTGATTTACTTGAAGAGGCTGAAACAAAAGAAGTTGGAGAAATCAGGGAAAGATTTAAAAAAGACAAAGAAAAAGGAGTCCATGTTGAGAGAACAGCTTATAAAGAAAGAAGTATTAAATCTGATGATATCAATGGATTAATAGATGAATGATGGATGGATGGATAGATGAACAGACAGACAGATACATTGTTTAACAATGTTAGATTGAACATCAAGGTTATAAAGAGAGGATAGCCAGTTTATAAGAATCTACAGTTGGTATCACTCAACAACTCAAAGATACTTGGAATCTATTACAATCAACTAAAGATGATGACATCATTACAACATGCATGTACATATAAATACCAGTACATGTATATAACATCAGGAAAACATTTATGTCCCATAACATACTATATATTATACATTAAAATTGTAGACATTCTTTGTTAGTTTTCTATCTCATTTTTAGCTAATAGTTGTACAGGAAGAGTATCAGAGAGAGAAGGAAGATTTATTTCATGATATTGGTCAACTTGACAAGAACATTAGACTATATGCTCTCATTATGGAGTCTTATATCTAGTCTCAAGAGTTTCAGGAACTTATTGAACATCATACTATATAGGATAAGGAAGTTTGAGAATGACATGTAGTGAGTATATGAAATGTATATATACACACATGTAGCTATATATTGATCTGTCTATCACCTTTTATCAATCCATTCATTCATTTATCCATTCATCCATATATCCATATAGCATGCTATAGATTATGTTGGTGATAGTATGAGGCATTCACCATCTCCTCCTCCTTGACAACAAAAAATCCATTGAAATACACTCTCAGCTTATCTCTCATATACTATAACATCTGATAAGGATCTAGGAGAAATGGGTGTGGTCAGTACATCTACTGCAGCAGGTTAGTAGAGTTATTAGTACTTACCACAAAAGTCTGTAGTACACCGATTCATCTTTTCCGGTCAAAGGTTCTGATTCAACTCCTTGTGTGAGTAGAGCAGCAGCACCAGTAGACGTGGGTTGAGTACTTTAGTACTTTTGAGATTTAATGGTTGTTTTAAACTACTATCTTTTTTCTACTAATGATAAAGAAAGTAAATAGTTTATATAATCCACAGACAAGTATACTTTAGTAATAAACTATACTACACATCATATAATGTACAATATATGTCCACATATTGTAGTTCAGTAAAATAGATTTCTCCATCAATACAGTAAAGTTCAAATGTGTCTTGTGAACTGTCCTTAGTATAGAGGTGTCCTCAATATAGTGTGAATATAATACAATATATTAACATGGGACAAGTACAGGACTTTGATTAATGTAATACCCTTACAAATTGCTAATAAACATAATTAAAATTTCCTATCATCATATTTGTCAAAATAATTCACACACACACACACACACACACACACACACATATATACATGGACTAAACCAATGTAGTAGTCTCAGCAAAAACACAAAGCAAGTACTGTAACTATTCCCCACACAATGAGTGGTGAGGGTTAATAATACATTGAAGTATGAACAGGTTTAATGCTAAATTATTTATTCCCAGGTGTCTAGTTCGAGTCTCATATCTTGAGATATATAATGAAGATATTCATGATTGATTAAGTAAAAAAACATACTCCAAGTTACAAATTTGAGAGAGAACAGATATTGTTCTCTATGTAAATGATTTGTCATCATTTGTGGTCAAGAATACAGATGAAATGGACAAGTTAATAGTCATCTTGTCAATACTTTAAAAAAATATTACAACTCACAATGGATGAGTGACATTTATTTGACCAGATCAACCATTACCAATGTAGCTATAGACATAGTAACGGAATGACCAAATATGGATGCAATTAAATCAGTCTGTTGCAACTATCACTTCCTCAGAGCTTATTACATATTTGTTGATTGATCTACAAATAACGAATACATCATGGGACATGGGAGTTACATTTGAGCATGCGCAATCTAAGCCACTCCTACCTATTTGCTACCGCTATTCGCTATGGCAGTTGCAGGAGAGCTAACAGATTTTGAGGCGTTTCTTAATGAAAAACCAACTCTTGATGAGTTATGTAGGCACGTAAGAGTCGATACCGAGTGGTACACATTTGGTGTACTCCTCAAGTTAGATACTTCTAAACTAGAGGGTATCAGATTGATGAATGAAGACAGTGGTTTCAAAGCTATTAAAATGTTTGAATTGTGGCTCAGTTCTAATCCCAGTGCTACAAGAATAGAGATTATAGAAACACTGAGGACAGAAGCTATTGGTGAGAAGACAATTGCAGAAGACTATAACAAAGCTTTAAAAGAAAGTGAGACCTACTGTAACTCTACTTTTTTAAAATTATTTTTTCTCTTTACATTTATCTTTACACAGTTCATGATCTCACTGATCAAATACTTCAGAAACATTCTGAAAGTTTGTCAAAGCTTGTTCTTCCTATGGAGGTAGTTCAGACATTATATACAGAGGGAGTTATCTCTAAAGAAACATATGATGAAATTGAACAGTCAGGAGGTTTACTAACTGATGGTCCATTGAGAGCACTGACTAGTACAGTATCTAAAGAACCAAGTCAATTGAAAGTTTTCGCTAGTGTCTTATTACAATCAGAGGAGACAGTGCGTGTAGCAAAAGACACACTTAAAGATTACGGTAAGGTACGGTAATGTAATCATTGAAATATTGTATTTCTTATTATAGGTCGTGTAGCAGAGCTCTATCTGTCACCTACTTATCAAGATAACTTTGTTCATATAAGAGGAAATTTTGGAACACTAATCGATACCGTAGTACCTCTTATTAAATTTGCTGTCATGTCATTACCTCCTTCAAATTTACCAGAAGCACCAACATTTGATTCAGCTTCATTGGAAGTGCCTTTGCCAAAGCTGGAAAAACTCAAAAAATATCTTGGAAGATGCTTTCGAGAGCTAAAACCTCAATTGTCTCTAGCTGAATCATTTGATGATGTCATGGAAGTAGTCAAAGAGAAATGTACTGTAGTTAATATTGGTTACTTGGAAACCATTATCAATCATTACAATGTTGAAGAAGCTAAAGTTCATATTACTACCTACAAATCTGAAGTTGATAAGCTCTGTGAAGAAATCAAACTTAGTGTTTACCAAAAGGAGAATTTTATGACAGGTCCATCGTCTCTTCTCAAATGTGAGACAATCAAGTTTGTCTTAGAATGGGAGACTGATAAACATACCTTCAATGAAATAAGAGAGCTTTTGTGGAAAGCATTTGGAAAAATGGATAAGAGAGTGTTAGTTAAACACATCGATGAAGGCAACTCCATTATTGTGACCTGTTATGCTCCAGAAAATGCAATTAATATTCTATTAATGGAAGCACAAAAGAATCTTCACATATTAATAAAGATGGGGGTAATCAAGTTAACCATAGCCTTCCATACTGTATGGGATGAACGTAGCAAAGATAAAGTAAGACATGAGTTCAGTATTAGACAATAATGTGTGTGTTGATATATATAGGAGATTAGAGGTTTGGTGGATGAGATGAGAGTTTTTGAAGAGAAGGTTACTTCACTCAAAGAGGAGTTACAGTATTCTAGTAAACCTGTGAGGTCAAAAGATGTCTTTGATGAAGGTATGATGTACACATGTGTCAGTAATCTTTACATATTAATTTAGCTGTTCCTGAAGGACAGTTACAGTCAGATGTGTTAGTCTCTGCTCTCCAAGAAAAGGAAAGTGAGTTGAGTATATTTTAGCACATATCATAGTGTGGGTATCATTGTTGAAGGGTTAAAATTAATATAATGATTTTGAATTTTTTTTCAGCTGTAATGCCTACAGATATTAGGATTTGCATAAAATTCTAAAATTTTTGTTGCTATTTTACAACTACACTAGGAGCTAATGATAATCAGTACTGTATTATATTTGTATATTTTATTAGTACTAGAACATAGTATGGACAGAGAAGGACCACAAGATCAATCATCAACTGACACTTTATCAGGTGAGCTATAATATTGTTAGTAGTACATACCATATATGGATATGTTCTATAGCTACTGATAAAGTATTAGTAGACAAACAAGAAGAGATTGAGATACTACAAGAAAAGATAATGTCACTAACTTTACAGTTAAGGGAGAGAGAAGAAAAGATTAGTCAGTTGATGGAGAACATGAAAGGTAAACAATTACTAGATATTCTATTATATCAGATAATGTGTTTAGCTTTACAGTCTCAGGTGGTACAGTTACGTGATCAGATTAAAATTGATGATCCTCAGTTAAGTCAAAAGTTTGAGGAGGTACTAGCTAGCCTACAAGAGCCATCATCAGAGGACAAACTAATTCAAGAAGAACCAGATGACAGAGTAGATGATCATGACATCACTAGTCAAAGTAAGATATAGTAATTTATAGGCAATTTGATTGGTCAGTTACATGGAGTATTCTGTCAAATATCTACTATTGAAAAGATGGAACTGTATTATAGTTTTCTAATTATTATATACATAACACAGACACAAATTACTCAATCTCAGCAATGTTGTAGTTAGCAATAGTAGCTACATTGATGTGACACATATTATGGTATTAATCAGATACCAGGAAAGTTAGCAAAGTGGACTGTTTACTTGAAGGCACTTAGTGCTTGAGTACAGCACTCAACTGCTTTAAGGATTGAATGTCAAAGAAAATATATCATTTTTTATAGTCACTATGTATACATATATATGACATGAATTTATTGTGCATGTATTGTAAATGTAAGAGATTACAAAACTACAATAGGTGATTAGTTCACTAACTCTTTAATTGATAGAGAATAATAAAATCATCACTCAGTTAACATCAGAAGATACAGATGAGGAGGACAGCCAACAGGAATCATTAGATAATAAAGAACTACCAAGTAAGCTCCCATTATAACTTTAGTAATGTTTAAGAAAATATAATAAGTGTGTACTAGCTTACAGTTATATAGCACACTCCTATAACACATGATAAGTTTAGATGATTTCACAAGCAGCAACAACTGCATGTGAAACTTATTTCATGAACACGCCAGTTTATTTCATTAGTTGCTTACATCCTCATGTCCTTGACATTGGGTATGAAATTGCATTCAATCAATGGATGCATCACTAATGGCTATGTAATGATGAAAAAAGTTTGATTATCAAGTATTTCTCAGTAATCTATAGTGGATCTCTATGATGATCTCTGTCATAATAGTACACTGTATGGTTGGGTTAAAATAATTTTTAAAAGTCAATTCGTAAAATGAAAAAAGAAGATACCTGTACCTCAATGCATATGATTAAGTGCTATACATGTATAAACATATATAATTATTATATATATTAGTATAGTTTTATTTGACCTAACATTAACTAACACTACAAATAAAATAATACTAAGTCACATGATCACTAAATATCAAGAAGTCAACAACAAACACATTATCAAATAATGCAGGAATAGTTACTCATGACATCAGTACCTAGGACTACCACTGATATTATAAAGGATGTCTACAGGATAGAGGAATTGAGTATACAATTTGAAGACTATATTGTGTCACCTTGTTCTAGAAGACACAAGCATTCACTGTTCAAATTTGAAGTTTATTTCACATAAGTAAAGTACCAGTATCATGCTTTATAGTTAATAATATTATTATCTACATCCATACATGTACTGACATGAATGTATAGTACATGTATTGTATTGAATATAGTGGAAATATTGGAGAGAACAAAATTTAAAGCTTACTATGTATTATGTTAAAATAAGTGTAGCATCAAAAGTTGTCAAATTCTAAGCAATGACCAAAACTGCTAAATTAATTCCTCATCAAAATTTTCAGGTATATGTATACACTATCATATACGATGAAAATATAATAAAAACCAAAAAAAATGGAGAGAAGACTAACTACAAGAATAGTAATCTTGAGCTGATACAAAATACTGTAATGAGGTCTATGTGGTGTTCATTAGCTGACATAGAGAAATGATGTCACTATTATTACACACATGTTCCAGCTTTAATGTTGATAGGGTTTTTTCAAGTAATTATTGTTTCAAAAATATTGAAGTACATTATAAATGACATAACTTACATAATGATATCATATCACAACACTACATTTAATGTTTTATTACATCATGACATTTTTAAAGTAAGAGAAATGTCAATCAGTTGACATAAACATACAAAAAACAAGTCAAACAAAAACTCTGTCACCAGACATCATGATGATTCATGCTTGAGTGTTGCTTCTTAATTGTGAATCATCTTGACTATAATGATATGACTGAGTCATTCTCACCTCAATACCCTGTGTGCCCATCTTGATTGATAGTGACGTAAATTTAAGTCCGTTTGTAGAATCTGTTCATGTCTGTACATAGTTGCTATAGTAACCTAACTCTAGTAATAGTGTCGTCTTTGTTAGGCCTTGAGCATGTTAGAGTGTGTGTATAGCTATTGTTGTGTGTGTAAAATATTATATAGTAACTATGTTTTATTATAGGAGACACTGGAAGTGTTAAGTGGGAGAGTAATATTGTTACACTTATTTCATCTACTGTGGCAGAATGTAAAGAAGTGATACATCAATTAAAGAGACAACAACACACAACATGGAGTATTGAACTCAACTTATTATTTCCTCAAAGTTTACTAACAATATTAACTGATATTAATGAATGTCAAGTGAAGAGACTTTATATAAAGAACACTGATTTTGATAGTAACTGTGTCAGTCAACTATCTCAAGTACTAACTGATAACCAAACAATAGAGGTACTAGATCTTTTCTCCTCACCTCTCATACCAGATACTTACCACTTATTAACAACTGCTGTAGCTGGTAATAAAATAATCAAGAAATTATACTTGTGGCATGACAATAATATTACTGATAACGACATACCTCATCTCTCTCATCTCATAACTACCAATAAAACATTAGAAGTACTAGATCTCACTAAATGTCCTAAAATTACTAAATTTGGTATACAACAATTACGAAATGTTTGTGGTGAAAATAATAGTTTAAAGATTTTGTCTATTAATGGTACTATACTCCTTAATTGTTATTAGTTATTATTTTTGTACTATATTATTGCTGATATATGTCTTTCAAATAAAATTATTTTAAATTCAAATAAGTCAATTATTAGTTAAATACTTTAGTTTCCAGTTCTTTGTTTTCTAACAAAGTTAACAATTAAAATTCACTTCTTCTCTAGAAAAACTCAACTTCTCTACTTGACAATTGACCACGCCTACATTAATTAATAATAAAAGCTTCAATATTGTTATTTCTGATATTTACAAATACAATTATAACAAACAAACTGGACTAAATTGTACATTAATAGGCCTCTAGTTAGTAGCTATATAAAATTAAATATTATCGCTACATCTAATACCACTAACTACTACTGCTAATAAAAAATCATTAATTAAAGCCAATTAATTTGTGATAACATAGCTATAGTCAATCTACCTTTAGGTAATCATCCCAAGGAATGGAATCTCTCTCTTAGCACAGACAAAGAATGGAAAGGAGCATTATTATAAATTGACTTTGGAAGAGATACAATTAAAGATCTGGGAATTGACCTGACATTCTGACCTTACTCTTACCCATCTGAAAGGAAATTAATTATTAATGATTATTTAAGTGTACAATAGTTAGTTTTGTACTGAATGTACGTATATTTGTATCTTACATAACTATGTTAGGAGATTGGCAAAGTAAATAATAACAAGCTGAACCAACACAGCAATCTTTCATCTTTAGATGACAAGTTGTAATTTATGTCCACATAACTTAAGACAATGGCTATAGTCCCAAATGTGCACTTCTATCTTAGGTTATTTTAGTGTTTTCCATAAAAATAGCGTGACTTTACTTAGAAAAAACAGTCTAAACCTATGTGTTCTTATTTGTTCTAAATAATTCGTCCTAAATCTTTCAGTAGTAACATTGCTGTAAGATAAAAGAGCTACAAAATTATTTTTGTGCTATTTTCATCGTAAAATAAGTAATTTAAAAGAGAATGTCTGTATTATTGACAACTTTTAATGATAGAACATAAAGAAAAATATATAGTTAATGTTTTGATAAATAAAAATCACATTAATGTCTTTGTATAGTAATATAATAAGGGCTAAAGTGTGTCCAGTTTGCAATATTAGGTAATAAAAATTAATTGATTTTTTGAACACGGAGCGCGTTTTCAAATGTTCATTCATTTCTATGGCATCACATGATCGTTTCCAATCCTGGTAATGTAGTCTATACTATCTATAGCTTCTCTACTTGACAATTCACCACGCATACATTATTAATAATAAAAGCTTCAATATTGTTATTTCTAATATTTACAAATACAATTATAACAAACAAACTAGACTAAATTGTACATTGATAGGCCTCTAGTTAGTAGCTATATAAAATTAAATATTATCGCTACGTCTAATTCCACTAATTACTACTGCTAATAAAAAATCCATTAATTAAAGCCAATTAATTTGTCAAATCACCTAAAAACTTATTTCCTACACATACAGTTCACTTAACAAATTAATATTATATTTAATAACACGTTCTATTTAATAATACACTCACTTTTAACAATTCCATGAAAGTACTGATCCATACAACATCAGAAGATTTCTTGATAACATTACAACTATTAACTTACTACTAAACAAACTTAGTTTCTATTAACAGTAGTAGACTGTATCTAATAGTTATCAGTTTTGCTAGTTAGTTATCTTCTATCATTAGTAGTTTCTAGTAAAGAAGGCTTAAAGCAGTAAAGGCTTAAGCAGCAAACTTTTTCTCACCGACAGCTGCTGGATTCTACAGCTGCTACTTCAAATAGGTGTGGTTTGTAACTATGGAAAAATGCAAACCCGCGAGTAAACATGAAATTACTTAGAACAATGTTGTATTATGCTTCTTGTTTGCACAGACTGGTGGAGGAGGATATAATTTAAAACACAAAGAAGAAGTAGACAATCTGAGAATAGCTGTACAATGGTTCTGATGTCGACCAATGAACATAACAGAGATCAAGAACAATAATTATATTATCACTTTACTAGCTTGAAGAGGCTGAAAACAAGGGAAGTTGTTGGAGAAATCAAGGAAAGATTTAGAAAAGACAAAGAAAAAGGAGTCCATGTTGAGAGAACACCTTATAAAGAAAGAGGTATTAACTCTGATGAAATCAATGTATTGATAGATGAATGATGGATGGATAGATAGATTTCAGGAAGCTATTGAACATAATACTAACAAAAACATCCATTGGAATACATTCTCAGCTTATCTCTTATATACTATAACATCTGATAAGGATCTAGAAGGAATGGGAGTGGTCAGTACATCTACTGCAGCAAAATCAAGTAGGTTAGTAGAGTTATCAGTACTTACCACAGTGACCTAGGATAGCTACCATTACTAACCTTTAGTCTAGTGAATATCAGTATAACCACAGTGACCTAGAATAGCAACCATTAGTCATTGTCTCCTTTATAAGTACATGTGTTCTAATCCTTTAGACATAAATCTACAACATCAGATACTTCAGACATTTCTGAGTACCCTAGTTCAAGAGGACTTACCTCCAGACAAAAACATTTCCTTAAAAGAGATCATATTATATACATAATTGTCTCAAATGTCTAATCTCAACTTTAATATAGCTACTAAACACGTTAGTCCATTGAAATATAATACAACAAAATTAGCATTTCTTTATCAATATTAAGTTGGGTCTGGTAATAATACCAGTCCCCATAATATAAAAATCATGTACACTAAACAATACTATATAATACAAATTCATTCAGTTTTTTGCTGTCAAAGGAGTAGAGGTACTCTTTTTTGAGGTCACAGGTTTCTCATCTTCTAATCTTCTAATTTGTCTGTTGAGTTTAGTGATGGTTGCATTTAGCTGTGCTATTTCCTATAAAGATGACAAATGTTGGGTAATTGTGATGATAAGTAATGACAATAGTGATGGTTATAAAGGTGATAGTTATGTATCGGTAAAGGTACTAATAGTGAGGGTAATGGTTAAGAAGTGTTGCTACTAGTGGGAGTGATGAGCGGCAAAAGGGAGGGTGAAAGTGAAGGAGATCGTGGTGATAAAAGTGGTTATATTAACAAAGGATAATAGTGAAGGTAAAGATGAATGTGATGGTAACAGTACTAATGACAATAGTGATGGTGAAGGTGGTACTAACAGTACTAGTGATAATAGTGATGGTGAAGATGGTGCTAACAGTCGTAGTGACTATAGTGACAATAGTGATGATGAAGATGGTGCTAACAGTCGTAGTGACTATAGTGATAATGGTGATGGTGAAGATCTTGCTAACAGTTGTAGTGATAATAGTGATAATAGTGATGGTGAAGGTGGTATTACTTACTTGTTTTAAAGACACATTTTCTTCTTTCAACTTTTTCACATGTTGAATCTTTTGTCTTTGATTTTGATGTCCCAACAATTTAGCATACATCTCACTTATCTTCTCAATCTAAGACACACCCACTTATAATAACTATAATAATAATAATGACCCCTCTAACCTCAGATTGAGCCAATGTTGTTTGTGATTGTAACAAATGATTGATATCTTCTAATCCATCTAACTGATCCTGTAATGTAATATCAGTATATTATTAGTATATGATTAGTATTCTATCAGTATACTGTTAGTATACTATCAGGATATTATTAGTGCATACTTGGAATGGTTGCCATTTCTCTTTCAGTTCAATATACTCTTTGTATAACTGTTCTTTATCACTTATTAATCTAATGGATGAATGGACAAATAGAAAAGACGAATGGACAGATAAAAAGGACGGATGGACAGATAAAGTGATCAATAGATATATAGACGGACATACAGTTGTCTTACCTTCTTATCTCTTCTTCTAACTGTTTGATCTTTTTACTTTGACTAAATAAACAATTATAATAACTACCAGTACTTACTATAGACAGTTTGTATTAGACAGTAATGGACTTACTTGTTACTATCTTGTGACATACTAACAGAAGATATATCATTACTAACTCCACTAACATCATCTCTATAAGAGACATATCATATAATAGATAAACTAGTGTAATAGATCACTCTACCTAGTAGCTAGTTGTGTCTCTAAGTTTGTCACTTTAGCCTCTAACTCTGTGATACTTTGTTTAGCTCTAAAATAGAGGAATAGTTTAAACTATATTTATTATGTTATTATTTAACTAGTTTGTTTTTCATGTGCTTACTTCTGTAACTCTTCTTGTAAATTTTGATCTGGTCCTATGTCAACATCTTCTCTAAAGGAAAATCAATGATTCTCTCTCTCTCTCTCTCTCTCTCTCTCTCTCTCTCACTGTGTTGGAGTTGATTTAATTGTCTCTAATTGAGTATGATATTCTTCAACTTGTCCTTTCAATAATGTTATCATTTGTTCTTTATCATGACTACAGTGTTTGAGAACAGAAAGTAAACACACATTTCAACATACTGAACAAAGCTGAGTTAGACTGTCTTCGTTTGTTAAAAGAATACTTAACAAGTAATACTATGTCTGAATACAGTTAAAAATAACTGACACAATGTTCATTTGTCCAACTAGATAACTGTCCATCCATCCATTCATCCAACCATTTATCTATCTATCCATTCATTGATCCATCCATCCATCCATTCATCCAGTTATATCAACCTTCAGTTTATTTATCCATTATTCATGCTACATAACTACAATATCTGTCCATATACATTACAATAACTATCTATCAAGAGGTACCATTAATACAGTACTATATCATATCATATGATGTACATACAGTTGTGTTGATAAGAGCTTCTCTAGTTCACTGATACGTTGAAGAGAAGACTTTGAGTCTTCATGTAATTTCTTTACTTCATTTTGTAGCTCATCTCTCTCACTTGTAATTTTTTTAATAAGTTTGTCTTTGTCTCTAAAAAATCATACATCATTTCATGTCCACCATATGACTAGACTCTGCCCATAAAGACTCCACCCTCATATACAAGAACACACACTTACTTCAATTGTTTTTGTAACAGCTGTAACTGATTCTGTTGTGATTTGAGTTGATGGTCTAGTTCTTTCTCCTTCCGTTCTAATTCTCTCACTCTGACAGTTTGTGTTGACAACTCTTTGTTCAATGTTTCCTTCTCTTTAGATAATTTTTGTATCTTCTTTTGTTCAGTTCTTAAAATACGAAATAAATTGTTATAAAAATACTTAAAATTCCATTGTACTAAAGTACAGTAACTAAATACAGTTGTTATAGTGATAACAGTAACAATAGAAGCTGACAAATGACACCAGTACATGTATTAATATGTACATGTACTAGACACATCAAAGCATTACTAGAATATAATAAATTATTTGTTGTTCACTTAACAAGTGATAATATTACAATTATTTAGAACACATAGAAATATTGTAACTAGTTACTTACTGAAGTTGTTCTTTAAGAGAATTGATTTGTTTCTTTAATTCAGTAATTTCATTTTGTAATTTAGATATTTCATCATTTAATGTTTTCTTATTTGACTTCATCTCTCTAGAATAAAAGAATGGACAGATAGAATGAGAAATGGATAAATGGATAAACAGATTATACAGCATACTTTAATTCTTTCTTTGCCATATCAAAATCATGTGACTTATCAGTCAACATTGTCTGTAAATCTTCTAATTGTTGTGTTAAATTCTTCCTATACAATATTACATTATCCCTCATCACATATTATATCACTAACTGTTTAGTTGTTTCATCTTGAAGCTGTTGTTGATATTGTCTAACTCTTTCTTCACTTTCTTCTTTACTTTTAGTTATCTCTTCAATTTCTTTATTATTTGTCTACATATTGTATAAGATATATACATTGTTATATCTGTGATACTTACTTCTATCTGATTCTTTAATGTCACAACTTCTTCTTGAGTTAATTTTAAGTCATTAGCATAATTTGATGATAATTCTATAAACAAAATTAAAAAATACAAATATTCTATTTATTAAAGTTTGTAGTACATTGATCCATTCATCTATCCATTCATCCATCTGTCCAGTCCATCTATCCATTCAATGTGTAGTACATTGATCCATTCATCTGTCCAGTCCATCTATCCATTCAATGCGTAGTACATTAATCCATCCATCTACCCATTCATCCATCTGTCCAGTCTATCCATCCATTCAATGCGTAGTACATTAATCCATCCATCTACCCATTCATCCATCTGTCCAGTCCATCCATCCATTCAATGTGTAGTACATTGATCCATCCATCTATCCATTCATCCATCTGTCCAGTCCATCCATCCATTCAATGTGTAGTACATTGATCCATCCATCTATCCATTCATCCATCTGTCCAATCCATCCATCCATTCAATGTACCTTGTGCTTCTTGCAATTGAGTAACTAACAAGTCATTCTCTTCTCTCATATCAGTTATATCTTTATCTATTATTAATAACACAATAACACAATGATATTATAACTAATGATATACTTAGTTTGTCAACTTGACATTGTTGAGTATGACTCTTCTCCTTCAATAATGATATCTCACTTTTAAACTGTTTATTTGAAGACTCCATTTGAGCTGACATTTTCTTTAATTCCTACATAAAATGATTTGATATGTTCCTGTTGTCCATTGTTTTGTCTGTCTGTCTGTTTGTCTGTCCATCTGAATGTCTTTCCTGTCATTACTCACTTTATTACTAGCTTCAAGTTGTTGTTGAGTTTGTGAGAGTTCATTTTGAACTTTTCTACTATCAGCAGTACTAGCAACCTATTATCATAGTACAAAGAGTTATTAAATACACTATATATTATAGTCAAATATACTTTAGTTTGTAAAATGTCTTTAGCTCTGACTAAATCACGGTTCTCTCTTTCCATAGTAGCTAAAGATGCTTGTAACTCACACTTCTCTTTAGATAGCAGCTAGTGAGAGAGAGGGGGGGGAGGGGCAGGAGTAAACAATACAAACACAATATAATACTGACCTGGACTCTTCCGTCTAGTTTACTGATATCTTGTTTACCGTTCAATACTTGTTTATTTAACTCGTTTTTCTCACTCAACAGTTTCTTAATCTTTTGAAGAATAAGCTTATAAATATATAATCAAGGAAATTATGACTTGTAAACCTGTTTTTCCAATTCGGCCACTTTTCCTGTCAAAGGTTCTGATACAGCTCCTTGTGTGGGTGGAGCAGCAGCGCCAGTAGACGTGGGTTGAGTACTTTTAGTACCTTTGTGATTTAATGGTCGTTTTAAACTACTATCTTTTTTCTACAAACGATAAAGAAAATAAATAGTTCATGTATTCCACAGACAAAGTATACCATAGTAATAAACTATATTACACATCATATATTGTATAATATATGTCCATGTATTATAATTCAGTAAAATAGACTTCTCTGTTAATCTCTATAAATTATTTTGTAAGATCTTATACAGTCAAGTTCAAATGTGTCTTGTGAACTATCCTTAGAATAGAGGTCTCCTCAATATAGTAGTGTGAATATAATACAATATTGTATTAACATGGGACATGTACAGGACTTTGATTAATGTAATGTCCTTACACATTGCTAACAAACACAATTAAAATTTTCTATCGTCATATTTGGCTAAATAATTCACACACACATATACACACGTTATATTATACATGGAGTAAACCAATGCACTTACTGGGGTAGTCTCGGGAAGTGGACCTGTGTAAAAGCAAAAAATAGTTTAAGATTATTTAAATAAAAATATACAAATAGTTAAGTGTTTCACTTATTAAACAATTAAATATTATATACAAACTCAATAATCATAACATTATAAGAATATTTCATATCAACATAATTTACAATTTTACATCAAGTCACCTACCAACCACAAAATAGGTAGTAAGGTGAAGTAACCCAATTATAAAACTGGAGGGACAAGTTCGTCATACCTGATTGACTGGCTTGTTTAAACCGTTCAGACTTCTCAAATGAGACACCACCACTCAATTTGCCATCATTGGGATCATAAGCTCCCACTGGAGGAATCACTTCATCTGTATTATAAATAAGAGCGAACATGGCCAGCGCATCTTTAGTGTGTTAAACTTACTGGGTTCTTTAAATCGCTCTGATTTCGAGAACATTATAGTTACAAAACAAACTTTAAAAACTTAGCGTAAACAGCACATGTACTGAATTGCTCTAAATGATGGTACTATGGTCGCGTAACCGATTTTAAAAGAATGTGGGTGTGGTCACCACGCCTAATTAATTATTATTAATATATTATTGATTGAGCTATATAGCAACATGGCTGCAGCTCGAGTGAGTCATCAGTTGTATAAACTGAGCGTGTTGAGGCGCTCCACGTCGTTAGTTTGGAGAGCTCCTGCTGCCATTTATTGGAGAGGACTTACAGATCAAGCTGGAGTGAAATACAACTCAAAATATTTTGACAATGTAGGTAATGTGGGTGTGGTCTTATTAATTATCTTTATATATAGATAGTCAAGGGAAAGAAGGTAGTTCTGTTCATGAAAGGCACTCCATCATCTCCAATGGTATGGCATTATAAACTGTACTCACACTCATATATCAAACTGATTCTTAAATATATGATATAGGAATGAGTCTTGTAGGCTTCATACCATTGGAATGGGTCTAAAACATTACACATTATAATGAACTGACTAAGTCATTCACTAGTGAAGACACTTCTGTCATACATTAAAGTCCTAGAAATATAGAGGTATCCTCAATACAGAATACACTAAAATATTAGTGTGGTTTTAGACCAAGTGTCCTGAATAATGGTAATATTAATTTAGTGAGAATTCATTGTGAGAACCTTCATTTTACAGTCTCAATTTTGAAGTATTGAATAGACTTGTTTAATACTAACAGCTATATCTTAGTGTTACATCAAGTAATAAAACTCATTATTACTATAGTGTGGATTCAGTCGTCTTGTGGTTCAAATATTGAATATGCACGGTAAGTATGTAAGTACTGACAGTGTTATATTGTATGTGTATGTTAGGTCTTGATCAATATGACCATTATGATGTATTGGATAGTGTCGAGTTTAAAGAAGGTCTTAAGGAATGGTCGTAAGTTACTACAGTACATAATCTAGGATACATAGCTCTAGAGTCTAGAGTTATGAACTATAGTGACCTAAGATAGCTACTATTAATAAGTTATAGACTAGTGAACATCAGTACTTACCACAGTGACCTAGGATAGCTACCATTAGTAAGCTCTAGACTAGTGAACATCAGTACTTACCACAGTGACCTAGGATAGCTACCATTGGTAAGCTTTAGACTAGTAAACATCAGTACTTACCACAGTGACCTAGGATAGCTACCATTAGTAAGCTCTAGACTAGTGAACATCAGTACTTACACAGTGACCTAGGATAGCTACCATTAGTAAGCTCTAGACTAGTGAACATCAGCACTTACCGCAGTGACCTAGGATAGCTACCATTAGTAAGCTCCAGACTAGTGAACATCAGCACTTACCGCAGTGACCTAGGATAGCTACCATTAGTAAGCTCCAGACTAGTGAACATCAGCACTTACCGCAGTGACCTAGGATAGCTACCATTAGTAAGCTCCAGACTAGTGAACATCAGCACTTACCGCAGTGACCTAGGATAGCTACCATTAGTAAGCTCCAGACTAGTGAACATCAGCACTTACCGCAGTGACCTAGGATAGCTACCATTAGTAAGCTCTAGACTAGTAAACATCAGCACTTACCGCAGTGACCTAGGATAGCTACCATTAGTAAGCTCTAGACTAGTAAACATCAGCACTTACCGCAGTGACCTAGGATAGCTACCATTAGTAAGCTCCAGACTAGTGAACATCAGCACTTACCACAGTGACCTAGGATAGCTACCATTAGTAAGCTCTAGACTAGTAAACATCAGCACTTACCACAGTGACCTAGGATAGCCACCATTAGTAAGCTCTAGACTAGTAAACATCAGCACTTACCGCAGTGACCTAGGATAGCTACCATTAGTAAGCTCCAGACTAGTGAACATCAGCACTTACCACAGTGACCTAGGATAGCTACCATTAGTAAGCTCTAGACTAGTAAACATCAGCACTTACCACAGTGACCTAGGATAGCCACCATTAGTATCATCATCTTTTCTAGTCAATGGCCTACATTTCCTCAGTTATATTTAAATGGTGAATTAGTGGGCGGAGCTGATATAATGTTGCAATTACATCAAAATGGAGAACTAATTGAAGAACTAGAGAAGATAGGACATCGCTCAGTACTACTGGACAAAGACAACACACAACAATAATTGCACTATAATTATATTATTATTAAATCAGTTTTATGATTTTAAGTCAACTTAATTATGTTAATTTTCACAATGTGTTAATCATAAAAAATAAACACAAAAAAGGCGAGTAAGTAGTAAGTAATACAGGAATTTTTTTAAACTAACAAATAATTCATCAACTTATTTAACAATAAATATCTCTTACAGAGGGACCTACCAAAACGTTCCATTTAATGCCTTTATGCTTATAATAATTGTAATTTGTAAATTTATTTGTTGCTATAGGCAACACAGGATGGGACATAACGGGATTCTGTTGTTGTTTTATTGTCTCGTCATTGAGGAGCTTCAGAGCTTCTGTCCGTCTTCGAATTTAGCAAAATTGTGTTCTTTACAGTAACAACAATACCATTAAAAGGATCTCAGGACGAAAAAGTAACAACAAAGCTCAAAGGAGTTCAGGATCAGTGGCGATGGCAGAAGGAAACAATTCCATGTTGGAAGACTCATCTATAGTGTTAGGTTCTTCTGAACTTCAAAACAGAGGTACATATTGTGTTGAAGTGGACATACCATGAGCTTGTCTTGTCTTTGCGCTTTGTAGGTTTGAGAAGGCTTTTGAGTATTGGTAACCGAACATATGATTTGAAGGGACAATTGAAGAAGATGATGTTTAAACAAGAAACTATGAAACCAGTCACTTTAGATGTTGGTGTCTTTGTAATGGTAATGTCAACATTTGCACAATTTGAAAAGTCTGTAAAATCAGTAAGTAACTCCAGTCATAAATTGCTAACATGTTCAGTACTTTCTCTTTTGTAGTCAAAACCAGACCAAAATCAAGTGAAGGAGCTTATTCATTTATTTTTGAAAAATTTTGATAATGTTTTTGCAGACGAATTTCCCTTTTTTGTAATTCTGGCTCATCGTCTGAAACTGTAAGTCTTATATAATAATATTATTGTCATTGTTTTAAAGTTAAAATGTTGTTGTTCAGGTTTCATCAGCTATATCAATGTGATGAGTTAGATCCTTTCATTGCAAAATGTATTGATGCTTTTGAAACCTTACCTCCACGACAAACAGCTAAAATCTTGCTTGATTTTATTAATCAGTAAGAATCTTGCATTTAAATAATATTTATTTTATTTAATCATTTTAATTCAATAAATTATTGATGTATCTTGTACATCTACAGGAAAGACTTTGACATTATGCATGGTTCAGAAGAGGCCAATACAAGTGTGTTTCATCTTTTAGCCACTGCCTGTACAAACTTGATGAAAAATTCCATTAGATGTAATCGTCAACAACAAGATGAGAGCTTTTTAGATAATTTCATTTATTCTCGGATACTATGGAGTAAGTGTGTGACCATGAGTCATATGATTATTTTGTCTCCATTAGTATCAGTGCATTTGAAGTGTGTTAGTGTAAAGGGTGTGGTTACAGTATCCACTGCTGACATTTGGCAGCAACATATATTAGAAGTAAGACCCTATATTAATTTATATCAAATGACTTACTTTATTAGCATACTGAATTACAATCAATAGAGCTGAAAGGAAAAGTTATAGATGATTTTAAACTTGGCTTATCATTAGCTTCTCTCCTTCAATTACCTCAAGAAATTCAGTTTTCAGCTCATCACATAAATTACTTTTTAGGTCGTGAGAAGTTCTTTGTAAGGCCACTTAGACAAGCAAAGTAAGTTATTAGGCATTGTGTGTATAGTTTGATTATTAATTTCCATAGGGAATTTATATTAGCATTGGAAAGTAATATTAAAAGTGATTCTGAACTATTAGTACTTGTATTGGTTAGTTTGAGAGCTCTATATCAATCTTTCTTGACCTCATCTGATCCTAAGGAAATATGCTCTGCTAGTGAAGAGGGCACTATATTTGGAGTCTTCGATGAAGTGAGAGTGTTATTATTAGATACCTGTCATGAGTGAACTCCTCTTATATTAGGGTATCACTTTCATTGATGGGATGACAGAATTATGGCAACATCGAGGTTGGGATCATGGTAAATATCATTGTGAATTTCATGAGGAGTATCTCAAATGGCTAAAACTATTACTGAGTATAGTTAAAGAGAATGGTTCATTAGATTCAATTCCACTAAAGAAAATCTTAAACAAAAGACAAAATAATGTCATCTCTGATCAACAGTTTCGTGAGGTTGCTGGTCAAATATTGGGTGATCCAATTAATATTAGCAATTCTTTATCATTCACTGTGGATAACTTACAAGAGTTGTTGGAAGAGAAGCCAAAAATATGTAAAAAAGAAGCTCAATATGATGAAGTGATTTCAATGATGGAAAAGGTCATAGTTAAACAACGAGAACAGAACTCTGTGGTACAACAAGAAAATGAATGGCTAACAAGTAGTTTTGAGAAAATCTCTAGTGGATATAGAGAACTTTGGGAACAATTTGAAATGAATACAAAGTTATTAACAGATAAAAGAGAGAAAATGGCCAAATTACAGGAGGAGTATTACCAACTAAAAGAGACTCATCAACAACAATTACTAAAGTGCTCTCGTCTTCAAGAAAAGCAAGAAGAGCTTCAAGACATGATTAGACTAATGGAAAACAGCTGGAAAGTAAGTCATACAGAGGTCACTCTCACTAAAAATGAGCTAGGAAGAGGTGGTTGGGGTGTAGTACGAGTTGGTATCTTTAGAGAGCAGAGAGTAGCTTGTAAACAGATGTATCAAATTATAAAGAGTAAAGAAAATCTCGAGCTACTACATCGTGAGATCAATACAATGGCTCAGTTACGTCATCCTAATCTCCTCCAGTTTATTGGTGCTGTATTAGATGATCCATCTGGTAATCCTATAATTATTACTGAGATTATGGATACCTCATTACGTAGTGCTTACGAGACCGAACAACTCATCCCTGATCCATCCTGTGAACCTGTCATCTTGACTATAATACGTGATGTAGCAGTTGGTCTAAACTACTTACATTGTCTACCTGATCCTATTATCCATCGCGATGTTAGTAGCGCTAATGTCCTCTTAGAATCTAAAGGTCATCAAAAATGGAAGACCAAAATTTCAGACTTTGGCTCTGCAAACAAGGCTTGTCAAGCAATTACTCGTGGTGCAGGCGCTCCTGTTTATAGTGCTCCTGAGTCATTAACCAGCATTGTTGGTGTCCAGAAAGCTCTGACTACAAAGATGGATGTCTTCAGCTATGGTGTTCTCCTCTGTGAAGCTATAACTTGTCGTTTTCCAGATGCTTTTGTTTTTCGTGAAGAAATGCTTCAACAAGTTCGTTCAAGATCTCCAGATCTTCATGTTCTAATTCTCTCTTGTATTAATGAAGGCCCCAGTAATCGTCCAACAATGAAAGAAGTAATTAAAAGCCTAGATATTAACATGAAGCAACTTCCACAGTAACAGTTCTATCCTGATAATACATACTTTTATAGGTTTTTTATTTCTATATTTTTATTGTATCATTACTAAATTTTATTTTTGGTACTTTTTCTATTATTGTCCTAGATTAGGTATAAGTACATTATATAGAGGTCACCTTGATATATTGTACTTATTTTTAAAGTATTTAAGATATTGAGATTACAATAAGAGTACCTATAGATGTTAGTGTTCATTTTGTGGAGTTTTTTGTTCAGCAAAATAAACATTGTGAAATAGACTGTAGTGTGGAGAACACAAGTAAAGATAATGATTTTCCTTTCTAATGAAAGGCAATAAAATTGTCATGTGACTCAATTATAAATAAATACTCAGTGAAACCAATTATTTATTATCAGAGGGGTGTGGTTTATGGCCAATATGTTCATACTTTGACCACAGTTGATTTTCCAAGATCTGGATTATATACAGTGTACTCAAAAGAGGAGAACCCGTAATTAGCTCCACCTATAATGAGAGAGGATTAGCCATTAGATCATCTGCTACTGAACCATTTTGTCATCGATACATGATGTTATATTCCATCTTATCATTGTACCTTTAGACCTAAGTCCATTAAATCATTGTACCATTTTCACATTGTATTATTTTACCATTATACCATTAGTCCATTAGTCTATCATACCAGTAGTCCATTATACCAGTAGTCCATTATACCATTAGTCCATTATACCATTAGTCCATTCCATTAGTCCATTATACCATTAGTCCATCATACCAGTATTCCATTATACCATTAGTCCATTATACCATTAGTCCATCATACCAGTAGTCCATTATACCATTAGTCCATTATACCATTAGTACATTATACCATTAGTCCATCATACCAGTAGTCCATTATACCATTAGTCCATTATACCATTAGTCCATTATACCATTAGTACATTATACCATTAGTTCATTCTACCACTAGTATACTGCCAGTATCCACTTACCATATGACCCATTAACGTGTACTGCAATTAAAGCACCATTATATTGAGGATAATAGGAAGAAATTTGATTGAGAGCTTCCTTAGCAGCATCTTCTGGTGACATACCAGCTCTCATACTTTGAACCACACGATATCTAAACCACAGTTATAATAACTACTCATGACAGATTTGTCTTACGCTGGTAAGAAACGCATCATAATATCGCCATCTCCAGTAGCTGCAGCCCCACCCACTCCTTTTTCAACATAGCAGCCGGCACCTGTAATGGGGGAATCCCCAACTCGTCTGATAAGGTGAAAGAAGACATATGTTGCCATGGAAATATAATGGCTATTATTACCCTGGTATTTTGTGGTTCAAACCATTGGTAGTAGTACCACAAGCTATCTTACCAGCTCCATCTACCACAACCATACCTAGTAATGGAATGACAGATCGTTTATCATATTCTCTGTCTATCTATCCATTTATTTATTCATCAATCCATTCTTGTACCTATAGTGTCATGATTCTCTCTATTGACATGTGACTTCCTGACATTTCTATCACTATTGGCAGAGATACATATATCATGTGATACCAGGACATATATCGTGTGTTACCAGTACATACATCATGTGATACCAGTAAATACATCATGTGATACAAGTATATACATCATGTGATACCAGTACATATATCATGTGATACCAGTACATATATGAGGTACCTTTTATGTTTGGTAGTAGGCATTTTATGATAAGGTCCACAACTTGTTGTAGGATCAGGTACAACTGTCTAATACAATGGACAGATGGATTGATGAATAGACAGATAGGTAGACAAATGAATTGATAAATGAATAAATGGATGGTAGATTCACAAATAGTAAAAACAACGATGGATGGATTATTTACTATAAATAATTAATATAATTATATTGACATATTATGATACACAATATATGTACATGAAATATGTACATGATATAAGTACATGAAATATGTACACAACATATGTACATGAAATATGTACATGATATATGTACATGAAATATGTACATGATATATGTACATGAAATATGTACATGACATATGTACATAATATATGTAAAATATATATGTACATGATATATGTACATGATATATGTACATGATATAGGTACATGATATATGTACATGATATAGGTACATGATATAGGTACATGTCCATACCTTTGGTATCCAGTAGTTAGGTTGACAATGTCCATTCATCCAATTCATCCAGTCAGTCCTATTATAAATAATATCTCATCAATACAGACTGAAACCTATGCTATACACTAGACTCAAACCCAGACTCAACCCACTTGGATTTATTAGTTTGTAAATCTTCCACTTTAAATCCCATATTCATAGCAAACTCAGTTGCTAATTCTCCAACCAGTAGTGTGTGTGTGGTGTGCTCCATGACACTCCTAGCAACAGAGATAGCTGATTTTACACGTCTGAGACACCCAACTGATCCTACGTCATGTGTCTCACTGAGGAAAGAGATATGAGGAACATGGGAGAGAGGGAGAGGGAGAGGGAGAGGGGGAGAGAGAGAGAGAGAGAGAGAGAGAGAGAGAGAGAGAGAGAGAGAGAGAGAGAGAGAGAGAGAGAGAGAGAGAGAGAGAGAGAGAGAGACAAAGCAAGAGAGAAACAGAGAGACAGAGTAGAAAAGGGAGGTGTATCACATCTCCTTACCCATCCATTATCATGGCATCCAGTGTAGTTTCTCCATTCTCATCAGGACTACAAATAAACAGTATAAACAAGACTAAATATCAACTTTTCTTCACCTTCCTCCATATCCCACACTTCCATCACACTGTTCCACTTCACAGACACTGCATCCTTTCTCAACAGCATCCAGAGCTGAACCACCTTCAGTCAGGACAACAGCCGCTAAACATGTCAGCCAGCTGGTAAAGAGGGAACAAAAATACTTTAAGAAAACTAACCTTCTTTATTTGCATCTACAAATGGCCACGTGTTTACAACTAATGGTAATTTTGTTGCATGTGAGTAGAATGCTAAGACAACCAATACTTGAAGGAAAAGGACAGACATTTCCCAGAGAAGGTTATCCAAATTTTTAACCCCTTCCTTTAATTTTTTGTTGCATTCTCTCACGTGAGGATTTTTATTTGTAGTAACAAAAAAAGAAGCAATGATATTTACATTATAGTAATATGAAATGAACGCAACAAAACAAATATTTTGACACAAGCAGACAAGTGTACTATTTAGTGTCATGCTCAGACAGCTCAGTATATTACAGAATTGATAAATGTAGTTATCAGCTATTGCATTGCATTTATTTTTGAATAGTACATGTAAAGTGCATCCATAATAGACAGGAATCACACTGTATTTTTGCTGACATTATAGTGCTGCTTACATCTTATCACAAGAGTATGTTAATAAAATAAGAGTAGTTATCAGATATTTAGGGTTTGAGTTTGGTGATACCAGGAAGCTGTAATACTATGTAAAATAGTATGGCTACAATTTTATTTACCACGAATACATCTGTACAGTTGGCGCATGCATGGACAAGTATTGAACAAAATTCAAGGATAACTACTTCAGCCATGTTGGTTGAGCCACACCCAGTCACCTCCTCAATTATTAATATTAATAATAACATTGGCCACACCTCTCACAAAACAGTTGTTCCATCATGATAAGAACCTGGGTTTTCTTCACTGCTGGTGGACTTTTTACTGCTATTTATAGCAATGCTGTTAGAAGATATCCTCTGCTTAGAAGTGAGCTTCTCCCAAACACAATATTACAGCTGTACTGCAATAACAAACAAGTGCTGTTACCTAGACACACTTAATTAGAGCCTACTCTCTCTCTCTCTCTCTCTCTCTCTCTCTCTCTCTCTCTCTCTCTCTCTCTCTCTCTCTCTCTCTCTCTCTCTCTCTCTCTCTCTCTCTCTCTCTCTCTCTCTCTCTCTCTCTCTCTCTCTCTCTCTCTCTCTCTCTCTCTCTCTCTCTCTCTCTCTCTCTCTCTCTCTCTCTCTCTCTCTCTCTCTCTCTCTCTCTCTCTCTCTCTCTCTCTGCTAGAACCCCAACTTCACTTAGCCTGTACAGCTTTAGGATTTTATGTTGGCTACTTAGCTCATCGATATGAAGAGAATTCAGATGAGAGAGTCAGGCAGCTGTTAGAAAAACATCGTAATGCTCCAGTCCAATGGACTACACTTGCTAATAGAAATAGCATTGGTGAGTATATTTTAACATAACCTAGTTGTCTGGTATTTATTTGTTGTTGTCACTTTATGTTAAACTTTTCTTTTTTTTTAGATGAATAAATTTCTAGAGACACACCCACCAATAATAACCAATAACTGTTATATAACATATGACTACTATGTAATATTACATAATATCCGCATATTGGGAAATGTTTGTGTAGAAAATGTTCACGAATTTCATAATCAAATAATTTGTGAAAATTGTTATCTGAGAAATGGATACTGAGAGATGTTAATTTACAAAAATATATTTAAGAAATTCCGATTTAAAGAACTCCCAATTTTTTTACTCAAAAGTTTCCCAATATATGGCAATAATCAAAATAAACAGCTGGTTGTTGTCTACCTGTACAAGCCGTAAATCAAGGACAAGCCCACATGTACATGTATTTTATACATGCAACATGACCATGTTGTTAAAGGTGGTCATTATTATTGTAATAATGATAAAAGTTATTGGCAATAAAGGTACAATATATTACATGTGTGTGTGTGTGTGTGTGTTAGAACTATCATAATAAGAGAGCGAACGGATGAAAATACTTAAATAAAGATGACACCATTACACAGAAAAGAAAGTTATTAGGAAATCGATTTACGAAGGACTTCGAGGAGATCTTGATGATCTCTTTTTGTGACTACGATGAGTTGATCCTCCCTCATCGGGTGATGTACTACGATGTCTACGACTCTTTTCATGTCTCCGTTCCTCACGTCTCCTCTGTAATAAAAGTAATTCAATCAATATTATTTAGAGAAGAGGTCCAGTTAGCTATTTAACAGCTGTAAGACTGTGCCTAATTATGAAGGTAGAGAGACTGGTGTCTGCTCCCTAGTTTCACACAACACTATCAGTCTCCCATCACATAAATGTTCCCAGACAGTGCTGCTTAACATTAATGACTATCAACTAAGACCACTTGACTACTCCCTTAGTTTCCATGACAACACATGCTATATTTACTTACATGTTCTCTTTTTTCTCTTTCATGTCGCTCACTTCTCCCTCTCTCTCTTTCTCTATCTCTTTCTCTATCACGATAATCTCGGTGTCTGTGTCTGTCACGAGAACGGGAACGAGACCTGGGATGATGACGATGATCTCGGGAGCGTTCCTTTGGTCGCTCTCGTCTGGGGTGCCTGGAAATATATGTACATAAAGTAATAATATTAGTATTATTTTAATTAATATTAAATTAAAGGGGTGACCACTTTTAAAGGTCCATGATATTATTGTTTACTGTAACATTGGACACACCTTTTATTAGTTTCCTCAGCCTCACTGCTATGTCCACTAGTACTACTACTTCTTGGAGAACGACTACCTAC
Source organism: Xestospongia muta (assembly GCA_963693285.1). Lineage (NCBI taxonomy): Eukaryota > Metazoa > Porifera > Demospongiae > Haplosclerida > Petrosiidae > Xestospongia > Xestospongia muta. Next base: position 1,391,218 of record OY848919.1, on the reverse strand, counting down.
TCTATGATATCCTTCTAACATTTCAGGGGGAGGAGCTCCCATTGAGGGATCCCATGGGAAACTAGGCGGGAAACCCATGACCTCTGGAGGCAAGAGTTGTCCTCTTTCATCCATGGGAGGAGGTCCACGAGGGTGGTCTCCAGGGAAACCAAAGGGTGGAGGCATACCTAGAACAAATAAATATCTCTTTATTCTTCTGGTCATCCATCCATTACCTGGCATAGGAGGAGGAAATGGTGGAACAGTACCAGGAAGTGGTGGTGGAAAACCTGGGGGAAATTCGTGTCTGATTGGTGGGGGTGGAAACATGGCTGCAGCCATTGCAGCTGCCATATCTTGAGATGAGGGAGGAAGTATGGGTAAATGAGGAGGAGGCATCCCAGGAGCTAGAGAGAAGACAAACTGATCAAACATCATCATTTGGAAATACATTTGTCATGTAAATATATGTATTGTAAAGAATTAGAATCAATGGTCATCAGACACTAGGTATTGACAAAGTGGAAAGTTGCTATAGTAACACAATAGGTTTGGTACCCAGTCACCTACTAACTCATCAAAAGTACCATTTTGCCTACTAGAATGTGACACCTAGTAATATGTGCTAACAGTATTAGTAGACTATCAATGGTACATGTAATAGATCAAAAGGTTTAATTATTCTGATAATGGGTATATAAGAGATGAGTATAGTTATAGATAGCATTGAATTTATGTGAGATTACTAGATATGGAGTTTGTTACAACTAAGAGAGGAGTCAGAGCTTTAGTATATGGTGGGCTATGGTAGGCACAAGTATTAAAAGAATTGTAGAGGCCAAGATTGAAGAGTTTTTGAAAATGCAGGAAAAGTTGACAATGTAGTGGATCTATTACTATATTAGACAACACAATTGTGTCGCAGAAGGACATTCATAACCATTAGTCTGATAAAGCTGAGGTAGAGGCAGAAAAAATTGTTAGGAGATTGAAAACAAAGTACAAGAGACTATAAGTTGCATAGATAATCCAGTAGTCAATTATTTCTTAGAAGAACAACAGCTTTGACCTTTGTACTAGTCCAGTACATTAGTATAACCTGGCAAGGCATAAAACACTAATGGCTCACAAGTACATGGTATTAATCACTTTGTCCATTACTTTGAGGACACATAGTTGAGAGGTAACTAATCTTTACAACATTGGAATGTTATTAAAATGACTCATTTAGAACTAATAACTATCTTGAACAAACTAGAAAAGTGGATGTACAACAGCTGACATCTGGTGTACATGCACCAAGAAAACATTTATAAGCCATCAATAGAGGTCGTAAAATTACAAAGCTGAAGACTTGGTTTCATAAAACTATATTAGTATTAATATTGGATCATTTACAGTCAGTCAATTTAAACACATCTATTGTATATAGTTGATTTGTTATAAGACTTACGAGGGAGAATTGGGGGTTTTGTAGGCATAATGGGCGGGACAGGAGGTGCCACGTGTTGACTATAATGCAGGAGGATGAATGTAACAATTATAAATCTAATTGGATAATTTACTCTGGAGGAGGTGTGGATTCTATGCCTTCTGCCTTTATGTCAGCGTTAAGATTCTCCTCTGTTCAATGATAATGAAGTATGTTTGTTGCTATGGTAACATAAATAACCTTTTTCTTCTTGCGATTGAATAGTGCCAAGAAGTGGAGCACTCTGAGCAGACAGAACTTGACTATAATCTATGACAAAATCTTAACATAAACTTTACCTATCTTTTACATGTTATTTTAAAACATACATGCATACATTTAAAATACATGTACATGTGACTACATCGTCCCTTCATGTACATGTAATACAGTAAATGAGACAATGGCTTCATATCAAATCTCTAAAATTGTCTTGAACTTGATATGACTAACATACACTTTCAACTTCTACCTATCTATATCATGATCTTCAACGTAACATGAATGGACGATGGAGATCACATGACACATAACCATGGCAACCAAAGATCTACGTAGAAATATTCTCCAAGTCTACCTGTTGGCATTGATTGCTGCAAACCCATGGACATCTCTAAAGTGGGTGTGGTCACAGGCAAGGTAGGGCCAGACATGGAGTTGACCTGGGAATAAAGAAGGGGTGTGGCTTTGGGGTGTGGTCTTCCCTGAAAACAAACTCTACAAGCATTAGTATTACATATTATCGTCACGTTACATTTAGTTAAATAAAGCTCTAGTTATTATACATATATAACTAGAGAATAACTTGTAATGTACATGTGTGTTTGTAACTGATTTTTGAGCAAGAAAATATGACAACATTGCATGTATACCACAATATACCAGAATATACTAGAATATACTAGAATATACAATGTATTTATACGACAAACAATAGAGTCGTGTTTCATAATATAACATTCCCTAGTTATTAAAATTATCAATACTTCAGTACTAGCAATGTAGTGTTTGAGACGACTAACGCTTACAACAAATTTGCTAAGTTGAGTTGATTCATAACGCATTTTTCTCTGCTTGTCACAATAAAGTTTCCAGGTCTCTTCTGTGAAACCATAATTAAAATAATCTGTGATATCAGCACCTGAGAGAGAGAGAGAGAGAGAGAGAGAGAGAGAGAGAGAGAGAGTTGGGAGGACGAAGAAATGAAAACATTATGTAACAGCTACACCTATATACCTGGTTTCTGCCAAGGTTTGTCGATACTTTCTAGATCAAGATCAGGTAAGGGTACTCCATTTATTAGAGGAACAGAATCTAGATCAACTTTCTTAGCAGGAACTAACCCTTCAGCTAAATAAATTATCACAGTATAACTCAGTAAAACACAGTATAACTCAGTAAATTGATATACCTGTTGCCCCTGGTAATGAAGGTAGTCTACCATATCCAGCACGCCCATAACCAGTTGGTGCTGTATTCATGATCTCTCCAATTGTAATCTTAACATCGTCATCATCACTATCACTACCCTCGTCTCCTTCCTCCTCTTCCTGGGATTGTTTTATCTCCTCATTAACTCCACCCACTTGAGTCTCACCCTCGTCCTGAGCTACCTCTTCATCCTATAAAGAAATAAAGCATTGAATTATGTTATAAAATTTGATAATCTTTACTTGATTCTGTTCTTCAACAGACTCTGCATTGTTAGACAACACATTTATTGAGACAACAGGCTCTGAGGAAACTCTAAAGAAATTATTCCAAAAAATAGTAAATAATTATCACATAACAACTTTAATAACAATGGTTCTTATATATGTCCCCTACTCAGGGGTTAATAATACACACCACAACTGGCACTCATTAACAGTGACATACAAGGTATTAATTAACCACACCCTCCCTTAGACCTTAATATTAATATACCGATCAGTTTAATTAGATAGTCTATTGTAGACCATCTAATAGTAATCATGAGTGTGGTCTATGACATCATATGATATCATATGACAGATCACATGACACATGTCTACAATTCGGCCTACTGGTCTTTTCAATCATCCCTTCCAATAATTTTGGACCATTCAAAGAAATGGGCAATAATTAGAGAAGGTCAGTACCGCTAACTCATGTTCTCATTGACATGATTGTCATATGTGAACTGCCTGTGTGACCACACCTCCTATTTAATTGATCATCATTTCAGTATATCATATACAATAGTGTGTATTATTGTGTAGTTAATTAATTAAGGGACATACCCTAATCCGCTAGCAGCTTCAATTTCATCTAGATCAGGAGTTTTGACTCTATGGTGATAAACATGTTTTATTAGTGGCTATACTTGGCCACACCCACCTTCCATTTTCTAAGTTTGAAAGCAATTCCTTACTAAGAGGAGGATCTTCATCGACTGATACAAGAGATAAAATTAATATTTCAGTTCTTAACTGCTACATAACTTACCACCATCTCCATACAACCACTGGTCATCATCAATAGCTTCCATTTCACTGGACATGGTGCCAGACTATTCTATTAAGTGCCCATCACCACGTGGAATAAGGGGTCTTGCTGTGTAATAATATTCGACCTTTTCGAGACCCTTAAAACTAAACAGGAAGTCATCTGCTATCGTATTATTATTGCCCAAAATATGAAGCTATGGATCCTGGCTGGTATATGTGTAACTATAATAGTACTGTATACCACTTCAGAAGAAGATGATAATGTAGAGATTAATAACATTGATGCCTCCAGTAGGGCGGAGTCAAAAAATGGGCTGACTGATCAATTTTTACAACAGACAACAGAACTCAATGGAAATTCAAGTCACTTATTACAAAATAATGGATCATTTAAGTTGTCAGAATTTAATTTATCTAATACGTCTCAGAGTGGAAATAATGTCACATCAAAGATTAGACATATTTGTACAGCAGAGGCGGGGTGTAGCCCACCTTTGACTTGTCGTAACATGAGTACATTAAATGATTCAAATGTCACTGATATCATAAACCAAAAGAAAGTGGTCAATGTGACATCAGATCAACTACAATACATACTAGAGAACCCAAACTTTACTAATTCTTGTGTTCTGGTATTCTTTTACACAGTATGGTGTACTTATAGCATGGAGTTTGTACCTGTCTATAATATATTGGCAAAACATTTCCCTCAAATGCCTGTATTAGCATTTGATTTTGGAGCTCAAAAAACGTAAGAAATACAATGTACTTCTTCCAGTAGTTTGTATTGTATATAATGTAATGATCTTTAGTTTCATAAGAGACTCTTATGGAGTATGCCATATCTTATCCTCAGTATAAGTACTGACTACTGAATATGGAGGGTGTCCTCAGATGAAAGCATCGTCGATACAGAGTTAGGTTAACTTCAAAACTAATAGAGTGTTTATAATGAGGGGTTCCTATGGTTATAATCAGATTACTATAAGACCCATATATTATGTTTTCACTATGTTAGTATTATTTGTCCTTCTATTACTTAGAGAGAAATACCTCTTAGCTTATGTACCTCGAGTTCTCCTCTATTATTCTGGACGTGGTGTGTATAATATAGAAACTGATATGAGCAGTGATAAAATCAAAGATATCTTAGCTAATATGACAGGTATATCATTATATTATACATTGTGTAACAATAGCTAGTAGTTCAGTTATATAGGATGCTTTTTGTTTCTTTGTCTTTCCTGTCATTATACTATGTCCATGTATGAATTTATTGTCCCTGTGTGTCTCTATAATACTATATGTATTTGATGTTCAAGTTGAGTTTGGCCTCTGACTTGAATGTTGTATCTCAAGATAGGAAAGTGTTAGAGAGAAACAGCTTGCACTATTTATTAGCTTGGCCTATAATGGTGGTTAAAATGTCTAAAAAATGTGGCAATATATTTACTTTATTAGTGTATTAATTGCAAGTATGAATTATTGATTATTTGTTTAACTACAATAGAAATACTCATAAAAGTCTTATTTATAAAGCAAAGCTATTATATAATGTAGGCTAAGTCGGTATAATGAACAATAAAACACTTCAATAACACTTGGAAAGAACATTTGTACTATGAGGTCACACGTCATGATCATGTTAATGACATAACTTACTCTTTAACATATTAAGTTCCACAACTACAGATCAAATTTAGAATATATTGTTCATATCAATTACATCATAATGAGGTCATTGCATGTAACTAATTAATTACATGTAGTTTATTTATTAATTTAGGTTTTGATCCTTTGCCAATATCCAAGGAGGAGTGGGACATAATTAATGAAGAGAGTCCCCTCCCACAAAAATGGGAATTTGACTCCACCCATCTTCAGATTAGTGTGGTTGGATTGTTGTTAATTTTATTAGTTCATGTATTAAAGAGACCGCCTTTTATTATTTGGTTAACTAATTGTAAACAATTTTTTGTTACTTTATTTTCTAAATTTAAAACAGAATAATTAAATATTATTATCAATAAATTCCTATAGTTTTACATTAATAATGAAGAATTGATTTCATTTTAGTATTCTGGGAAGTAGCAACAAAGTGGTACATAATTTAGGTATTAAATCAATGTTCCTATGTGTTGTCAGCTATTGTTAGTAATTAGTAATTCATTCAAATTTGTGTCAAATTGATAAGTTATTAATCATAAACAAATGATTGATAATTAATGTTATGTAAACACCAAAAACACAAGCATAGTGCAAATTGCAACAAAATATTTCAACAAGACTTGTATGAACATTTTAGGTACGAGACCTACTAATGTCATGTTGTATTTTATTGATCTAACTTATTTGTCAAGAGATTTTAAATTCCACAAACTACAAGTCTAACAACTATATCATAATGTTCTCTTTATGTATGATTGTATGTAGTGTATTTATTAAAATAGCTTGTCTATATCTAAGAAGGAATCCCCACTCAAAAGTTGAAAATTGACTCCACCCATCTTTAAAATAATGTGGCTGTTAGTGAAGAGACTATCTTTCATCATTAATTTTGGTCAACAAATTGTTTATTCTCTAAATTTAAAACTGAATAAATGAACAATTAGAATAGTTAGCCACAAGTGTTATGTACTTTTAACTATTAATATTACATATTAATAATATTACATATTAATAGGACACCTAATACCAATGTATATTTAATAACAAAACATAACTTCATGTCAAGCTATGTCACTTACAAATGTCTTCTTTAAATAAAAATAAGTAAATAAATTAACTCATTTAATTGTGTTATATATTGGGCATTTTATAATATAAAGGATGCTAATTTTAGTTCATACTATGATCGAATACTAATTTTAGTTTTAGCTAGCAATGGAGAAAACATTTCTATACAAGGACAGCTAGTAGTAATCACTAATTCTTCGAGATTTGTATTTTGAGATATTAGACCTTCTTTATTAAAATACAGTTCACAGTTCATACTGGTGTCAAGATAAACATTGACAAGATAACAAAGTAGCTCTAGTTTTTCCAGAGATGAAGGATATAACAGCATATGAATGGGTGGATACTCACTATATGATACTAATGTGAGTCGTAAGTGTCTAAGTGGTCTTCCTGGTTGAATTAGTCGTACAATTGAAGATATCTCCTTTTCTCTTCCATTTATTGTAATACTGAGTTTCTCTAAATAATGTAAAGCTATCAGATGATGACGAAATTTATAATGACTATTAGCAGCACGTTTTATTAGTGAATGTTCATTATAGTGGTAAGTTATTAAGGATCTCAGTTTACAAGTGTTAGCTAGAACCAGTGACAACAGTATGGTATCCCAGTGTGGACAACTAACACTAATCTCTAATTCTTTTAGATTTGTGTTCTGATATATTAGAGTTTTGTTGATATTGACTTTGCAGTTTAAGTACATGAATTTAGAAAAGCTACAAAACAGTTCTAGTTTTTCTAAAGATGAAGGATAAAAGAGCATATAACTAGGTGGACAGCCATTGTTCCTGTACAATGAAAGAAACAATTGAAGATGTCTAAGTGGTCTTCCTGGTTGAATAAGTGGTACAATAGAAGATAATTCTTCATGAGTACCTCTTAATGAAATATCTAGTTCTTTTAAGTACTTGAAAGAAAGTAGATGAGTACAAATTTTGCTACATGGTAGACGATTGTTTTTTAGAAACATAGACTTAACTTCTGCTTTTAAAATAATACTCATATAAGACTTTTCCAGTTTTATAGATCTCAATTGAATAGTACTAACTAATGAGAAAATGATCATTGGACACTCATAACCAATTACCAATTCTTTCAAGTTTTTATTCTCAGATATTTTAAGTAGATGTCTACTGAAATTGAGTTTACAGTGAGTATTAGTGATACTTACAGCATGATTAGGGTTGCATTGAAGTTCTAATCTTTCCAGAGATGAAGGGTAAAAGAGAATACCAATAGGTGGACAATCATCATATGACAATATCAGTTTAAGATGTTTAATTGGTCTTTCTGGTTTAATGAGTGGCATTAATGAAGACAACTCTTCATAGGTTCCTTTTAAATTAATAGTAAGCTCTTTCAAGTGATCCAAAGTTTGTAGGTGAACACAAATCATGTTACATGATATGGGAAAATGGTAATATAGCAGTTGTAGGTGTGGAAATGACTTAGTTATGTTGATGTATGAATAAATTGGCATTTTTATAAATGTTAGACCTTTTATTGCCACCTTAGATTGTTGGAACAGCTGAATGCTTTTGAAGTGAAAAGATTCAATGTTTTTCAATGTTAACCATCCACGAGGTTTTTTTGGAGAGGATTGAATACCTTCGGAAAGAAACTCATAATTGTCTCCAGATATAATCTCTACATCTAGAGATATGTTATAATGTGATATTAAGTAGCCAACAAAGTAGTAATCAAATGGTTCCATGTATAATGTAGATGGACTTGATAGATGTCGATTTTGATATTTAGTACTTAATTGAGGTGACTCATATATACATCTGGCAAATAGTGTGGAATAGACCTCTGGTTCTGATAATACTGTAAAAGTATGATCATCTGACTCTATTTGAAGTTTTCCTGTTATTCCAGCATAAAATACAAGAACAACTTCAAGATTCTTAGAATACTGAATCAAAGATATTATGTGTTGAGTATAACTATTGCCGATATTTATTGACATACTCTCTGCTGTCTTAGTAAATTCATTTGGAAAGTCAAACCAAGACTTTTTTAAAGGCAATGTGATTAACAAAAACATCTCTTTAGCAAATTCCTTTGGTTTGTTAGCAATATAAAGAGCAGCCAAGTATTCTTGTAGTGTTGTACAAAGGAAACTACTGGTATATTGTGTACCACTGGATACACTTATATCACTCATTAAACCAAGATTGTCCTTTATACCAGTCATCATACTATTAGTAAAAATGTATTGTTGTGTCCTCACTCCATCATATGCCACCTTTGCAAGCTTCCAAAATTCCACCTGAGCAGTCTCTGGTAAATGTTTAAGGTCGTCTTTACACATTAATCGTGAAGGCATTCTAAAGTCATCACGAACTTGTTTCTTGTCTAGAAGACGTCTTAAAATAAGTGCTTGAGTGAAGGCATTATAGAGTTCTGTCATTGTCGTTGGAAATTGAAGTTTTCTTGTGTAACTCTCATTATAAACTAGACAGACAATGGCTGCATTTAAAGGAATATACATTGACCTCTTAATGACTGGAGTACTATTATAATAGTCAATAAATGATTGTAGTTGGTCAGGTTTGCCCTTAAAATATAGCCTTGCATATTTTTCAATATTTGAAGGGATAAAACCTAAAATCACAATTTGTTTTGCTCTGTTTTTGTTTCTCTTGAACGTTTGGACTAATGAACCATTTGCTGTAAGTTGACTAGTTACTAACACAGTAGACTCATTCAAGAGGTCTCCTTCAATAAGACGACGATAAAGAAAGCCTTCTATTTTATCATAATATGGTAGCTCATTGTAACCATCCAAAACCCAAAGAACATTACGTCCATTGTTCAACTTTAACTGTCGTTCTATTTCCTTCATGTTAGTATTAGGATCTTCTGGTAATAAGTCATACAATGTAGTGGGATGTTGTATATCACGTAATTGAACAAGAATAACAAGAGAGAACTGTTTCAAATGATTGTCAGTTGTGGGATTAGTTGCCCATCTTCGACAAATCTCTTTAGCTAAGGTACTTTTACCAATACCTGGTGCTCCTTCTACTAGAACAAACTTGAGGCCATCAGAGTGTTGTGTTGGTTTTAACAAGTCATCAAATATGATTGGTGTTTTACTTTGCAGAATTTCTTCAGGACTGTAATGTTGTATGACGTTAAGGAACACTTTAGCATCTTTAGATAATATATCTTCCACCTCAACAGCTGCTAAGGGTATATAAAATTCTGAAGACAATGGAGACCATTTAGGATTACTATTAGATTTGTATTTAGTTCTGAGAAAATTAGCATAGTTACTTAAAGGTGATGAATGTAAAGGGAGATAGCTTTCATTTAGATGGAATAGAATTAAACTTATTATTATTATAGCCACCATCACCAATATTGCTGAACAGATCAAATAAAAAAGTAGTTTAGGCATGTGACGATATCTATGAGACTTCTTATTATTATCAGTTACTATATAGAAGTGAAAAGACAAATATCCAATAATTATAAGTCTTATCTTTGAAGGTTTAAATATCATTCATACATATATACAGTTAACATCTAGTTCACTTACTCTTCATTTCAATACTGACATTGTCCATGTTTTGTTGTCTTTTATGATCAATATTTGCATTACGTCGTAAACTAAGCCCACAATCTAGTTTCTTGAAGTAGTCCCTGTTAGTATCATCTTGTTCCTCAAAGTGGTCCCTGTTAGAATCATGAAGCACTACAAATAAAGAGAACAAATGACACAATGTCTAGCAAAGACACTCATTTCAATTAGTATTAATATGATCAGTCCTTAACATTATCCTGATAATAAGTATATGTACTTTTTAAATTAGGTAAATCAAAATGGGAATAGTTTCTAGTTTGCAATGGAACAAAACTTGTTATTATTATGTATATAGCAATTGCTACTGCCATTAATAAGAGAGCAATTAGTAACTGCTTGTGACTATATCCAGGTAAAGTGATTGTAAAGTAGGTCCCACTATTATTACCAATTGGTACAAGTCAAAAAACAAAATGACACAATTCAAGATATATCACATTATATTATATTATTATTTATGCACGCTGGCAGTCATTTACTAAAACCCAGAACGTGTTCTGGGTTTTAGTAACTGACTGCCAGAACGTGTTCTGGGTTTTAGTAACTGACTGCCAGCCTACGGAGCAGCACCATTTTGTTCCAGCTCAGGAATGTACCAGATTTGGAGATGTATGTGTACCTGTACAAACATGAATATTATTATACAATAGTATTATATAATATTCATAAGTGTCAGTTGTCACTAATAATATTCATTTTTACACACATACAATTTTCATACCAACACCCACGGGTACATTCCCAAGGTGGGATCAAATTCTACAAGGATATATCTCTCTTCTCACTAATTATAGTCATGATCTTTTGGTCATTTATAATACCAGGAGCGCATGAGCGTCGCGAAGCGACACAAAGGAGCGTCAAACTCCCTTAACCAACTGTTGTCGAATCAAGGCTTAGAACATATGTCCATATATGGACATAACTGCAAAGTGTTTTGCATTTTAATAGCTTCTGGGCTAGGTAACCTCTTAGTAGGTGTGCTTTAAATAGATAAATTTAAGAGAAGTCAAGAAGTCAAGAAAATGGCCAAGCGACCTTGAACAACATATATCATTATATTCAGACACAAGGTAACTCCCAAGTGTCCTGGTATTCTGTGTGGACAGTGTCACAGGTTAAAGTGACTACTTCCTTGTACCACGCAGCAAGGAAACTACAAAAACGTTTGTTACCCTTGTAATAGATGCAAAAAAGCTGGCAGAAAGTTCTTTTTAAGAACTCCAGCAACTTCCCTAGCCTGAGACTAGTTTTCATGTATTGTCAGAGAACTAGTCTTGTTGAATAAAGTGATATATGTTGTTCAACTGTTTCCACCTCTTTAATGACAAAAGCCTCCATAACCTCCAAGTATAATTCTTTTAAACGTTTCTCGATGTACATAACTTCTTTCTTAGTTTTGGACTTCTTCGTTTTACTCGCCATATGATTGTAATAATATTCATTGATCCGTCACATACTTAGCAGTACTTATGCTAAGTAGTGTATTTCCTTATATGGAATAATCCTTGACTGTGTTTCGACAATGGTTAGAATACAAATATAATGGCAGTTTGACGCTCCTTCGCGTCGCTTCGCGACGCTCATGCGCTCAAGATAATACCATCTTTACATTCCTAAGTTAAGTAAAGGAAATAATATACAAACATGTTAATAAGTATGTAGATGTGAATGTCCTGCTATCAGTCGACCAAGACTCTTCTTTCATCCAAATGGCATGCATTGCTAATAAAAAACAATTTCGTGCAAATTTTTGTGCAAGTTTTCTTGAGAAAGGACCTAAGTTACATGAGGCAACTAATTCAAATAGTATGGCAAAGAGTCACCTTAGTTTATCTATACATGTGTGTGTGTGTGTGTGTATGGTATATGTATACTTACTTTACTGGAACCTGTAACCACAGGTATAAAATATATCTACACTACACATTAGCTTATAGAGAAAATGTATACGCAATTAGAAGGTCTGAGGTATTTAATATTCACTAATTAAAACGTGACATGTTCCGGGGATACATTCCTGCGCATCTTGTAACAGTTTATTGTAGAGGAAAACTCAATGTTTCTTATATTGCGACTCTTATATAGTACGTTTATTCTTTTTATGCATAATTATACCAATCGAAAGCTTGAACTATACAATGATTAGCCTCGTACCCAGGCGTTCTAGTAAAGAGTAGCGTTTTTCTGGTCACAAAAACTGGTCATTTCTTTTAACAACAGACCACAAAGGTTAGTCGTATCATCCTTTGAGAGACGATTGCTTTATAAATAGTGTACTACTATGATGAAAGAGATGATTCACTAGTTACCACAATATTTACAAAGCAATCGTCTAACTAATCTTTGTGGTCTCTTATTAACAGAAATGACCAGTTTTTCTAACTGTTTCTCTGAGCTTCAGGTAAATTTCAAACTTTCGATTGGTATAATTACGCATTAAAGAAAAAACTGTATATACTGTATTAGAGTCGCAATATAAGAAAGATCCTGTTACAAGATGGTGCAGGAATGTACCCAGGAAACACGTCACATTTAATTAGTGAGTATTAAATACCTCAGACTTTTACATGAAAGGTCCATTCAATACTACAAAGTCTTCAAGAAGATCCAAGAAAATACAAAGACAGGCAAATATATATTAATTTTCCCTTTTCTCTTTAATATTATAAATTGTTCCGCTAACAATCAATCAGAGTCTACCACTTACCCTCAAACAAGAAAGTTTTGCTTGAGAAAGAAGAATGTACTTACTAAAATTACCATTGATTCTAGCAACTAAACTTCAAATTAAACTTAAATATATTTTCTTTGCATAAAAATATAGCATCCAGACAAGTTATATATAGTGAGCCAGTCACTTTAGACATAGTACATTAATACTGTATAGTAACTATTGTTTTACTTACTTATCAATGCATCTTCATAATCCTTAGCAGTACTATTCAATCCAATGACTCTCAGTCTCAAAGTATCCACAATTTGTTGTCTAGTCGGGGAATGATTAGTATTCAACCATGATTGAAACATCTTCATTGTTCTGTAGTCTACACCTTGGTTAGGCGATGCCTGGATCCCGTCTAGAATAGGAGGATCTAGTCCAAGTTGAGTACCAAATACGTGCCATTTAGGTCCTAGTATGATGTACTTGGATAACTCTCGAACATCTGGTTTTTTATCTAGAATTCCACGGAGAGTTTGCGTTCTACCAGCCATTTTGAAGGACACTCCTCCACACATATATATATCTATATATGAATTCTTGTTCAACGTAGCCTACAGTGACATTTGAGAGCAGTATAGATAATTGGATTATAGTGGAAATGACTTCAAACGAGTGACAAAGTGTTGTTCGTACTTATACTTGGATGCTTGTATACGTACCAAGGGCAAAATTTTGTTGGCCCCCTACAGCCAGTAGTGTCCCCAAAATTAATGATTAAAATGGTTACTAAACAGTTGGTGATTTCAAATAAAATTTAAAACAAAAAAATGCAATATTGAATGATTGTAATTTCGATTAATTAGACACATTCTCATGAAGTAGCAGGAAAAAATTTTAGTGTGCTTTGCACACCTTATACACTTGGCCCCCCCCCCCCCCCCCAATAATTTAGTGTAGCTGCGCCCATGATACGTACCTGCAGAGACAATTCCAGAGTGGCAACTTATGATGACAGTATTAATGAGTTGGTCTCATAGAATGGACGCGATTGAGCTCAAGAGGATGTCAGCATTAATAAATGGATGGATGGATAAACAGATAGACGGTTTGTCAAATGGATGGACAGATAAATAGTAGGATGTAGAGGATCATGGAAACAGTCCTCAATAGTACAGTCATGTCCATTAATTTTAGAAATCAATAATAAATAATACACAAAAGTAAAACAAGTTTCTTGTATATAGAGAGTATCAATGTTCTTATCATAAGACCATCTATTAAGTTATCACTATGTTAGTGTTATCTGTCCTTCTATTACTTAGAGAGAAATACCTCTTAGCTTATGTACCTCAAGTTCTCCTCTATTATTCTAGACATGGTGTGTATAATATAGAAACTGATATGAACAGTGATGAAATCAAAGATATCTTAGCTAATATGACAGGTATATTATTAATATTAATATTGTGTACTAATAGCTATAGTGTAGTTCAGTTATATAGGATGATTTTTGTTTCTTTGTCTTACCTGCTATTGTCCTATGTTCATGTGTGATATTTATTGTCTCTGTGTGTCTCTACAATACTATATGTATTTGATGTTAAAGTTGAATAGACATCTAATTTAAATGTTATATCTCAAGAAAAGTGTTGGATCGGGAGAAACTGCTTGTACATTTATTAGCTGGGCCTGCAATGGTTCCTAAATTGTCCAACAACTACATGATAATAATAAAATATTATAATTGATAAAGTCCTATAGTTTTACATTAATAATGAAGAATTGAATTGATTTTAGTATTCTGGGAAGTAGGAACAAAATGACACATAATTTAAGTGTAAAATCAATGTTCATATGTGTTGTCAGCTATTGTTAGTAATCAGTATTCCTTTCAAATTTGCACTATATTGAGTAAGTTATTAATTTTTTGTTGGCTTTTTTGCACTAAAAGTTACTTCAGTAAACAATCATTGTGTGTCACTAATGTGCTGGCTATCAATAACTCAAAAGAGATTGGTGAAAATGTTGAAGAAAAAATGAACAATTCAGCATTTATCATCTACTGTGATGCTTACAGTCATAACATGGTCATAACTCTATGGAGGAAGAAAGACAAGTACTGAGATATTCTGATGTGTTTTGGGTGAGGTACTCTGTAATTTCTGACAATATATTTCAATGGACAATCTCGGCCATCCCTACAGAAGTACTGCTGATATCACATGCTTGATGATAATACTTATTAATAGGGAAGGCTATAAGAAGGTGACAGATACATATTCAATAAAAGACATGACTTCATGCCATGCAGTTTCAGTTGTTTTCTTTAAATAAAAAGTGAATGAATTAAGTCATTTAATTGTGTTATATATTGGGGAAAATAAAATTAAAATGAATGCTACTTATAGTTTTAATTAGTAATGAGGAGAATATTTCTATACAAGGACAGGTATAAGAAATCATCAATTTTCTGAGATTTGTATTTTGAGATATTAGACTTTTGTTGAAATTAAGTTCACAGGGAACACTGGTTTTAATATTTGAATGATCATAACAAAGAATTTCTATTAGTTTTTTTAAAGATGAAGGGTATAACAGCATATGAATTGGTGGACTAGTACCATATGACACTAACGTGAGTTGTAAGTATTGAAGTCGTTTTCCTGGTTGAATTAGTTGCACAATTGAAAACATTTCCTTTTCTGTTCCATTTATTGGAATAGCAAGTTCCTCCAAATAATGCAAACTTATCAGGTGATGATGTAGCTTACTACTAGCAGCACCTGTTATTAATGAAGGACTATTATAATGGTAGGTTATTAAGGATCTCAGTTTACTAGTGTTGGCAATAGCCAGTGACAATAGTATGGTATCCCAGTATGGACAATTAACACTAATCATCAATTTTTCTAGATTTGTATTCTGAGATATTAGAATTTTGTTGAAATTGACTTCACAGGTTATGTAAATCCTTTTAGACGACTTACAAAACAGTTCTAGTTTTTCTAAAGATGAAGGATAAAAGAGGATATAACTAGGCAGACAGTCACTGTTCCTGTCCAATAAAAGATACAATTGAAGATGTCTAAGTGGTCTTCCTGGTTGAATAAGTGGTACAATAAAAGACACTTCTTCATGAGTTCCACTTAATGTCATAACTACTTCTTCTAAGTACTTTAAGGAAATTAGGGAAGCACAAATTTTGCTACATGGTAGATGACGGTGTCCTGAAAACATAGACAAACTTTCCAGTTTGAAAATAACATAATACATTTTGTAATTAGACTCTCCCAGTGTAATAGATCTCAATTGAGTAGTGCTAACTAATGAGAAAATGGTCATCGGACACTCATAACCAATTACCAATTCTTTTAAGTTTTTATTCTGGGATATATAAAGTAGATGTTCTCTGAAATTAATTTTACAGCGAGTACTTCTGACTCTTACAGCATGACTAGGGTTGCATATAAGTTCTAATCTTTCCAGAGATGAAGGATAAAAGAGCACGTCAAGAGGTGGACAATCATCATATGATAATATCAGTTTAAGATGTTTAATAGGTCTTTCTGGTTTAATGAGTGGCATTAATGAAGACAATTCTTCATAAGTTCCTTTTAAATTAATAGTAAGCTCTGTCAAGTGATCCAAAGTTTGTAGGTGAACACAAATCATGTTACATGATATGGGAAAATGGTAATACAGCAGTTGTAGGTGTGGAAATGACTTAGTTATGTTGATGATGTATGAAGCAAATAATCTTTCCATAATAGATAGACCTTTGATTGCCACCTTAGGTAGTTGGAACAGCTGCATACTTTTGAAATGAAAAGATTTGATGTTTAACAATGTTAGCTGTCCTTGAGCTTCCTTTGGAAAGGATCGAATACCTTCAGAAAGAAATTCATAATTGTCTGCAGATGTAGTTTTTACAGTCAGTAATATATTATAATGTGATATTAAGTAGCCAACAATGTAGTAATCTAATGGTACCATTGACAAAAAAGGATTAATAAGTAGATGTTGATTTTGATATTTAGTACTTAATTGAGGTGACTTATATATACATCTGGCAAATAGTGTAGAATAGAGTTCTGATTCTGATAATACTGTAAAAGTATGATCATCTGACTCTATTTGAATTTTTCCAGTTATTCCAGCATAAAACACAAGAACAACTTCAAGATTCTTGGAATGCCGATTCAAAGACAATACATGTTTATCAAAATAGCCATTTTGCTCTTTTAATGACATTACTGTAAAAAGGTTAATCAATTCATTTACTGAGGCAAACCAAGACTTTTGTAAAGGCCCTATGATATGAAAAAACATCTCTTTAGCAAATTCCTTTGGTTTATTAGCAATATAAAGAGCAGCCAAGTATTCCTGTAGTGTTGTATGAAGGAAACTACTGGTATTTTGTGTACCACCGGATACACTAAAATCACTTACGGTATTCATTAAGCCAAGATTGTCCTTTATATCAGTCATCATAGTATTATTAAAAATATATTGTTGTGTCCTCACTCCATCATATGCTAACTTTGTAAGGTTCCAAAATTTATCCTGAGCAGTCTCCGGCAAAAGTTTAAAATCCTCTTTACACATAAATTTATAGGGCATTCCAAAGTTTTTAGGAACTTGTTTCTTGACTATAAGGTGTTTTAAAATAAGTGCTCGAGTAAAGGCATCATATAGTTCAGTCATTGATTTTGGAAATTGAAGTTGTCTAGTGTAGCTCTCATCATACACTTTACAGACAATGGCTGCATTTAAAGGAATATACATTAGTCTCTTAAGTACAGGACTACTATTATAATAGTTAATAAAAGATGGTAGTCGGTCAGGTTTGTCTTTAAAATATTCTTTTACATATTCTTTAATTCTTGAAGAGTTAAAACCAACAATCATAATTCGTTTTGCTATGCTTTTGTTACTTTCAAAAAAGTGGACTAATGCACCAGTTGCTGTAGATCGACTAGTCACTAAGACAGTAGACTTTTCCAAGATGTCTCCTTCAATAAGACGACAATAAAGAGAGCCTTCTTGTCTTTGGTTATATGGTAGTTCATCAAAACCATCCAAAATCCAAAGAACATTTTGTCCATATGTTTTATTTAACTGTCGTTCTATCTCTTTCATGTTAGTATTAAAATCTTTTGGTAATAAGTCAAACAATGTAGTGGGATGTTGTATATTACGTAATTGAACAAGAATAACAAGAGAGAATTGTTTCAAATGATTGTCAGCTGTGTGAATAGTTGACCATCTTTGACAAATCTCTTTAGCTAAGGTACTTTTACCAATACCTGGTACTCCTTCTACTAGAACAAACTTGAGGCTATCAGAGTGTTGTGTTGGTTTTAACAAGTCATCAAATATGATCTGTCTTTTTATTTTCAGAATTTCTTCAGGACTGTAATGCTTACTAAACTCATTAGCATCTTCAGGTGACACATCTTCCATCTCAACAGCAGTTAAGGGAATGTACAGTTCTGAAGATAGTGGATACTCGTTAATAATGGACTTGTGCTTCATTTTAAGATAGCTAGGATACTTTCCATACAAATTCCATGGAAATAATAAGCTGATAATCACTCCCATTGCTATCCCTAACAATACACAATAATGACTCTTACATGGTGTTCCATTATAAGCTACAAACAAAAAAAAAAAGATACAAGTTTACACAACTATATTTTAAAGCCTAGTTTGATGGATATGCATTATAACTATATTTTATATATATTAAAGCTTCAATCACACAACAATGCCAATTGCCCAGAGTCACATTTATAGTACCTGCAAATGCTGCAATGAATATTATTAATCTTTTGCTATGAAGGTCAGGCGTCAATTACTAAAACCCAGAATTGAACAAAACAAAGTTGAAATATACCAATTCAGTTAATAAAAATCGGAATGCATTCTGTAATGGATTCTCAAATTCACGGTAATTATTATAGTATATAATTCATAATATATTTTGAATAATGGATTAAATATAATGTTTTATTAATTACAAAATTGTTTGTTTCCTTTTTTACTTCCAAATCTTTATTAGCACTATTTTGTCCTAGCTCAGGAATTTACGACACTTGAAAAATGTTGTCCACATATACAAACGTGAAATATTATTGAATAGTATTCTTAATTCACAAGCATCAGTAATAATATTCATATTCATTTTCACACACTTACAATTTTCATACCAACACAAACAGGTACATTCCTTACCTAAAACAAACAAATGTCAGACTACTTGCATTGCTAATTGTTCAGTAACATTTCTTTGCAGACTAAATGTGTATATACATATTATACCTGTGTGATTATATCTAAGTAAAGTGATTGTAAAGTGGTTCCCATCATTATCACCAATTGGTACAAGTTAAAAGACAAAATGACACAATTTAAGATACAATATAGGACACCTTATTAATATAGGCTACACAATATAATGTTTTAAATCTCATGTATCATGCTGATTAATACAGTTAATTAGCTATATTGTTTGAAGGTCCACAACTCAATGTTATATTTCAAGCTAGGAGAGGGAAATCATTTCATAGCCCTTGAAATACTGCTTATATATTCAAAAACAGTGATAATATCTTCATAGGAAAGTGGTCTAACAGAAATCCCATATATAATTAGCGGATAATATTGTTCACATTCAGAAGTAGTGACATCAATTTGCATCATAACAGAGATATGTCTACATGGGACCAAGACACAAAATCACATCACACTATCGGGAAATCCATAGCTCTGAAGGTTATATAGGCCATTCATAGTTTGCAGTAATGTATATTTACTATAGAAACATATGCATGATAAAGGTCAAAGTACATACTTGGTTTATCAGTAACCAATGACTTGACACGAATTATTTCATCCCACGTCACTGAAGTTGACTCTGTTATCTCTATCCATCTCTGTAACACCTTCGACAGCTTCACTTCATTAGAAAGGGGTGAATTACACAATCCTTCCATAGTGTTAGAATCAACTCCGAGTAAATCTCCAATTTCGTACCACTTAGCAGAAATAGGAGAAAGGAACTCCAGCATCTCATTTTTCTCTGGTTCGGCAGTTTGTGGCTTATAACTAGACGACCTCAAATTAGTAGGCTCCATTATTACATCACCAATTACAAGTGAAAAGACAAAGTGAAGACAGTAGAATGTAAGCAGTACTACAACGTGACATCACATCCGGTGTCTGAACTTTAAAGTGAGCTGGATGACAGTACTTACAAAATCTAATGATCTCTTAAACATCCATTAGTACTGGACCGTTTTCATTACTTGTTCTTGCACAATAACTTTCAGTCCACAACCAATTTGTACTGTTTTAAAATGATTTATAACTATATTGTTTTCAGCCAAGTCTCGGTTACCCTAGTTTAAATTGTTCCTTTGTTCATGTTTTGTATCATTGCATAATTATTATCAATAAATACAATAAACAAGTAATGTTGTACTATAACCAGCAGGTAGTCTTGTGAGAGGGATTAAGGAGTTGACCTTAAATGACTAGCTGGCAGGAACATGACTATTACTTAGTTACATGTGCTTTGTTGAAGGCCAATATGTTCTGGACGCATATGATCATGAGACAATAAGTCACTGCTCCACACCAGATAAGAAGGATTTCCCTTTGGTTGCTTGCATCTTGGACATCATTAATTTTGATGTAAAATATTCCTGTGGATGCTCGATATATGTCTCCCATTCTTTACTATTGAATTCTCTTAGGTGACAATGAGTAGCAGCAACCATTAACCATATGACCCTTGTCACCAAATATGAGGTAACTTAAAGGGGGGGGGGGGGACATGCCAAACAGTTGAATTCACAAAATAATCACAACTAGTATATTGTATATATCTACTACAGAATTGTAAAGCATGTTTAAATACAAAACAGATTAAGGAAAAGTGGAACTAAAACATAACACACGATTGATCAACCTAATAAAAATACATCATAAATCATTAATAAGAGATTAAATAAAATAACAAATATACAATATATTACAGTTAAGAAGATAGCAAAGTCCTTCTAGTTTTTCCAATGATGAAAGATATAACAGCATATAAAGGGATAGACTATACTAATATATTTCTAATGTCTTTGATATATGTACGAGTGCTAATTTTAGTTTTAACTAGCAATGAAGAAAATGTGTCTATACAAGGACAGCTAGTAGTAATCACCAATTCTTTGAGATTTGTATTTTGGGATATTAGATTTTTGGTGAAGTTCAGATCACAGATAAAAAAACTGGTTTTAACATTCACATGATCATAGCATAGTAGTTCTAGTTTTTCTAAAGATGAAGGATATAACAGCATGTAAATGGGTGGACTAGTACCATATGATACTAATGTGAGTCGCAAGCGTTTAAGTGGTCTTTTTGGTCGAATTAGTTGGTTAATTGAAGATATCTCCTTTTCTGTTCCATTTATTGTAATAGCAAGTTCCTCCAAATAATGTAAAGTTATCAAATGATGATGTAACTTACTATTAGAAGCAGTTGTTATTAATGAATGATCATTATAGTGGTAAGTTATTAAGTATCTCAGTTTACTAGTATACTTAGCTAGTGACAACAGTATGGTATCCCAGTATGGACAATTAACACTAATCTGTAATTCTTTTAGATTTATGTTCTGAGATATTAGACTTGTGTTGAAGTTGACTTCACATGTTAAGTATTTAGACCAGTCACAAAACAACCCAAGGTTTTTCAGAGATGAACTATAAAATAGCATGTAACTTGGTGGACAGCTGCTTGTCCATTGGATCATATGCAATTGAAGGTGCTTAAGTGGTCTTCCTGGTTGAATGAGTGGAATAATAGAAGATATTTCCTCATAAGTTCCATTTATTGCCATAACAAGTTTTTTCAAATACTTGTAATAAAGTAGATGAACACAAATTTTGCTACATGGATGATATTGGTTTACTTTAAATCCAGGATTATGTTTTTGAAAAATGAATATACGCATAAAATTTTCAAAAGTATCCAGTTTTACAGATCTCAATCGAGTAGTGTTAGCCAATAAAAAAATTATCATTGGACATTCAACACCAATTTTCAATTCTTTTAGATTTGTGTTCTGAGATATTAAAGTTGTGTTGAAATCAATTTTATATTCATTAGCAAAGACACCAAAAGGGTGGCAATGAAGTTCCATTCTTTCCAGTGATGAAGGGTAAAAGAGCATGTGAAGAGGTGGGCAATAATCATAAAACAATGTCAGTCGAAGATGTTTAATAGGTCTTCCTGATTGAATGAGTGGTATTAGTGAAGACAACTCTTCATAAGTTCCTTCTAAGTAAATGTAAAGTTCTTTCAAATAATCAAAAGTCTGCATGTGAACACAAATCTTGTTACATGATATTATGGGAGATGTGATGCGGAGCAGTCGTAAGTTTGGAAATGACTTAGTTGCTTGGATAATAACGTATGAATTATTTGTATTTGAAAATGTAATTCTAGACCTTTTACTATCACTTTAGGGAGCTGAAACAACTTGTCTGAATCAAAAACACCAACAAATTTCAATTTCAATTGTCCTTGAGGTTCCTTTGGAGGGAATGGAAGGGCTTTAGTGATAAATTCATAACTGTCTCCAGATCTAATTTTTACATCTAAAGATATATTATAATGTGATATTAAGTAGCCAACAATGTAGTAATCTAATGGTTCCATTAACAAATCCCAGTTATTCAATAGATATCGATTTTGATATTTAGTACTTAATCGAGGTGACTCATATATACATCTGGCAAATAGTGTGGAATAAAACTCTGATTCTGATGTTGCTGTGAAAATGTAATCATCCAACTCAGTTTGAAGCTTTTCTGTTATTCCAGCATAAAATACAAGAACAACTTCAAGATTCTTCTCAGATGGTTGATTTAGAATTGAAAGCATTACATCCATAACAACTTTCTTTGTAAAGTCTATCCAAGGCTTTTGTAATTGCTCTGTGATATGCAAAAACACCTGTTTAGCAAAGTTATTTGGTTTGTTAGCAATATAAAGAGCAGCCAAGTATTCCTGTAGTGTTGTATGAAGGAAACTACTGGTATATTGTGTACCAATGGATACACTAATGCCACTTATATCATTCATTAAACCAAGATTGTCCTTTATATCAGTCATCATAGTATCATTAAAAATATATTGTTGTGCTCTCACTCCATCATATGCTACCTTTGTAAGCTTCCAAAATTCCTTCTGAGCAGTCTCTGGTAAATGATTCAAATCCTCTTTACACATTAATCTTGGGGGCATTCTAAAGTCTTCACCAATTTGTTTCATATTAAGAAGATGTCTTAAAATAAGTGCTCGAATGAAGGCATCATAGAGTTCAGTCATTGTCTTTGGAAATTGAAGTTTTCTAGTGTAGTTCTCATCATACACTTTACAGACAATGGCTGCATTTAAAGGAATATACATTAGTCTCTCAATTACAGGAGTAATTTTATAATAGTTAATAAAAGATTGTAGTTGGTTAGGTTTGTCCTTAAAATATTCTTTTGCATATTCTTCAATTCTTGAAGAGTTAAACCCAACAATCTCAATTCGTTTTGCTCTTCTCTTACCATTCTCTACAATCTGAACCAATGATCCACTTGCTGTAGGTCGACTAGTTACTAAGACGGTAGATTGTTTCAAGATGTCTCCTTCAATAAGACGACGATAAAGAGAGCCTTGTTGTCTTTGATCATGAGGTAGTTCATCAAAACCATCCAAAATCCAAAGAACATTTTGTCCATATGTTTTATTTAAATGTTGTTCTATCTCTTTCATGTTAGTATTAGGATCTTTTGGTAATAAGTCATACAATGTAGTGGCATGTTGTGCTCTTTGGTCACGTAATTGAACAAGAATAACAAGAGAAAATTGTTTCAAATAATTCTCAGCTGTGGGATTAGTTGACCATCTTTGACAAATCTCTTTAGCCAAGGTACTTTTACCAATACCTGGTGCTCCTTCTACTAGAACAAACTTGAGACCATCAGAGTGTTTTTGTGGCTTTAACAAGTCATCAATTATGATTGGTCTTTTTCTTTTCAGAATTTGTTCTGGACTGTCATTTAGTGTGAACTTAGTGAACTCATCAGCATCTTTAAGTGACACACCTTCCATCTCAACAGCGGCCAAGGGAATATATAATTCTGAAGACAATGGAGGCCATTTAGGATTAGTATTTAATGAAGAATTGTAGTTCATTTTAAGAAAATTTGAATAGTCACTATTTAAAAGTGATGAGTCCTTAGCATAAGGCTGATATGAAGGTTGGTACATTGTTTCAAGAAAATAAGAATATGTAATTTTTAAGTTAGATGAATGTAAATGGAAATAGCTTCTAGTTGGCAATGCAGTAAAACTTATCACCATGTATATAGCAATTCCTATTGCTAACAATAAGAGAGCAGTTAGTAGCTTCTTGTGACTATATCTAGGTAAAGTGATTGTAAAGTGGCTCCCATTATTATCAGCAATTGCTACAAGTTAAAAGACAAAATGGCACGATTTAATTAAGATACAGGATTAAACAAAAAAGAAGACATAAACAAGTTTACACAAATACATGCATTTTATAGCCATATATATAAGTATGATGGCTATGCATTATCACCAAACTATATTTTATATATGTCTACTGGTACAAACTTATGAGCTGAATATAACATCAAATAGGTTAAAATTTCATAATTACACAAAATTATCTTAAAACTATTATAATATTGATTTTATAGCAGAAACTACTACATCTTTTTGCTATATATTAATGAAGACTAAATGTTACTGTAAAGCATTTCTAAACTACTCTAAACAATAAATCAAACATGCCAATTACTCAGTCATAAGCATGTTACACTTGCAGTTACTTAATCTTTTACTATGCGGTTCAGCAGTCGATCACTAAAACCCAGAACAGAAAAAGGCAAAGTTGAATGTTCTGTTCTAACTAATGAAATCATAGATTTGGGCATTCTGATTGGTTACCCATAAAAGTTGCAAACTCAAGCCACCAGGTACTGTTCTTACATATGCATTAAGCAGGTGGGTGTGTGTGCACAACAGGCATAATCTCCAATTTGTTTGTAAAAAGAAGGAGCTCTACTTTCTCCTCCTCTTCGATACGAAAGGCCTACTATAAGTGTCTAAAATGTGTAACTAAAATAAAAGAGATAGAACAAGTTCAAGCTCAATAGTAAACTGACTCTAGAAAGTTACCAAAGTGCATGGTACTATGATATGATTAAGATATAGGTTTAAAGAAAATAAAATATAAGAAAGCAGTTTGTAGCTGTTAGTTTGTACATGTGATTATATCTAGGTAAAGTGATCATAAAATGGCTCCCATTATTATCACCAATTGCTACAAGTTAAAAGACAAAATGACACAATTTAAGATACAGCAAAGGACACCTTATTAATACAGACTACACAAATGAATGCTTTAAAATCTCATGCATCATACTGATTAATACAGTTAGCTAGCTGTATTGTTTTTTTCCCCTCAACTCAATGCTATATATATCTCAAGCTAGGAGAGGGAAATGCCTCGCATCATTTAATAGCTCTTGTAATAGTGCTTATAATAATCAAAAACAGTGACAACATCTTTGTAGGAAAGTGGTCTAACAGAATGTATAAATCTGAAGACAATGGAGGCCATTTAGGATTAACAATAGATTTGTATTTAGTTCTGAGAAAATTAGCATAGTTACTTAAATTTAAAGGTGATGAATGTGAAAGGGGATAGCTTCTATTTAGGTGGAAGTGAAACACACTTATCATCATTGTCATTATTATTGCCAAAAGGATCAAAGTACATAGTAACTTAGGTATGCGGCAATATCTATGAGACTTCCTATTATTATCAATTGCTAATTGATAATAATAATTATTATTATCAATTATTAATTATTATTAATAATTATAATTGCTATTAGTCACTAATTAAAAATGAATTTTAACATTATATTCATGCAAGATTGTCTGACTTTTATGATCAGTATTTGCAGTACGTTGTAAATTAGGCTTGCATCCTTGTTCCTCAAAGTGGTCCCTGTTAGTATCATTTTGTTCCTCAAAGTGGTCCCTGTTAGTATCATCTTGTTCTTTGAAGTGGTCCCTGTTAGTATCATCAAGCACTACAAATAAAGAGAAGAAATGACACAATATCCATCAAAGTTCTTATTCATGATATGCAAGATTGTATTGCTCATGCAATGAAACGTTACTTACTACCACTCTTAATTGCATGTTCATAATCATTAGCAATACTATTCAATCCAATGAATTTCTCTCTCAAAATATTGAGAATTTTTTGTCTGGTTGGGGAAGGATCTTTATTCAACCACAACTCAAACATCTTTGTTGTTCTGTAGCGGTCATCGCCATCATTGGATTCCCGGATACTTTTTAGACTTGGATGATCTAGCCCAAGTTGAGTGCCAAAAATATACCAGTCAGGACCTAGTATGATATATCGGGATAACTCTTTAACTGTTGGGTTTCCATTAAGCAGTTGCGTCTCGTCAGCCATTTGGGCGTAGCTCATGATACTAGTGATGTATGTCCCGGCCCCTGAAAAATGTTCACTGAATATTGCCCCCGTATCAATCATAATCATTATGATGAATAATTTTCCAGTTCTCAGGGAGGCTGGACACAATGAAGAAAAATTCCATTAGTCACTACATTCTATACAGTATATATAATGGCACAGATCTCTATAGTAAATAAACACAACTTTGTCACAGGATTATATCTAACTAACGGGATAGAAATAAATGACTAAATATTAATTTAGTTGTGTGTCAATAAAACATAATGTATAACAAAACATTGGACAATAAAAATTGAAAAAAAATTCTATAATCACTAATAAACTAACAAATTTAATGTAGAACATATTATCTTTTACTAAACTAGAGAGATGTGAGACAATAATTTTTTATGTAGTCTAAAAATCAGAGACATTTAATTTCTACATTATCGGCTCAATGCGATCAAATTTAGGTCTCTTGCTGGGATCAGCATTCCAACAGATATCAATAATTCTTTGTAAGTGTGAGTTAACAAACTGTGGTATTATAGGACGAGCATTCTCACGAGCAATCTAAAGAATAGAAACAACAACATCATTAAATATATAGTAGATCATGTGACCATTGTTTAAAAGGACCACTATAATATATTAGACCAATACAATAACCATATCTAATGTACTAACTAATCAATGTACATATACATGTACCAACTAACCACAAACATTGTTAACTAACCACAAACATTATTTAATATCACCAGCTATTGTTCCAAGTTAATCTATATCCTCTACAACTGGCCAATGTATTGATCATTACACTTCATTACATTACATTATCTTAATTATATTACTAACCTTTAGTCCTGCCATCATTGGTGATAGACCAATATATGGTATCTTGCCTGTAGCTATCTCCCAAAGGATAAGAGCAAAACTGTACATGTCAGCTGCCCTTTTATCAATCTCATCAGGTCTCTTTTGTAGAACTAATAAAAAAAATCAATAATCTATTAACACTCTTTGTGTATAAGTGTATCAGATTATATCTCCATTATCATAGATCCTTTATCAACTAAGTCCATCCATTTGTTCATTATCTATCCATTATTTTACTGACCTTCAGGAGCACACCATTGTAGATGATAGATATGGTTGCTGTCCATGAATGAGAAACGATATCGTGATAAATCCAATTTAGCAGTGAGATCATTATCAATCTAAAAATAGAACAGAGAGTACTAACTCACTCCAGTATATTGTTAATAAACTTTGTCTTAAGGAGATGTGAAATGGATAAACTGATGGATAAATGGATGGATGATGGTCTTACTACAATGCTGTGAGGGTTGAGATCAAATCTATTCACAAGAGCCTCTACACTGTGTATATGACGCATTCCATGACATACATCTTTAGCTAATTTGACACCCTCTTGTAAATTTAGGTGAACTTCTAAATTAAGAGAAGAAATAAGTAATAAATATTTAGTATCCTCAATATAGATGTTGTATAATACACTAAAGTATTAGTATGGGACTAGAACAAGTGTCCTCAATATAGAGGTTGTATAATACACTAAAGTATTAGTATGGGACTAGAACAAGTGTCCTCAATATAGAGGTTGTATAATACACTAAAGTATTAGTATGGGACTAGAACAAGTGTCCTCAATTTAGAGGTTGTATAATACACTAAAGTATTAGTATGGGACTAGAACAAGTGTCCTCAATTTAGAGGTTGTATAATACATTAAAATATTAGTATGGGACTAGAACAAGTGTCCTCAATTTAGAGGTTGTATAACACACTAAAGTATTAGTATGCGACTAGAACAAGTGTCCTCGATATAGAGGTTGTCCATGATCTTTCTTTCTAAGAATATAGTCTCAATACTTGTTCTATATTAATACACCACTATACTAAGACTAGGTAATAAGTCATTTATAGAATGATATAGTGTGGAGTCTCATACCAGCATTAAAATCATGTAGGATACGATATAGAGTACCCAATGGGAAATGGAGCACAATAAGATGTATTTGAGGTTCCAAGACAACAGCCAGTAATGGAGATATGTTTTCATTGGTAAGAATTCTAGAAAAAGAAGTAAATAAAGATTTAGAGAAACTTTTCTCTAACCTTAGTCGAGGATATTCTCGGGGAAATGTCTCTTGGACATTCTGAGATGAAAAGATATCTTCTTTTGCAAATAGTTTCTTTATTTCAACAGTGTGTCCACTCCAAGACCCTTTCCATATCTACAACAAATTGTACAACATTTCTATAACTTGATTGTTATACCTCTCCAAATTGGTCTTGTCCAATTTTAAGAGACATAGTAACTTGTCGAAGTTCAATTTCCATTTGTCTTTGACGAAACTCAAGATCTGAAAAATAAAATATGTACGTTTACTGTAAAAAATAAACTTACAGTCCTTCTTTGATTTTGAAGAAATAGTGTCTAGAGAGAGAGAGAGAGAGAGAGAGAGAGAGAGAGAGAGAGAGAGAGAGAGAGAGAGAGAGAGAGAGAGAGAGAGAGAGAGAGAGAGAGAGAGAGAGAGAGAGAGAGAGAGAGAGAGAGAGAGAGAGAGAGAGAGAGAGAGAGAGAGAGAGAGAGAGAGAGAGAGAGAGAGAGAGAGAGAGAGAGAGAGAGAGAGAGAGAGAGAGAGATTGTTGCATTCTCTCTATGTTCTACTTACTGCGATATGGTATTGTTTGAAGGCTCTGACCAAATTCATCAGCAAGTCCTTAAGTTAACAAAAGAAAGGTCAAAGTTCAATAACATACATGTACATGTACCTTGTAGTTTTCTCTTTAAAGTCGGACGAGCTTTATCATAAGGACTTTGTTTATTTTTGTTGGACAATGCAATTAGTGCACCATGTTTTACTAGAACCTAATAATAATTAATAATAATTAATAATAATTAATAATAATATTTATATAACAATCCATCCATTAGTCTATTTATCCATCCATTCATCCATTCATCCATTCTATTAGATTACCTCACAAATTCCTATATAGTTCCAGAATGCAGCATAATGTAGAGGTGTGTTCCCATGTTCATTACTTATATTAGGATTAGGGCCACTTTTCAATACCTGTACAGCAATACAATATAATACAATATAATATAATATAATATAATACAATGTAATATGATATAATATAATATAATAATGTTAATTCATCAATTGTCACATTGGTCCACTTTATGAATTCTTCCTCTCCCATACAGGTTTGTGCATACCGGTTTGTTTCTACTACTATCATTTCAAAAAATGATTCTGTAAAGAAGAGTAGAAAAGTGGCAATTGGAGATGTTGGCAGGGTCAAAATTGGTCCAGTTGGTGCAGTAAATGGATCAACTACAACTGGTTTTAATTTGTTAGTCCATTTCACTTTTTTTCCAGAGCTATGGATATAGTTACCATTCATCAAAGAGGTGACATTTGTTTGAATATTACCTAGTTTGTGTACATGAGTCAGAAGAATCATTAGTAGGTTTGGTTATCCAATTCTTGTGATGTAGTTCTAAATATTTCAAGTAAGTAATTATTATTTATTTTGTGTCACTTACGAAACAGATGAATTTGGTTGTATGGATGACGTTGTTACCCTGGTGATAATAATTTTAAAAATAAATGCATGTGTTCATTTCCTTACAATGTGTGATTTAGCCCATCAGGTATATGTGGTAATAGTTATAGAATGGTAGAACCAATGGTCCCAGAGTCATCTCGAGAGCAGCTAGTTAGTTATAAAAATGAAAGCATATGTTGTTGTTTAGTATTTACTTTCCTTTACCTATGATCACTGTTTGTAAGATTTAACTCATTGTGTTCGTTAATTGTATCATCACGCCTGTTTATAAAGTCACAAATTTGTTTCATGGATTACTGTTTATTACCTAGGTTCATCATTCTCATCATCATCCTCATCAAGACCAAATTCCTCATCACTGCCAGGAAACATTATCTCTGGAGGTCCTTCATCATCTTCTTCATCCCATATAAGTTCTAAAACATCTTCTCAAGTAAAAAGTTGTCTGTCATCCATTTCTGTTAAAATATTTGTTTGTTTTATTTTATTATCAAGTATATTATCATAAGTACTAAGTGTTGTGGTTTACCACGTGTGGGTGTTCAACAGCTCCAGTAGTGCTTGAGTAAAATTTGCAAAGTCGGTACAGGAAGACGGTGTTGAGCTAACAAAAAGGTATCTTATTAATATTGCTTCTCACAATGTAAGTTATACAGTCCAGCTGCTGTATATCAACACTCTAGGTCCCGCTGAAGCAAGCTATCATCTATGACGCGAATTCGCGTCATTCATTAAAAAAAGGGTTAATATACTGATCAGTTTAATTAGATAGTCTATTGTAGACCATCTATAACAGTATAACAGTAATCATGAGTGTGGTCTATGACATCATATGACATCATACGACAGATCACATGACACATGTCTACAATTCGGCCTATTGGTCTTTTCAATCATCCCTTCCAGTAATTTTGGACCATATGTGAACTGGCTGTGTGACCACACCTCCTATTTAATTGATCATCATTACAGTATATCATATTAAATAGTATGTATTATTGTGTAGTTAATTAATTAAGGGACATACCCTAATCCACTAGCAGCTTCAATTTCATCTAGATCAGGAGTTTTGACTCTATGTTGATAAACATGTTTTATTAGTGGCTACACTTGGCCACACCCACCTTCCATTTTCTAAGTTTGAAAGCAATTCCTTACTAAGAGGAGGATCTTCATCGACTGATACAAGAGATAAAATTAATATTTCAGTTCTTAACTGCTACATAACTTACCACCATCTCCATACAACCACTGGTCATCATCAATAGCTTCCATTTCACTGGACATGGTGCCAGACTATTCTATTAAGTGCCCATCACCACGTGGAATAAGGGGTCTTGCGCTGTGTAATAATATTCAACCTTTTCGAGACCCTTAAAACCAAACAGGAAGTCATCTGCTATCGTATTATTATTGCCCAAAATATGAAGCTATGGATCCTGGCTGGTATATGTGTAACTATAATAGTACTGTATACCACTTCAGAAGAAGATGATAATGTAGAGATTAATAACATTGATGCCTCCAGTAGGGCGTAGCCAAAAAATGGGCTGACTGATCAATTTTTACAACAGACAACAGAACTCAATGGAAATTCGAGTCACTTATTACAAAATAATGGATCATTTAAGTTGTCAGAATTTAATTTATCTAATACGTCTCAGAGTGGAAGTAATGTCACATCAAAGATTAGACATATTTGTACAGCAGAGACGGGGTGTAGCCCACCTTTGACTTGTTGTAACATGAATACATTAAATGATTCAAATGTCACTGATATCATAAACCAAAAGAAAGTGGTCAATGTGACATCAGATCAACTACAATACATACTAGAGAACCCAAACTTTACTAATTCTTGTGTTCTGGTATTCTTTTACACAGTATGGTGTACTTATAGCATGGAGTTTGTACCTGTCTATAATATATTGGCAAAACATTTCCCTCAAATGCCTGTATTAGCATTTGATTTTGGAGCTCAAAAAACGTAAGAAATACAATGTACTTCTTCCAGTAGTTTGTATTGTATATAATGTAATGAGCTAGCTTTAGTTTCATAAGAGACTCTTATGGAGTATGCCATATCTTATCCTCAGTATAATTATTGACCACTGAATATGGAAGGTGTCCTCAGATGAAAGCATCGTCAGTATAGAGCTAGGTTAACATCTAAATTAACATTAAAGGAACTTAATAGAGTGTTTATAATGAGGGGTTCCTATGATTATAATCAAATTATTATAAGACCCATCTATTATGTTTTCACTATGTTAGTATTATCTGTCCTTCTATTACTTAGAGAGAAATACCTCTTAGCTTATGTACCTCGAGTTCTCCTCTATTATTCTGGACGTGGTGTGTATAATATAGAAACTGATATGAGCAGTGATAAAATCAAAGATATCTTAGCTAATATGACAGGTATATCATTACATTATACATTGTGTAATAATAGCTAGTGTAGTTCAGTTATATAGGATGATTTTTGTTTCTTTGTCTTTCCTGTCATTATACTATGTCCATGTATGAATTTATTGTTCCTGTGTGTCTCTATAATACTATATGTATTTGACGTTCAAGTTGAGTTTGGCCTCTGACTTGAATGTTGTATCTCAAGATAGGAAAGTGTTAGAGAGAAACAGCTTGCACTATTTATTAGCTTGGCATGCAATGGTGGTTAGAATGTCTAAAACATGTGGCAATATATTTACTTTATTAGTGTATTAATTGCAAGTATGAATTATTGATTGTTTGTTTAACTACAATAGAAATACTCATAAAAGTCTTATTTATAAAGCAAAGCTATAATATAATGTACTAGGCAAAGTTGTTATAATGAAC
The DNA here is from genome assembly GCA_963693285.1 of Xestospongia muta. Classification (NCBI taxonomy): domain Eukaryota; kingdom Metazoa; phylum Porifera; class Demospongiae; order Haplosclerida; family Petrosiidae; genus Xestospongia; species Xestospongia muta. Next base: position 1,358,272 of record OY848919.1, on the reverse strand, counting down.
AATAAAACACTTCAATAACACTTGGAAAGAATATTTGTACTATGAGGTCACACATGTCATGATCACGTTAATGACATAATTTAGTCTTTAACATATTAAGTTCCACAACTACAGATCAAATTTAGAATATATTGTTCATAACAATTACATCATAATGAGGTCATTGCATGTAACTTATTAATTACATGTAGTTTATTTATTGATTTAGGTTTTGATCCTTTGCCAATATCCAAGGAAGAGTGGGACATAATTAATGAAGAGAGTCCCCTCCCACAAAAGTGGGAATTTGACTCCACCCATCTTCAGATTAGTGTGGTTGGATTGTTGTTAATTTTATTAGTTCATGTATTAAAGAGACCTCCTTTTATTATTTGGTTAACTAATTGTAAACAATTTTTTGTTACTTTATTTTCTAAATTTAAAACAGAATAATTAAAATATTATTATCAATAAATTCCTATAGTTTTAATTAATAATGAAGAATTGAATTGATTTTAGTATTCTGGGAAGTAGCAACAAAGTGGTACATAATTTAGGTATTAAATCAATGTTCCTATGTGTTGTCAGCTATTATTAGTAAATTAGTAATCCTTTCAAATTTGTGTCAAATTGAGTACATCATTAATCATCAAGAGCTTCACTTTTAAAAACAAATGATTGTTATAATTAATTTATAATTAATGTTATGTAAACACCAAAAACACAAGCATAGTGCAAATTGCAACAAAATATTTCAACAAGACTTGTATGAACATTTTAGGTACGAGACCTACTAATGTCATGTATTATTATTGACCTAACTTATTTGTCAACAGGTTTTAAATTCCACAAACTACAGGTCTAATTACTATATCCTAAAGTTCTCTTTATATATGATTGTATGTAGTGTGTTTATTAAAATAGCTTGCCTATATCTAAGAAGGAATCCCCACTCAAAAGTTGACAATTGACTCCACCCATCTTTATAATAATGTGGCTGGATTGTTGTTAGTGAATAGACCATCTTTCATCATTAAGTTTGGTCAACAAATTGTTTATTTTCTAAATTTGAAACAAAGTAAATGAACAATTAAGTTAGTCAGCTACAAGTACTACGTAACTTTTATTATTAATATTACTTATTTATAGGGAAGGCTACAAGAAGCTGACAGATGATGCAACATATTCAATAAAAGACTTGACTTTGTGTCTTGCAATGTCACTCGTAATTGTCTTCTTTAAATAAAATACCTAAGTAAATAAAATCATTTATTGTGTTACTGTCACATGTTGTACCTTTTAAAATACTGACGAGTGCTAATTTTAGTTTTAATTAGCAATAAAGAAAATGTATCAATACAAGGACAGCTAGTAGTAATCACCAATTCTTTGAGATTTGCATTATTGGTTATTCTTTCTTCATTAAAATTCAGTTTACAGTTTAAACTGTTGTCATGAATGATGTTGACATGATAGCAAAGTAGCTCTAGTTTTTCCAGAGATGAAGGATATAACAGCATATGAATGGGTGGATACTCACTATATGATACTATAGCTAGTGTGAGCCGTAAATGTCTAAGTGGTCTTCCTGGTTGAATTAGTTGTAAGATTGAAGATATCTCCTTTTCTATTCCATTTATTGTAATACTGAGCTCCTCTAAATAATGCAAAGATATCAAATGATGATGAAGCTTAGTATTAGCAGCATGTCTTATTAATAAAGGGTTATTGTAGTGGTAAGTCATTAAGGATCTCAGTTTACTAGTATATGTAGCCAGTGACAACAGTATGGTATCCCAGTATGGACAATTTACACTAATCTCCAATTCTTTTAGATTTGTGTTCTGAGATACTAGACTTGTGTTGAAATTGACTATACAGTTTTCAAAGTACATGGATTGAGGAAACCTACAAAACAGTTCTAGTTTTTCTAAAGATGAAGGATAAAAGAGCATATAACTAGGTGGACAGTCACTGTTCCTGTCCAATGAAAGATACAATTGAAGATGTCTAAGTGGTCTTCCTGGTTGAATTAGTGGGACAATAGAAGACACTTCTTCATGAGTTCCACTTAATGACATAACTAGTTTTTCTAAGTACTTGAAAGAACGTAGATGAGTACAAATTTTGCTACATAGTTGGAAATAGTGTTCTGGAAACATAGACCTAGCTTCTGCTTTGAAAGTAATATCCATATAGAAAGATTTTTCCAGTTTTATAGATCTCAATTGAATAGTGCTAACTAATGAGAAAATGGTCATCGGACACTCATAACCAACCACCAATTCTTTTAAGTTTTTATTCTGAGATATATAAAGATGTTCTTTGAAATTAATTTTACAGTAAGTACTTTTGACTCTTACAGCATGATTAGGCTTGCATTGAAGTTCTAATCTTTCCAGAGATGAAGGATAAAAGAGCATGTCAAGAGGTGGACAATCATCATATGACAATATCAGTTTAAGATGTTTAATAGGTCTTCCTGGTTTAATGAGTGGCATTAATGAAGACAACTCTTCATAAGTTCCTTTTAAATTAATAGTAAGCTCTTTCAAGTGATCCAAAGTTAGTAGGTGAACACAAATCATGTTACATGATATGGGAAAATGGTAATACAGCAGTTGTAGGTGTGGAAATGACTTAGTTATGTTGATGATGTATGAATAAATTGACATTTTTATAAATGTTAAACCTTTTATTGCCACCTTAGATTGTTGGAACAGCTGCATGCTTTTGAAGTGAGAAGGTTCAATGTTTTTCAATATTAACCATCCATGAGGTTCTTTTGGAGAGGATCGAATACCTTCAGAAAGAAACTCATAATTGTCTTCAGATCTAACCTCTACATCTAGCGATATCTTATGATGTGATATTAAGTAGCCAACAAAGTAGTAATCAAATGGTTCCATGTATAATGTAGATGGACTTGATAGATGTTGATTTTGATATTTAGTACTTAATTGAGGTGACTCATATATACATCTGGCAAATAGTGTAGAATAGACCTCCGATTCTGATAATACTGTAAAAGTATGGTCATCTGACTCTATTTGAAGTTTTCCAGTTATTCCGGCATAAAATATAAGAACAACTTCAAGATTCTTGGAATATTGAGTCAAAGATATTATGTATTGAGTATAACTATTGTCCATATCTATTAACACATTCACTGCTGTCTTAGTAAATTCATTTGGAAAGTCAAACCAAGACTTTCTTAAAGGCAACATGATAGAATAAAACATCTCTTTAGCCAGTTCCTTTGGTTTATTAGCAATATAAAGAGCAGCCAAGTATTCCTGTAGTGTTGTAGAAAGGAAACTAATGATATATTGTGTACCACTGGATACACTAAAACTGCTTATATCATTCATTAAGCCAAGATTGTCCTTTATGTCAGTCATCTTAATATTATTAAAAATGTATTGTTGTTCTCTCACTCCATCATATGCTACCTTTGTAAGCTTCCAAAATTCTTTCTGAGTTGTCTCTGGTAAATGGTTCAAATCCTCTTTACACATCAACCTTGAGGGCATTCTAAAGTCTTCACGAACTTGTTTCTTGTCTATAAGATGTCTTAAAATAAGTGCTTGAGTGAAGGAATCATAGAGTTCTGTCATTGTCATTGGAAATTGAAGTTGTCTAGTGTAGCTCTCATTATAAACTAGACAGACAATGGCTGCATTAATAGGAATATACATTAACCTTTTAATGATAGGAGTACTATTATAATAGTTAATAAATGATTGTAGTTCGTCAGATTTGTCCTTAAAATATAGCTCTGCATATTTTTCAATATTTGAAGGGGTAAAACCTAAAATCACAATTCGTTTTGCTCTGTTTTTGTTTCTCTCGAAAAGACGGACTAATGGACCACTTATTGTAAGTTGACTAGTTACTAACACAGTAGAATCATTCAAGAGGTCTCCTTCAATAAGACGACGATAAAGAGAGCCTTGTATTTGATCATAATATGGTAGCTCATCAAAACCATCCAAAACCCAAAGAACATTACGTCCATTTTTCAACTTTAACTGTCGTTCTATTTCCTTCATGTTACTATTAGGATCTACTGGTAATAAGTCATACAATGTAGTGGCATGTTGTGCTCTTTGGTTACGTAATTGAACAAAAATAACAAGAGAGAATTGTTTCAAATGATTGTCAGCTGTGGGATTAGTTGACCATCTTTGACAAATCTCTTTAGCCAAGGTACTTTTACCAATACCTGGTGCTCCTTCTACTAGAACAAACTTGAGACCATCAGAGTGTTGTGTTGGTTTTAAAAAGTCATCAAGTATGATTGGTGTTTTACTTTGCAGAATTTCTTCAGGACTGTAATGTTGTATGATGTTAAGGAACACTTTAGCATCTTTAAAAAATGTATCTTCCACCTCAACAGCTGCTAAGGGTATATAAAATTCTGAAGACAATGGAGACCATTTAGGATTACTAATAGATTTGTATTTAGTTCTGAGAAAATTAGCATAGTTACTTAAAGGTGATGAATGTAAAGGGAGATAGCTTCCATTTTGATGGAATAAACTTAAACTTAATATTATTATAGCCACCATCATTGGTATTGCTAAATAGATCAAACAAGAAAGAGGCTTAGGCATGTGACGATATTTATGAGACTTCTTTTTTTTATCAGTTGCTATATAGAAGTAAAAAGACAAATATCCAATAATTGTAAGTCTTATCTTTGAAAGTTTTAATCTCATGTTAACATTTAGTTCACTTACTCTTTATTTCAATGACATCATCTATGTTTTGTTTTTGAATGGTTTGTCTTTTATGATCAATATTTGCATTACGTCGTAAACTAACCCCACATCCTTGTGACTTAAAGTGGTCCCTGTTAGTATCATCTTGTTCCTCAAAGTGGTCCCTGTTAGAATCATGAAGCACTACAAATAAAGAGAACAAATGACACAATGTCTAGCAAAGACACTCATTTCAATTAGCATTAAAATGATCAGTCCTTAACATTATCCTGATAATAAGAATATGTACTTTTTAAATTAGGTAAATCTAAATGGGAATAGTTTCTAGTTTGCAATGGAACAAAACTTGTTATTATTATGCAAATACCAATTGCTACTGCCATTAATTAGAGAGCAGTTAGTAACTGTTTGTGACTATATCCAGGTAAAGTGATTGTAAAGTATGTCCCACTATTATTACCAATTGGTACAAGTCAAAAAACAAAATGACACAATTCAAGATATATCACATTATATTATATTATTATTTATGCAGGCTAGTAATCAATTACTAAAACCCAGAACGGAACAGCACTATTTTGTTCCAGCTCAGGAATGTACCACATTTGGAGGTGTATGTACCTGTACAAACATGAATATTATTATACAATAGTATTATTAATAATATTCACAAGTGTCAGTTGTCACTAATAATATTCATTTCACACATACAATTTTCATACCAACACCCACGGGTACATTCCCAAGGTGGGATCAAGTCAGTTGACCAAGAGTCTTCTTCCATCCAAATGACAGGCAACTAGCATTGTTAAAAAAGAACAATTTTATGCAAATTTTTGTGCAAGTTTTCTGGAGAAAGGACCTAAGTTACATGAGGCAACTAATTCGAATAGTATAGCAAAGAGTCACCTTAGTTTATATTATATATATATATTATAATTATATACTTACATATATATATATATAATATATATATATATATATATATATATATATATATATATATATATATATATATGTATGTATGTATGTATGTATGTATGTATGTATGTATGTATATGTATATGTATACTTACTTTAGTGGAACCTGTAACCACAGGTATAAAATATATCTACACAATTAGCTTATAGAGAAAATGTATACACAATTAGAATGAACATTTCATCAAAAGGTCTGAGGTATTTAATATTCACCAATTAAAACGTGACATGTTCCGGAGTACATTCCTGTGCATCTTGTAACAATAGAGGAAAGCTCAATGTTTCTTTTATTGCCACTCTTATATAGTATACCGTTTATTCTTTTTTATGCATATACCAATCGAAAGTTTAAACTATACAATGATTAGCCTCGTACCCAGGCGTTCTAGTAAAGAGTAGCTCAGATGCATACTAGTTTTTCAGAAAAAAGGTCACAAAAACTGGTCATTTCTTATAACAAGAGACCACAAAGGTTAGTTGTATCATCCTTTGAGAGACGATTGGTTTATAAATAGTGTACTACTATGATGAAAGAGATAACTCACTAATTACCACACTATTTATAAAGCAATCGTCTCTAACTAATCTTTGTGGTCTCTTATTAACAGAAATGACCAGTTTTTGTAACTGTTTTTCTGAGCTTCAGGTAAATATCAAACTTTCGATTGATATAATTATGTTTTAAAAGAATAAACGGTACTGTATTAGAGTCGCAATATAAGAAAGATCCTGTTACAAGATAGGTGCAGGAATGTACCCAGGAAACACGTCAGGTTTAATTAGTGAGTATTAAATACCTCAGACTTTTAAATGAAAGGTCCATTCAATACTACAAAGTCTTCAAGAAGATCCAGGATAATTTAAAGACAGGCAAATATATATTAATTTTCCCTTTTCTCATTAATATTATAAATTGTTCCGCTAACAATCACTCAGAACCTCACACTTACCCTTAAAGAAGAAAGTTTACTTGAGAAAGAAGAATTTACTTACTAAAATTATCATTGATTCTAGCAACTAAACGTTAAATTAAACTTAAATATATTTTCTTTGCATAAAAATATAGCATCAAGACAAGTTATATATAGTGAACCAGTCACTTTAGACATAGGACATTAATACTGTATAGTAACTATTGTTTTACTTACTTATCAATGCATCTTCATAATCCTTAGCAGTACTATTCAACCCAATGACTTTCAGTCTCAAAGTATCCACAATTTGTTGTCTAGTCGGGGAATGATTAGTATTCAACCACGACTGAAACATTTTCTTTGTTCTGTAGCCTACATGTTCATTATTCGATGCCTGGATCCCGTCTAGAGTGGCAGGATCTACTCCAAGTTGAGTACCAAATAGGTCCCATTTAGGTCCTAGTATGATGTACCTGGATAACTCTTGAAGATCTGGCTTTTCATCTAGAATTCCACGGAGAGTTTGCGTTCTACCAGCCATCTTGAAGGACACTCCTCCACATATATATATCTATATATGAATTCTTGTTCAACGTAGCCTACAGTGACATTTGAGAGCAGTATAGATAATTGAATTATATAGACAATTGGATTATAGTAGAAATGACTTCAAACGAGTGACAGTGTTGTACTTGGATGCTTGTATACGTACCAAGGGCGTAGCTGTGGAGGGGCCTGTCCCCCAAATTTTGTTGGCCCCCCTACAGCCAGTGGTGTCCCCAATTAGGACCCCAAATGGTAACTAAACAGTTGGAGATTTCAAATAAAATTTAAAACAAAAAAATGCAATATTGAATGATTGTAATTTCGATTAATTAGACACGTTCTCATGAAGTATATAGCCGAAAAATTTTTAGTGTACTTTGCACACCTTATACACTTGGCCCCCCCCCCCAATAATTTAGTGTAGCTATGCCCTAGTCTAGCGAGCTAGACCCTCCTTTTTTTGATAAGCTGATGGGCGGAGGAGGGTCTAGAAGCGAACTAGGCTTACAGCCCCATTGGAATGTATGGAATGTGGGGCAGTACCGCAATGTTTACATAGTGATTATAAACTGTTCACGTGAACAGTTTATAATCACTATGTAAACATTGCGGTACTGCCCCACATTCCATACATTCCAATGGGGCAGTAAGCCTAGTTCGCTTCTAGACCCTCCTCCGTCCATCATCAGCTTATCAAAAAGGAGGAGGGTCTAGCTCTCTAGACTAGCTACGCCCCTGATACGTACCTGCAGAGACAATTCCAGAGTGGCAACTTATGATGACAGTATTAATGAGTTGGTCTCATAGAATGGACGTGATTGAGCTCAAGAGGATGTCAGCATTAATAAATGGATGGATGGATAAATAGATAGATGGTTTGACAAATGGATGGACAGATGAATAGTAGGATGTAAAGGATCATGGAAACAGTCCTCAATAGTACAGTCACATCCATTAATTAAAGAAATCAATAATAAATAATACACTAAAGTAAACCAGGTTTCTTGTATATAGAGAGTATCAATGTTCTTATCATAAGACCATCTATTAAGTTATCACTATGTTAGTGTTATCTGTCCTTCTATTACTTAGAGAGAAATACCTCTTAGCTTATGTACCTCGAGTTCTCCTCTATTATTTTGGATGTGGTGTGTATAATATAGAAACTGATATGAACAGTGATGAAATCAAAGATATCTTAGCTAATATGACAGGTATATTATTAATATTGTGTACTAATAGCTATAGTGTAGTTCAGTTATATAGGATGATTTTCGTTTCTTTGTCTTACCTGCTATTGCCCTATTTCATGTGTGATATTTATTGTCTCTGTGTGTCTCTACAATACTATATGTATTTGATGTTAAAGTTGAATAGACATCTAATTTAAATGTTATATCTCAAGAAAAGACTTGGATCGGGAGAAACTGCTTGTACATTTAATAGCTGGGCCTGTAATGGTTACTAAATTGTCTAACAACTACATGATAATAATAAAATATTATAATTGATAAAGTCCTATAGTTTTACATTAATAATGAAGATTTGAATTGATTTTAGTATTCTGGGAAGTAGGAACAAAATGACACATAATTTAAGTGTAAAATCAATGTTCATATGTGTTGTCAGCTATTGTTAGTAATCAGTATTCCTTTCAAATTTGCACTATATTGAGTAAGTTATTAATTTTTGTTGGCTTTTTCGCACTTAAAGTTACTTCAGTAAACAATCATTGTGTGTCACTAATGTGCTGACTATCAATAACTCAAAAGAGATTGGTGAAAATGTTGAAGAAAAAAAATGAACAATTCAGCATTTATCATCTACTGTGATGCTTACAGTCATAACATGGTCATAACTCTATGGAGGAAGAAAGACAAATACTGAGATATTCTGATGTGTTTTGGATGAGGAGGTACTCTATAATTTCTGACAATATATTTCAATGGACAATCTTGGCCATCCCTACAGAAATACTGCTGATATCACATGCTTGATAATAATACTTATTAATAGGGAAGGCTATAAGAAGCTGACAGATAAAAGACATGACTTCATGCCATACAGTTTCAGTTGTTTTCTTTAAATAAAAAGTGAATGAATTAAGTCATTTAATTGTGTGATATATTGGGGAAAATAAAATTAAAATGAATGCTACTTATAGTTTTAATTAGTAATGAGGAGAATATTTCTATACAAGGACAGGTATAAGAAATCATCAATCTTGTGAGATTTGTATTTTGAGATATTAGACTTTTGTTGAAATTAAGTTCACATGGAACACTGGTTTTAATATTTGAATGACCATAACAAAGAATTTCTAGTTTTTTTAAAGACGAAGGGTATAACAGCATATGAATTGGTGGACTAGTACCATATGACACTAACGTGAGTTGTAAGTATTGAAGTCGTTTTCCTGGTTGAATTAGTTGTACAGTTGAAGATATTTCCTTTTCTGTTCCATTTATTGTAATAGCAAGTTCCTCCAAATAATGCAAACTTATCAGATGATGATGTAGCTTACTACTAGCAGCACTTGTTATTAATGAAGGATCATTATAGTGGTAAGTTATTAAGGATCTCAGTTTACTAGTGTTAGCAATAGCCAGTGACAATAGTATGGTATCCCAGTATGGACAATTAACACTAATCATCAATTTTTCTAGATTTGTATTCTGAGATATTAGAATTTTGTTGAAATTGACTTCACAGGTTATGTAAATCCTTTTAGACGACTTACAAAAATGTTCTAGTTTTTCTAAAGATGAAGGATAAAAGAGGATATAACTAGGCGGACAGTCACTGTTCCTGTCCAATAAAAGATACAATTGAAGATGTCTAAGTGGTCTTCCTGGTTGAATAAGTGGTACAATAAAAGACACTTCTTCATGAGTTCCACTTAATGTCATAACTAGTTTTTCTAAGTACTTTAAGGAAATTAGGGAAGCACAAATTTTGCTACATGGTAGATGATGGTGTCCTGAAAACATAGACAAACTTTCCAGTTTGAAAATAACATAATACATTTTGTAATTAGACTCTCCCAGTGTAATAGATCTCAATTGAGTAGTGCTAACTAATGAGAAAATGGTCATCGGACACTCATAACCAATTACCAATTCTTTTAAGTTTTTATTCTGGGATATATAAAGTAGATGTTCTTTGAAATTAATTTTACAGCGAGTACTTCTGACTCTTACAGCATGACTAGGGTTGCATATAAGTTCTAATCTTTCCAGAGATGAAGGATAAAAGAGCATGTCAAGAGGTGGACAATCATCATATGATAATATCAGTTTAAGATGTTTAATAGGTCTTTCTGGTTTAATGAGTGGCATTAATGAAGACAATTCTTCATAAGTTCCTTTTAAATTAATAGTAAGCTCTGTCAAGTGATCCAAAGTTTGTAGGTGAACACAAATCATGTTACATGATATGGGAAAATGGTAATACAGCAGTTGTAGGTGTGGAAATGACTTAGTTATGTTGATGATGTATGAAGCAAATAATCTTTCCATAATAGATAGACCTTTGATTGCCACCTTAGGTAGTTGGAACAGCTGCATACTTTTGAAATGAAAAGATTTGATGTTTAACAATGTTAGCTGTCCTTGAGCTTCCTTTGGAAAGGATCGAATACCTTCAGAAAGAAATTCATAATTGTCTGCAGATGTAGTTTTTACAGTCAGTGATATATTATAATGTGATATTAAGTAGCCAACAATGTAGTAATCTAATGGTACCATTGACAAAAAAGGATTAATAAGTAGATGTTGCTTTTGATATTTAGTACTTAATTGAGGTGACTCATATATACATCTGGCAAATAGTGTAGAATAGAGTTCTGATTCTGATAATACTGTAAAAGTATGATCATCTGACTCTATTTGAATTTTTCCAGTTATTCCAGCATAAAATACAAGAACAACTTCAAGATTCTTGGAATGCCGATTCAAAGACAATACATGTTTATCAAAATAGCCATTTTGCTCTTTTAATTACATTACTGTAAAAAGGTTAATCAATTCATTTACTGAGGTAAACCAAGACTTTTGTAAAGGCCCTATGATATGAAAAAACATCTCTTTAGCAAATTCCTTTGGTTTATTAGCAATATAAAGAGCAGCCAAGTATTCCTGTAGTGTTGTATGAAGGAAACTACTGGTATTTTGTGTACCACTGGATACACTAAAATCACTTACGGTATTCATTAAACCAAGATTGTCCTTTATATCAGTCATCATAGTATTATTAAAAATATATTGTTGTGTCCTCACTCCATCATATGCTAACTTTGTAAGGTTCCAAAATTTATCCTGAGCAGTCTCCAGCAAAAGTTTAAAATCCTCTTTACACATTAATTTATAGGGCATTCCAAAGTTTTTAGGAACTTGTTTCTTGACTATAAGGTGTTTTAAAATAAGTGCTCGAGTAAAGGCATCATAGAGTTCGGTCATTGATTTTGGAAATTGAAGTTGTCTAGTGTAGCTCTCATCATACACTTTACAGACAATGGCTGCATTTAAAGGAATATACATTAACCTCTTAAGTACAGGAGTACTATTATAATAGTTATTAAAAGATGGTAGTCGGTCAGGTTTGTCTTTAAAATATTCTTTTACATATTCTTTAATTCTTGAAGAGTTAAAACCAACAATCATAATTCGTTTTGCTATGCTTTTGTTACTTTCAATAAACTGGACTAATGCACCAGTTGCTGTAGATCGACTAGTCACTAAGACAGTAGACTTTTCCAAGATGTCTCCTTCAATAAGACTCTTTGACAAATTTCTTTAGCTAAGGTACTTTTACCAATACCTGGTACTCCTTCTACTAGAACAAACTTGAGGCTATCAGAGTGTTGTGTTGGTTTTAACAAGTCATCAAATATGATCTGTCTTTTTATTTTCAGAATTTCTTCAGGACTGTAATGCTTACTGAACTCATTAGCATCTTCAGGTGACACATCTTCCATATCAACAGCAGTTAAGGGAATGTACAGTTCTGAAGATAGTGGATACTCGTTAATAATGGACTTGTACTTCATTTTAAGATAGCTAGGATACTTTCCATACAAATTCCATGGAAAAAATAAGCTGATAATCACTCCCATTGCTATCCCTAACAATACACAATAATGACTCTTACATGGTGTTCCATTATAAGCTACAAACAAAAAAGAAAAGATACAAGTTTACACAACTATATTTTAAAGCCTAGTTTGATGGATATGCATTATAACTATATTTTATATATATTAAAGCTTCAATCACACAACAATGCCAATTGCCCAGAGCCACATTTATAGTACCTGCAAATGCTGCAATGAATATTATTAATCTTTTGCTATGAAGGTCAGGCGTCAATTACTAAAACCCAGAATTGAACAAAACAAAGTTGAAATATACCAATTCAGTTAATAAAAATTGGAATGCATTCTGTAATGGATTCTCAAATTCACGGTAATTATTATAGTATATAATTCGTAATATATTTTGAATAATCGATTAAATATAATGTTTTATTAATTACAAAATTGTTTGTTTCCTTTTTTACTTCTAAATCTTTATTAGCACTATTTTGTCCTAGCTCAGGAATTTACGACACTTGAAAATGTTGTCCACATATACAAACGTGAAATATTATTGAATAGTATTCTTAATTCACAAGTATCAGTAATAATATTCATATTCATTTTCACACACTTACAATTTTCATACCAACACAAACAGGTACATTCCTTACCTAAAACAAACAAATGTCAGACTACTTGCATTGCTAATTGTTCAGTAACATTTCTTTGCAGACTAAATGTGTATATACATATTATACCTGTGTGATTATATCTAAGTAAAGTGATTGTAAAGTGGTTCCCATCATTATCACCAATTGGTACAAGTTAAAAGACAAAATGACACAATTTAAGATACAATATAGGACACCTTATTAATATAGGCTACACAAATTAATGTTTTAAATCTCATGTATCATGCTGATTAATGCAGTTAATTAGCTATATTGTTTGAAGGTCCACAACTCAATGTTATATTTCAAGCTAGGAGAGGGAAATCATTTCATAGCCCTTGAAATACTGCTTATATATTCAAAAACAGTGATAATATCTTCATAGGAAAGTGGTCTAACAGAAATCCCATATATAATTAGCGGATAATATTGTTCACATTCAGAAGTAGTGACATCAATTTTCATCATAACAGAGATATGTCTACATGGGACCAACACACTAAATCACATCACACTATCGGGAAATCCATAGTTCTGAAGGTAGTGTAGGTCATTCATAGTTTGCAGTATATGTATATTTACTATAGAAATATGATAAAGGTCAAAGTACATACTTGGTTTATTAGTAACCAATGACTTGACACGAATTATTTCATCCCACGTCACCGAAGTTGGCTCTTCTGTCTCTATCCATCTCTGTAACACCTTCGACAGCTTCACTTCATTAGAAAAGGGTGAATTACACAATCCTTGCATTGTGTTAGAATCAACTCCAAGTAAATCTCCAATTTCGTGCCACTTAGCAGAAATAGGACAAAGGAACTCCAGCATCTCATTTTTCTCTGGTTTGGCAGTTTGTGGCTTATAACTAGACGACGTCAAATTAGTAGGCTCCATTATTATCACTAACTACAAGTGAAAAGACAAAGTGAAGACAGTAGAATGTAGGCAGTACTACAACGTGACATCACATCCGGTGTCTGAACTTTTAAAGTGAGCTGGATGACAGTACTTACAAAATCTAATGATCTCTTATACATTCATTAGTCCTGGACCGTTTTCATTACTTGTTCTTGCACAATAACTTTCAGTCCACAACCAATTTGTACTGCTTTAAAATGATTTATAACTATACTGTTTTCAGCCAAGTCTTGGTTACCCTAGTTTAAATTGTTCCTTTGTTCCTGTTTTGTATCATTGCATAATTATTATTAATAAATACAATAAACAAGGAATGTTGTACTATAACCAGCAGGTAGTCTTGTGAGAGGAATTAAGGGTTTGACCTTAAATGACTAGCTGGCAGGAACATGACTATTACTTAGTTACATGTGCTTTGTTGAAGGCCAATATGTTCTGGACGCATATGATCATGAGACAATAAGTCACTGCTCCACACCAGATAAGAAGGATTTCCCTTTGGTTGCTTGCATCTTGGATATCATTAATTTTGATGTAAAATATTCCTGTGGATGCTTAATATATGTCTCCCATTCTTTACTATTGAATTCTCTTAATTAGGTGACAATGAGTAGCAGCAACCATTGAGACCCTTGTCACCAAATATGTGGTAACTTAATTAAACAGTTGAATTCACAAAATAATTACAACTAGTATATTGTATATATCTACTACAGAATTGTAAAGCATGTTTAAATACAAAACAGAATAAGAAAAAGCATAAACTAAAATATGACACATGACTGAATCTAACAAAAATACATCATAAACCAAGAGATTAAATGAAATAACAAATATACAATATATTACAGTTAACAAGATAGCAAAGTAGTTCTAGTTTTCCAGCAATGAAAGATATAACAGCATATAAAGGGATAGACTATACATGTACTAATATATTTCTAATGTCTTTGATATATGTACGAGTGCTAATTTTAGTTTTAACTAGCAATGAAGAAAATGTGTCTATGCAAGGACAGCTAGTAGTAATCACCAATTCTTTGAGATTTGTATTTTGGGATATTAGATTTTTGTTGAAGTTCAGATCACAGATAAAAAAACTGGTTTTAACATTCACATGATCATAGCAAAGTAGTTCTAGTTTTTCTAAAGATGAAGGATATAACAGCATATAAATGGGTGGACTAGTACCATACGATACTAATGTGAGTCGCAAGCGTTTAAGTGGTCTTTTTGGTTGAATTAGTTGTTTAATTGAAGATATCTCCTTTTCTGTTCCATTTATTGTAATAGCAAGTTCCTCCAAATAATGCAAAGTTATCAAATGATGATGTAACTTACTATTAGCAGCAGTTGTTATTAATGAATGATCATTATAGTGGTAAGTTATTAAGTATCTCAGTCTACTAGTATACGTAGCTAGTGACAACAGTATGGTATCCCAGTATGGACAATTAACACTAATCTGTAATACCTTTAGATTTATGTTCTGAGATATTAGACTTGTGTTGAAGTTGATTTTACATGTTAAGTATTTAGACCAGTCACAAAACAACCCAAGGTTTTTCAAAGATGAACTATAAAATAGCTTGTAATTAGGTGGACAGCTGCTTGTCCGTTGAATCATATGCAATTGAAGGTGCTTAAGTGGTCTTCCTGGTTGAATGAGTGGTACAATAGAAGATATTTCCTCATAAGTTCCATTTATTGCCATAACAAGTTTTTTCAAATACTTGTAATAAAGTAGATGAACACAAATTTTGCTACATGGATGATATTGGCTTACTTTAAATCCAGGATTATGTTTTTGAAGAATGAATATACGCACAAAATTTTCAAAAGTATCCAGTTTTACAGATCTCAATTGAGTAGTGTTAGCCAATAAAAAAATTATCATTGGACATTCAACACCAATTTTCAAATCTTTTAGATTTGTGTTCTGAGATATTAAAGTTGTGTTGAAATCAATTTTATATTCATTAGCAAAGACATCAAAAGGGTGGCAATGAAGTTCTAATCTTTCCAGTGATGAAGGGTAAAAGAGCATGTGAAGAGGTGGGCAATAATCATAAAACAATGTCAGTTGAAGATGTTTAATAGGTCTTCCTGATTGAATGAGTGGTATTAGTGAAGACAACTCTTCATAAGTTCCTTCTAAGTAAATGTAAAGTTCTTTCAAATAATCAAAAGTCTGCATGTGAACACAAATCTTGTTACATGATATTATGGGAGAAGTGATGCGGAGCAGTTGTAAGTTTGGAAATGACTTAGTTGCTTGGATAATAACGTATGAATTATTTGTATTTGAAAGTAATTCTAGACCTTTTACTATCACTTTAGGGAGCTGAAACAACTTGTCTGAATCAAAAACACCAACGAATTTCAATTTCAATTGTCCTTGAGGTTCCTTTGGAGGGGATGGAAGGGCTTTAGTGATAAATTCATAACTGTCTCCAGATCTAATCTTTACATCTAGTGATATATTATAATGTGATATTAAGTAACCAACAATGTAGTAATCTAATGGTTCCATTAACAAATCCCAGTTATTCAATAGATGTCGATTTTGATATTTAGTACTTAATCGAGGTGACTCATATATACATCTGGCAAATAGTGTGGAATAAAACTCTGATTCTGATGTTGCTGTGAAAATGTAATCATCCAACTCAGTTTGAAGCTTTTCTGTTATTCCAGCATAAAATACAAGAACAACTTCCAGATTCTTCTCAGATGGTTGATTTAGAATTGAAAGCATTACATCCATAACAACTTTCTTTGTAAAGTCTATTCAAGGCTTTTGTAATTGCTCTGTGACATGCAAAAACACCTGTTTAGCAAAGTTATTTGGTTTGTTAGCAATATAAAGTGCAGCCAAGTATTCCTGTAGTGTTGTATGAAGGAAACTACTGGTATATTGTGTACCACTGGATACACTAATGCCACTTATATCATTCATTAAACCAAGATTGTCCTTTATATCAGTCATCATAGTATCATTAAAAATATATTGTTGTGCTCTCACTCCATCATATGCTACCTTTGTAAGCTTCCAAAATTCCTTCTGAGCAGTCTCTGGTAAATGATTCAAATCCTCTTTACACATTAATCGTGAGGGCATTCTAAAGTCTTCATCAACTTGTTTCATATCAAGAAGATGTCTTAAAATAAGTGCTCGAATGAAGGCATCATAAAGTTCAGTCATTGTCTTTGGAAATTGAAGTTTTCTAGTGTAGTTCTCATCATACACTTTACAGACAATGGCTGCATTTAAAGGAATATACATTAGTCTCTCAATTACAGGAGTAATTTTATAATAGTTAATAAAAGATTGTAGTTGGTTAGGTTTGTCCTTAAAATATTCTTTTGCATATTCTTCAATTCTTAAAGAGTTAAACCCAACAATCTCAATTCGTTTTGCTCTTCTCTTACCATTCTCTAAAATCTGAACCAATGATCCACTTGCTGTAGGTCGACTAGTTACTAAGATGGTAGATTGTTTCAAGATGCATGTCTCCTTCAATAAGACGACAATAAAGAGAGCCTTCTTGTCTTTGATCACGAGGTAGTTCATCAAAACCATCCAAAATCCAAAGAACATTTTGTCCATATGTTTTATTTAACTGTCGTTCTATTTCGTTCATGTTAGTATTAGGATCTTCTGGTAATAAGTCATACAATGTAGTGGCATGTTGTACTCTTTGGTCACGTAATTGAACAAGAATAACAAGAGAGAATTGTTTCAAATGATTGTGAGCTGTGGGATTAGTTGACCATCTTTGACAAATTTCTTTAGCCAAGGTACTTTTACCAATACCTGGTGCTCCTTCTACTAGAACAAACTTGAGACCATCAGAGTGTTGTGTTGGTTTTAACAAGTCATCAAATATGATTTGTCTTTTTCTTTTCAGAATTTGTTCTGGACTGTCATTTAGTGTGAACTTAGTAAACTCATCAGCATCTTTAAGTGACACACCTTCCATCTCAACAGCGGCCAAGGGGATATATAATTCTGAAGACAATGGAGGCCATTTAAGATTAGTATTCAATGAAGAATTGTACTTTATTTTAAGAAAATTTGAATAGTCACTATTTGAAAGTGGCTTGTCCTTAGCATAAGGCTGATTTGAAGATTGGTACATTGTTTCAAGAAAATAAGAATATGTACTTTTTAAGTTAGGTGAATGTAAATGAAAATAGCTACTAGTTGGCAATGCAGTTAAACTTGTTATTATTATGTACATAGCAATTCCTATTGCTAACAATAAGAGACCAGTTAGTAGCTTCTTGTGACTATATCTAGGTAAAGTGATTGTAAAGTGGCTCCCACTATTATCAGCAATTGCTACAAGTTAAAAGACAAAATGGCAGGATTTAATTAAGATACAGGATTAAACAAAAAAGAAAGACATAAACAAGTTTACACAAATACATTTTATAGCCATATATATAAGTATGATGGCTATGCATTATTACCAAACTATATTTTATATATGTCTACTGGTACAAACTTAGCATGTGCTATCCAGTTTGAAATGAGCTGAATACAACATCAAATAGATTAAAATTTCATAATTACACAAAATTATCTTAAAACTATTATAATATTGATTTTATAGCAGAAACTACTACATCTTTTTGCTATATATTAATGAAGACTGACCAAATGTTACTGTAAAGCATTTCTAGACTACTCTAAACAATAAATCAAACATGCCAATTACTCAAAGTCATATGCATGTTACACTTGCAGTTACTTGATCTTTTACTATGAAGTTCAGCAGTCGATCACTAAAACCCAGAACAAAAAAAGGCAAAGTTGGAATGTTTTGTTCTAACTAATGAAATCATAGATTTGGGCATTCTGATTAGTTAGCCATAAAAGTTGCAAACTCAAGCCACCAGGTACCGTTCTTACATATGCAATAAGCAGGTGGGTGTGTGTGCACAACAGACATAATCTTCAATTTGTTTGTAAAAAGAAGGAGCTCTACTTTATCCTCCTATTCGATATGAAAGGCCTACTATAAGTGTCTAAAATGTGTAACTAAAAAGAGATAGAACAAGTTCAAGCTCAATAGTAAACTGACTCTAGAAAGTTACCAAAGTGCATGGTACTATGATTTGATTAAGATATAGGTTTAAAGAAAATAAAAAATAAGAAAGCAGTTTGTAGCTGTTAGTTTGTACATGTGATTATATCTAGGTAAAGTAATTGTAAAGTGGCTTCCATTATTATCACCAATTGCTACAAGTTAAAAGACAAAATGACACAATTTAAGATACAGCAAAGGACACCTTATTAATACAGACTACACAAATGAATGCTTTAAAATCTCATGCATCATACTGATTAATACAGTTAGCTAGCTATATTGGTTTTTTTCCCTCAACTCAATGCTATATATATCTTAAGCTAGGAGAGGGAAATGGCTTGCATCATTTAATAGCTCTTGTAATAGTGCTTATAATAATCAAAAACAGTGACAACATCTTTGTAGGAAAGTGGTCTAACAGAATGTATAATTCTGAAGACAATGGAGGCCATTTAGGATTAACAATAGATTTGTATTTAGTTCTAAGAAAATTAGCATAGTTACTTAAAAGTGATGAATGTGAAGGGAGATAGCTTCTATTTAGGTGGAAGTGAAACACACTTATGATCATTGCCATCATTATTGCCAAAAAGATAAAAGTACATAGTAATTTAGGTATGCGGCAATATCTATGAGACTTCCTATTATTATTAATTGCTATATAGAAGTGAAAAGACAAATGTCCTATAATTATAAGTCTTATATTTGAAGGTTTAAATATCATGTTAACATTTAGTTCACTTACTACCACTCTTAATTGCATCTTCATAATCATTAGCAATACTATTCAATCCAATGACTTTCAGTCTCAAAGTATCGAGAATTTTTTGTCTGGTTGGGGAACGATCTTTATTCAACCACAACTTAAACATCTTCGTTGTTCTGTAGCGGTCATCGTCATCAATGGATTTCCGGATACTTTCTAGACTTGAATGATCCAGCCCAAGTTGAGTGCCAAACATATACCAGTCAGGACCTAGGATGATATGTCGGGATAGCTCTTTAACTGTTGGCTTTCCATTATAAAGCAGTTGCCTCTTGTCAGCCATTTGGGCGTAGCTCATGTCCTGAAAAATGTTCACTAAATATTGCCCCCGCATCAATCATAATCATTATAATGAATAATATTCCAGTTCTCCGGGAGGCTGGACACAATGAAGAAAAATTCCATTAGTCACTACATTCTATACAGTATATATTGTGGCACAGATCTCTATAGTAAATAAACACAACTTTGTCACAGGATTATATCTAACTAACAGGATAGAAAGAAGTGACTAAATATTAATTTAGTTGTGTGTCAAATAAAACATAATGTATAACAAAACATTGGACAATAAAAATTGAAAAAAAATCTATAATCAATAATAAACTAACAAATTTAATGTAGAACATATTATCTTTTACTAAACTAGAGAGAAGTGAGGCAAGAATGATTTATGTAGTCTAAAAATCAGAGACATTTAATTTCTCCATTATCGGCTCAATGCGATCAAATTTAGGTCTCTTGCTGGGATCAGCATTCCAACAGATGTCAATAATTCTTTGTAAGTGTGAGTTAACAAACTGTGGTATTATAGGACGAGCATTCTCACGAGCAATCTAAAGAATAGAAACAACAACATCATTAAATATATAGTAGATCACGTGACCATTGTTTAAAAGGACCACTATAATATATTAGACCAATACAATAACCATATCTAATGTACTAACTAATCAATGTATATGTACTAACTAACCACAAACATTGTTAACTAACCACAAACATTGTTAACTAACCACAAACATTATTTAATATCAACAGCTATTGTTCCAAGTTAATCTATATCCTCTACAACTGGCCAATGTACTGATCATTACACTTCATTACATTACATTATCTTAAGTATATTACTAACCTTTAGTCCTGCCATCATTGGTGATAGACCAATGTATGGTATCTTGCCTGTAGCTATCTCCCAAAGAATAAGAGCAAAACTGTACATGTCAGCTGCTCTTTTATCAATCTCATCAGGTCTCTTTTGTAGAACTAATAAAAAAATTAATAATCTATTAACACTCTATGGGTATAAGTGTATCAGATTATATCTCCATTATCGTAGATCCTTATCAAATAAGTCCATCCATTCTTTCATTATCTATCCATTATTTTACTGACCTTCAGGAGCACACCATTGTGGATGATAGATATGGTTGCTGTCCATGAATGAGAAACGATATCGTGATAAATCCAATTTAGCAGTGAGATCATTATCAATCTAAAAATAGAACAGAGAGTACTAACTCACTCCAGTATATTGTTAATAAACTTTGTCTTAAGGAGATGTGAAATGGATAAAGTGATGGATAAATGGATGGATGATGGTCTTACTACAATGCTATGAGGATTGAGATCAAATCTATTCACAAGAGCCTCTACACTGTGTATATGACGCATTCCATGACAAACATCTTTAGCTAATTTGACACCCTCTTGTAAATTTAGGTGAACCTCTAAATTAAGAGAAGAAATAAGTAATAAATATTTAGTGTCCTCAATATAGAGGTTGTATAATACACTAAAGTATTAGTATGGGGACTAGAACAAGTGTCCTCAATATAGAGGTTGTACAATACACTAAAGTATTAGTATGGAACTAGAACAAGTGTCCTCAATATAGAGGTTGTATAATACACTAAAGTATTAGTATGGGGACTAGAACAAGTGTCCTCAATATAGAGTTTGTACGATACACTAAAGTATTAGTATGGAACTAGAACAAGTGTCCTCAATATAGAGGTTGTACAATACACTAAAGTATTAGTATGGGACTAGAACAAGTGTCCTCAATATAGAGGTTGTCCATGATCTTTCTTTCTAAGAATATAATCACAATACTTGTTCTATATTAATACACCACTATACTAAGACTAGGTAATAAGTCATTTATAGTGATATAGTGTGTAGTCTCATACCAGCATTAAAATCATGTAGGATACGATATAGAGTACCCAATGGGAAATGGAGGACAATAAGATGTATTTGAGGTTCCAAAACAACAGCCAGTAATGGAGATATGTTTTCATTGGTAAGAATTCTAGAAAAAGAAGTAAATAAAGATTTAGAGAAACTTTTCTCTAACCTTAGTCGAGGATATTCTCGGGGAAATGTCTCTCGGACATTCTGAGATGAAAAGATATCTTCTTTTGCAAATAGTTTCTTTATTTCAACTGTGTGTCCACTCCAGGAACCTTTCCATATCTACAACAAATTGTACATGATTTCTATGACTTGATTGTCATACCTCTCCAAATTGGTCTTGTCCAATTTTAAGAGACATAGTAACTTGTCGAAGTTCAATTTCCATTTGTCTTTGACGAAACTCAAGATCTGAAAAATAAAATATGTACATTTACTGTAAAAAATAAACTTACAGTCCTTCTTTGATTTTGAAGAAATAGTATCTAGAGAGAGAGAGAGAGAGAGAGAGAGAGAGAGAGAGAGAGAGAGAGAGAGATTGTTGCATTCTCTCTATGTTCTACTTACTGCGATATGGTATTGTTTGAAGGCTCTGACCAAATTCATCAGCAAGTCCTTAAGTTAACAAAAGAAAGGTCAAAGTCCAATAACATACATGTACATGTACCTTGTAGTTTTCTCTTTAAAGTCGGACGAGCTTTATCATAAGGACTTTGTTTATTTTTGTTGGACAATGCAATTAGTGCACCATGTTTTACTAGAACCTAATAATAATTAATAATAATTAATAATAATATTTATATAACAATCCATCCATGAGTCTATTTATCCATCCATTCATCCATTCATCCATTCTACTAGATTACCTCACAAATTCCTATATAGTTCCAGAATGCAGCATAATGTAGAGGTGTGTTCCCATGTTCATTACTAATATTAGGATTAGGGCCACTTTTCAATACCTGTACAGCAATACAATATAATACAATATAATATAATATAATATAATACAATGTAATATGATATAATATAATATAATAATGTTAATTCATCAATTGTCACATTGGTCCACTTTATGAATTCTTCCTCTCCCATACAGGTTTGTGCATACCGGTTTGTTTCTACTACTATCATTTCAAAAAATGATTCTGTAAAGAAGAGTAGAAAAGTGGCAATTGGAGATGTTGGCAGGGTCAAAGTTGGTCCAGTTGGTGCAGTAAATGGATCAACTACAACTGGTTTTAATTTGTTAGTCCATTTCACTTTTTTTCCAGAGCTATGGATATAGTTACCATTCATCAAAGAGGTGACATTTGTTTGAATATTACCTAGTTTGTGTACATGAGTCAGAAGAATCATTAGTAGGTTATGTTATCCAATTCTTGTGATGTAGTTCTAAATATTTCAAGTAAGTAATTATTATTATTTATTTTGTGTCACTTACGAAACAGATGAATTTTGTTGTATGGATGACGTTGTTACCCTGGTGATAATAATTTTAAAAATAAATGCATGTGTTCATTTCCATACAATGTGTGATTTAGCCCATCAGGTATATGTGGTAATAGTTGTAGAATGGTAGAACCAATGGTCCCAGAGTCATCTCGAGAGCAGCTAGTTAGTTATAAAAATAAAAGCATATGTTGTTGTTTAGTATTTACTTTCCTTTACCTATGATCACTGTTTGTAGGATTTAACTCATTGTGTTCGTTAATTGTATCATCATGCCTGTTTATAAAGTCACAAATTTGTTTCATGAATTACTGTTTATTACCTAGGTTCATCATTCTCATCATCATCCTCATCAAGACCAAATTCCTCATCACTGCCAGGAAACATTATCTCTGGAGGTCCTTCATCATCTTCTTCTTTATCCCATATAAGTTCTAAAACATCTTCTCGAGTAAAAAGTTGTCTGTCATCCATTTCTGTTAAAATATTTGTTTGTTTTACTTTATTATCAAGTATATTATCATAAGTACTAAGTGTTGTGGTTTACCACGTGTGGGTGTTCAACAGCTCCAGTAGTGCTTGAGTAAAATTTGCAAAGTCGGTACAGGAAGACGGTGTTGAGCTAACAAAAAGGTATCTTATTAATATTGCTTCTCGCAATGTAAGTTATACAGTCCAGCTGCTGTATATCAACACTCTAGGTCCCGCTGAAGCAAGCTATCATCTATGATGCGAATTCGCGTCATTCATTAAAAAAAGGGTTAATATACTGATCAGTTTAATTAGATAGTCTATTGTAGACCATCTATAACAGTATAACAGTAATCATGAGTGTGGTCTATGACATCATATGACATCATACGACAGATCACATGACACATGTCTACAATTCGGCCTACTGGTCTTTTCAATCATCCCTTCCAGTAATTTTGGACCATATGTGAACTGGCTGTGTGACCACACCTCCTATTTAATTGATCATCATTACAGTATATCATATACAATAGTATGTATTATTGTGTAGTTAATTAATTAAGGGACATACCCTAATCCACTAGCAGCTTCAATTTCATCTAGATCAGGAGTTTTGACTCTATGTTGATAAACATGTTTTATTAGTGGCTACACTTGGCCACACCCACCTTCCATTTTCTAAGTTTGAAAGCAATTCCTTACTAAGAGGAGGATCTTCATCGACTGATACAAGAGATAAAATTAATATTTCAGTTCTTAACTGCTACATAACTCACCACCATCTCCATACAACCACTGGTCATCATCAATAGCTTCCATTTCACTGGACATGGTGCCAGACTATTCTATTAAGTGCCCATCACCACGTGAATAAGGGGTCTTGCTGTGTAATAATATTCGACCTTTTCGAGACCCTTAAAACTAAACAGGAAGTCATCTGCTATCGTATTATTATTGTCCAAAATATGAAGTTATGGATCTTGGCTGGTATATGTGTAACTATAATAGTACTGTATACCACTTCAGAAGAAGATGATAATGTAGAGATTAATAACATTGATGCCTCCAGTAGGGCGGAGTCAAAAAATGGGCTGACTGATCAATTTTTACAACAGACAACAGAACTCAATGGAAATTCGAGTCACTTATTACAAAATAATGGATCATTTAAGTTGTCAGAATTTAATTTATCTAATACGTCTCAGAGTGGAAGTAATGTCACATCAAAGATTAGACATATTTGTACAGCAGAGGCGGGGTGTAGCCCACCCTTGACTTGTCGTAACATGAGTACATTAAATGATTCAAATGTCACTGATATCATAAACTAAAAGAAAGTGGTCAATGTGACATCAGATCAACTACAATACATACTAGAGAACCCAAACTTTACTAATTCTTGTGTTCTGGTATTCTTTTACACAGTATGGTGTACTTATAGCATGGAGTTTGTACCTGTCTATAATATATTGGCAAAACACATTTCCCTCAAATGCCTGTATTAGCATTTGATTTTGGAGCTCAAAAAACGTAAGAAACACAATGTACTTCTTCCAGTAGTTTGTATTGTATATAATGTAATGAGCTAGCTTTAGTTTCATAAGAGACTCTTATGGAGTATGCCATATCTTATCCTCAGTATAATTATTGACTACTGAATATGGAAGGTGTCCTCAGATGAAAGCATCGTCAGTATAGAGCTAGGTTAACATCTAAATTAACATTAAAGGAACTTAATAGAGTGTTTATAATGAGGGGTTCCTATGATTATAATCAAATTATTATAAGACCCATCTATTATGTTATCACTATGTTAGTATTATCTGTCCTTCTATTACTTAGAGAGAAATACCTCTTAGCTTATGTACCTCGAGTTCTCCTCTATTATTCTGGACGTGGTGTGTATAATATAGAAACTGATATGAGCAGTGATAAAATCAAAGATATCTTAGCTAATATGACAGGTATATCATTATATTATACATTGTGTAATAATAGATAGTGTAGTTCAGTTATATAGGATGACTTTTTGTTTCTTTGTCTTACCTGTCATTATACTATGTCCATGTATGAATTTATTGTTCCTGCGTGTCTCTATAATATAATATGTATTTGATGTTCAAGTTGAGTTTGGCCTCTGACTTGAATGTTGTATCTCAAGATAGGAAAGTGTTAGAGAGAAACAGCTTGCACTATTTATTAGCTTGGCCTATAATGGTGGTTAAAATGTCTAAAAAATGTGGCAATATATTTACTTTATTAGTGTATTAATTGCAAGTATGGATTATTGATTGTTTGTTTAACTATAATAGAAATACTCATAAAAGTCTTATAAAGCAAAGCTATAATATAGTGTAGGCTAAGTCGATATAATAAACAATAAAACATTTCAATAACACTTGGAAAGAACATTTGTGCTATGAGGTCACACATGTCATGATCACGTTAATGACATAACTTACTTATTAACATATTAAGTTCCACAACTACAGATCAAATTTAGAATATATTGTTCATATCAATTACATCATAATGAGATCATTGCATGTAACTAATTAATTACATGTAGTTTATTTATTAATTTAGGTTTTGATCCTTTGCCAATATCCAAGGAGGAGTGAGACATAATTAATGAAGAGAGTCCCCTCCCACAAAAATGGGAATTTGACTCCACCCATCTTCAGATTAGTGTGGTTGGATTGTTGTTAATTTTATTAGTTCATGTATTAAAGAGACCGCCTTTTATTATTTGGTTAACTAATTGTAAACAATTTTTTGTTACTTTATTTTCTAAATTTAAAACAGAATAATTAAAATATTATTATCAATAAATTCCTTTAGTTTTACATTAATAATGAAGAATTGAATTGATTTTAGTATTCTGGGAAGTAGCAACAAAGTGGTACATAATTTAGGTATTAAATCAATGTTCCTATGTGTTGTAAGCTATTATTAGTAATGAGTAATCCTTTCAAATTTGTGTCAAATTAAGTACATCATTAATCATCAAGAGCTTCACTTTTAAAAACAAATGATTGTTATAATTAATTTATAATTAATGTTATGTAAACACCAAAAACACAAGCATAGTGCAAATTGCAACAAAATATTTCAACAAGACTTGTATGAACATTTTAGGTACGAGACCTACTAATGTCATGTATTATTATTGATCTAACTTAATTATTTGTCAACAGGTTTTAAATTCCATAAACTACAGGTCTAATTACTATATCATAATGTTCTCTTTATATATGATTGTATGTAGTGTGTTTATTAAAATAGCATGTCTATATCTAAGAAGGAATCCCCATTCAAAAGTTGAAAATTGACTCCACCCATCTTTATAATAATGTGGCTGGATTGTTGTTAGTGAATAGACCATCTTTCATCATTAAGTTTGGTCAACAAATTGTTTATTTTCTAAATTTGAAACAAAGTAAATGAACAATTAAGTTAGTCAGCTACAAGTACTATGTAACTTTTATTATTAATATTACTTATTTATAGGGAAGGCTACAAGAAGCTGACAGATGATGCAACATATTCAATAAAAGACTTGACTTTGTGTCTTGCAATGTCACACGTAATTGCCTTCTTTAAATAAAATACCTAAGTAAATAAAATCATTTATTGTGTTACTGTCACATGTTGTACCTTTTAAAATACTGACGAGTGCTAATTTTAGTTTTAATTAGCAATAAAGAAAATGTATCAATACAAGGACAGCTAGTAGTAATCACCAATTCTTTGAGATTTGCATTATTGGTTATTCTTTCTTCATTAAAATTCAGTTTACAGTTTAAACTGTTGTCATGAATGATGTTGACATGATAGCAAAGTAGCTCTAGTTTTTCCAGAGATGAAGGATATAACAGCATATGAATGGGTGGATACTCACTATATGATACTATAGCTAGTGTGAGCCGTAAATGTCTAAGTGGTCTTCCTGGTTGAATTAGTTGTAAGATTGAAGATATCTCCTTTTCTATTCCATTTATTGTAATACTGAGCTCCTCTAAATAATGCAAAGATATCAAATGATGATGAAACTTAGTATAAGCAGCATGTCTTATTAATAAAGGGTTATTGTAGTGGTAAGTCATTAAGGATCTCAGTTTACTAGTATATGTAGCCAGTGACAACAGTATGGTATCCCAGTATGGACAATTTACACTAATCTCCAATTCTTTTAGATTTGTGTTCTGAGATATTAGACTTGTGTTGAAATTGACTATACAGTTTTCAAAGTACATGGATTGAGGAAACCTACAAAACAGTTCTAGTTTTTCTAAAGATGAAGGATAAAAGAGCATATAACTAGGTGGACAGTCACTGTTCCTGTCCAATGAAAGATACAATTGAAGATGTCTAAGTGGTCTTCCTGGTTGAATAAGTGGGACAATAGAAGACACTTCTTCATGAGTTCCACTTAATGACATAACTAGTTTTTCTAAGTACTTGAAAGAACGTAGATGAGTACAAATTTTGCTACATAGTTGGAAATAGTGTTCTGGAAACATAGACCTAGCTTCTGCTTTGAAAGTAATATCCATATAGAAAGATTTTTCCAGTTTTATAGATCTCAAGTGAATAGTGCTAACTAATGAGAAAATGGTCATCGGACACTCATAACCAACCACCAATTCTTTTAATTTTTTATTCTGGGATATATAAAGATGTTCTTTGAAATTAATTTTACAGTAAGTACTTTTGACTCTTACAGCATGATTAGGGTTGCATTGAAGTTCTAATCTTTCCAGAGATGAAGGATAAAAGAGCATGTCAAGAGGTGGACAATCATCATATGACAATATCAGTTTAAGATGTTTAATAGGTCTTCCTGGTTTAATGAGTGGCATTAATGAAGACAACTCTTCATAAGTTCCTTTTAAATTAATAGTAAGCTCTTTCAAGTGATCCAAAGTTAGTAGGTGAACACAAATCATGTTACATGATATGGGAAAATGGTAATACAGCAGTTGTAGGTGTGGAAATGACTTAGTTATGTTGATGATGTATGAATAAATTGACATTTTTATAAATGTTAAACCTTTTATTGCCACCTTAGATTGTTGGAACAGCTGCATGCTTTTGAAGTGAGAAGGTTCAATGTTTTTCAATATTAACCATCCATGAGGTTCTTTTGGAGAGGATCGAATACCTTCAGAAAGAAACTCATAATTGTCTTCAGATCTAACCTCTACATCTAGCGATATCTTATGATGTGATATTAAGTAGCCAACAAAGTAGTAATCAAATGGTTCCATGTATAATGTAGATGGACTTGATAGATGTTGATTTTGATATTTAGTACTTAATTGAGGTGACTCATATATACATCTGGCAAATAGTGTAGAATAGACCTCCGATTCTGATAATACTGTAAAAGTATGGTCATCTGACTCTATTTGAAGTTTTCCAGTTATTCCGGCATAAAATATAAGAACAACTTCAAGATTCTTGGAATATTGAGTCAAAGATATTATGTATTGAGTATAACTATTGTCCATATCTATTAACACATTCACTGCTGTCTTAGTGAATTCATTTGGAAAGTCAAACCAAGACTTTCTTAAAGGCAACATGATAGAATAAAACATCTCTTTAGCCAGTTCCTTTGGTTTATTAGCAATATAAAGAGCAGCCAAGTATTCCTGTAGTGTTGTAGAAAGGAAACTAATGATATATTGTGTACCACTGGATACACTAAAACTGCTTATATCATTCATTAAGCCAAGATTGTCCTTTATGTCAGTCATCTTAATATTATTAAAAATGTATTGTTGTTCTCTCACTCCATCATATGCTACGTTTGTAAGCTTCCAAAATTCTTTCTGAGTTGTCTCTGGTAAATGGTTCAAATCCTCTTTACACATCAACCTTGAGGGCATTCTAAAGTCTTCACGAACTTGTTTCTTGTCTATAAGATGTCTTAAAATAAGTGCTTGAGTGAAGGAATCATAGAGTTCTGTCATTGTCATTGGAAATTGAAGTTGTCTAGTGTAGCTCTCATTATAAACTAGACAGACAATGGCTGCATTAATAGGAATATACATTAACCTTTTAATGATAGGAGTACTATTATAATAGTTAATAAATGATTGTAGTTCGTCAGATTTGTCCTTAAAATATAGCTCTGCATATTTTTCAATATTTGAAGGGGTAAAACCTAAAATCACAATTCGTTTTGCTCTGTTTTTGTTTCTCTCGAAAAGACGGACTAATGGACCACTTATTGTAAGTTGACTAGTTACTAACACAGTAGAATCATTCAAGAGGTCTCCTTCAATAAGACGACGATAAAGAGAGCCTTGTATTTGATCATAATACGGTAGCTCATCAAAACCATCCAAAACCCAAAGAACATTACGTCCATTTTTCAACTTTAACTGTCGTTCTATTTCCTTCATGTTACTATTAGGATCTACTGGTAATAAGTCAAACAATGTAGCGGCATGTTGTACTCTTTGGTTACGTAATTGAACAAAAATAACAAGAGAGAATTGTTTCAAATGATTGTCAGCTGTGGGATTAGTTGACCATCTTTGACAAATCTCTTTAGCCAAGGTACTTTTACCAATACCTGGTGCTCCTTCTACTAGAACAAACTTGAGACCATCAGAGTGTTGTGTTGGTTTTAAAAAGTCATCAAGTATGATTGGTGTTTTACTTTGCAGAATTTCTTCAGGACTGTAATGTTGTATGATGTTAAGGAACACTTTAGCATCTTTAAAAAATGTATCTTCCACCTCAACAGCTGCTAAGGGTATATAAAATTCTGAAGACAATGGAGACCATTTAGGATTACTAATAGATTTGTATTTAGTTCTGAGAAAATTAGCATAGTTACTTAAAGGTGATGAATGTAAAGGGAGATAGCTTCCATTTTGATGGAATAAACTTAAACTTAATATTATTATAGCCACCATCATTGGTATTGCTAAATAGATCAAACAAGAAAGAGGCTTAGGCATGTGACGATATTTATGAGACTTCTTTTTTTTATCAGTTGCTATATAGAAGTAAAAAGACAAATATCCAATAATTGTAAGTCTTATCTTTGAAAGTTTTAATCTCATGTTAACATTTAGTTCACTTACTCTTTATTTCAATGACATCATCTATGTTTTGTTTTTGAATGGTTTGTCTTTTATGATCAATATTTGCATTACGTCGTAAACTAACCCCACATCCTTGTGACTTAAAGTGGTCCCTGTTAGTATCATCTTGTTCCTCAAAGTGGTCCCTGTTAGAATCATGAAGCACTACAAATAAAGAGAACAAATGACACAATGTCTAGCAAAGACACTCATTTCAATTAGCATTAAAATGATCAGTCCTTAACATTATCCTGATAATAAGAATATGTACTTTTTAAATTAGGTAAATCTAAATGGGAATAGTTTCTAGTTTGCAATGGAACAAAACTTGTTATTATTATGCAAATACCAATTGCTACTGCCATTAATTAGAGAGCAGTTAGTAACTGTTTGTGACTATATCCAGGTAAAGTGATTGTAAAGTATGTCCCACTATTATTACCAATTGGTACAAGTCAAAAAACAAAATGACACAATTCAAGATATATCACATTATATTATATTATTATTTATGCAGGCTAGTAATCAATTACTAAAACCCAGAACGGAACAGCACTATTTTGTTCCAGCTCAGGAATGTACCACATTTGGAGGTGTATGTACCTGTACAAACATGAATATTATTATACAATAGTATTATTAATAATATTCACAAGTGTCAGTTGTCACTAATAATATTCATTTCACACATACAATTTTCATACCAACACCCACGGGTACATTCCCAAGGTGGGATCAAGTCAGTTGACCAAGAGTCTTCTTCCATCCAAATGACAGGCAACTAGCATTGTTAAAAAAGAACAATTTTATGCAAATTTTTGTGCAAGTTTTCTGGAGAAAGGACCTAAGTTACATGAGGCAACTAATTCGAATAGTATAGCAAAGAGTCACCTTAGTTTATATTATATATATATATTATAATTATATACTTACATATATATATATATAATATATATATATATATATATATATATATATATATATATATATATATATGTATGTATGTATGTATGTATGTATGTATGTATGTATGTATATGTATATGTATACTTACTTTAGTGGAACCTGTAACCACAGGTATAAAATATATCTACACAATTAGCTTATAGAGAAAATGTATACACAATTAGAATGAACATTTCATCAAAAGGTCTGAGGTATTTAATATTCACCAATTAAAACGTGACATGTTCCGGAGTACATTCCTGTGCATCTTGTAACAATAGAGGAAAGCTCAATGTTTCTTTTATTGCCACTCTTATATAGTATACCGTTTATTCTTTTTTATGCATATACCAATCGAAAGTTTAAACTATACAATGATTAGCCTCGTACCCAGGCGTTCTAGTAAAGAGTAGCTCAGATGCATACTAGTTTTTCAGAAAAAAGGTCACAAAAACTGGTCATTTCTTATAACAAGAGACCACAAAGGTTAGTTGTATCATCCTTTGAGAGACGATTGGTTTATAAATAGTGTACTACTATGATGAAAGAGATAACTCACTAATTACCACACTATTTATAAAGCAATCGTCTCTAACTAATCTTTGTGGTCTCTTATTAACAGAAATGACCAGTTTTTGTAACTGTTTTTCTGAGCTTCAGGTAAATATCAAACTTTCGATTGATATAATTATGTTTTAAAAGAATAAACGGTACTGTATTAGAGTCGAAATATAAGAAAGATCCTGTTACAAGATAGGTGCAGGAATGTACCCAGGAAACACGTCAGGTTTAATTAGTGAGTATTAAATACCTCAGACTTTTAAATGAAAGGTCCATTCAATACTACAAAGTCTTCAAGAAGATCCAGGATAATTTAAAGACAGGCAAATATATATTAATTTTCCCTTTTCTCATTAATATTATAAAT
Source organism: Xestospongia muta (assembly GCA_963693285.1). Taxonomy (NCBI): domain Eukaryota; kingdom Metazoa; phylum Porifera; class Demospongiae; order Haplosclerida; family Petrosiidae; genus Xestospongia; species Xestospongia muta. Next base: position 1,325,502 of record OY848919.1, on the reverse strand, counting down.
TGTTCCGCTAACAATCACTCAGAACCTCACACTTACCCTTAAAGAAGAAAGTTTACTTGAGAAAGAAGAATTTACTTACTAAAATTATCATTGATTCTAGCAACTAAACGTTAAATTAAACTTAAATATATTTTCTTTGCATAAAAATATAGCATCAAGACAAGTTATATATAGTGAACCAGTCACTTTAGACATAGGACATTAATACTATATAGTAACTATTGTTTTACTTACTTATCAATGCATCTTCATAATCCTTAGCAGTACTATTCAACCCAATGACTTTCAGTCTCAAAGTATCCACAATTTGTTGTCTAGTCGGGGAATGATTAGTATTCAACCACGACTGAAACATTTTCTTTGTTCTGTAGCCTACTTCATCATTATTCGATGCCTGGATCCCGTCTAGAATGGCAGGATCTACTCCAAGTTGAGTACCAAATAGGTCCCATTTAGGTCCTAGTATGATGTACCTGGATAACTCTTGAAGATCTGGCTTTTCATCTAGAATTCCACGGAGAGTTTGCGTTCTACCAGCCATCTTGAAGGACACTCCTCCACATATATATATCTATATATGAATTCTTGTTCAACGTAGCCTACAGTGACATTTGAGAGCAGTATAGATAATTGAATTATATAGACAATTGGATTATAGTAGAAATGACTTCAAACGAGTGACAGTGTTGTACTTGGATGCTTGTATACGTACCAAGGGCGTAGCTGTGGAGGGGCCTGTCCCCCAAATTTTGTTGGCCCCCCTACAGCCAGTGGTGTCCCCAATTAGGACCCCAAATGGTAACTAAACAGTTGGAGATTTCAAATAAAATTTAAAACAAAAAAATGCAATATTGAATGATTGTAATTTCGATTAATTAGACACGTTCTCATGAAGTATATAGCCGAAAAATTTTTAGTGTACTTTGCACACCTTATACACTTGGCCCCCCCACCCAATAATTTAGTGTAGCTATGCCCTAGTCTAGCGAGCTAGACCCTCCTTTTTTTGATAAGCTGATGGGCGGAGGAGGGTCTAGAAGCGAACTAGGCTTACTGCCCCATTGGAATGTATGGAATGTGGGGCAGTACCGCAATGTTTACATAGTGATTATAAACTGTTCACGTGAACAGTTTATAATCACTATGTAAACATTGCGGTACTGCCCCACATTCCATACATTCCAATGGGGCAGTAAGCCTAGTTCGCTTCTAGACCCTCCTCCGTCCATCATCAGCTTATCAAAAAGGAGGAGGGTCTAGCTCGCTAGACTAGCTACGCCCCTGATACGTACCTGCAGAGACAATTCCAGAGTGGCAACTTATGATGACAGTATTAATGAGTTGGTCTCATAGAATGGACGTGATTGAGCTCAAGAGGATGTCAGCATTAATAAATGGATGGATGGATAAATAGATAGATGGTTTGACAAATGGATGGACAGATGAATAGTAGGATGTAAAGGATCATGGAAACAGTCCTCAATAGTACAGTCACATCCATTAATTAAAGAAATCAATAATAAATAATACACTAAAGTAAACCAGGTTTCTTGTATATAGAGAGTATCAATGTTCTTATCATAAGACCCATCTATTATGTTATCACTATGTTAGTATTATCTGTCCTTCTATTACTTAGAGAGAAATACCTCTTAGCTTATGTACCTCGAGTTCTCCTCTATTATTTTGGATGTGGTGTGTATAATATAGAAACTGATATGAACAGTGATGAAATCAAAGATATCTTAGCTAATATGACAGGTATATTATTAATATTGTGTACTAATAGCTATAGTGTAGTTCAGTTATATAGGATGATTTTCGTTTCTTTGTCTTACCTGCTATTGCCCTATTTCATGTGTGATATTTATTGTCTCTGTGTGTCTCTACAATACTATATGTATTTGATGTTAAAGTTGAATAGACATCTAATTTAAATGTTATATCTCAAGAAAAGACTTGGATCGGGAGAAACTGCTTGTACATTTAATAGCTGGGCCTGTAATGGTTACTAAATTGTCTAACAACTACATGATAATAATAAAATATTATAATTGATAAAGTCCTATAGTTTTACATTAATAATGAAGATTTGAATTGATTTTAGTATTCTGGGAAGTAGGAACAAAATGACACATAATTTAAGTGTAAAATCAATGTTCATATGTGTTGTCAGCTATTGTTAGTAATCAGTATTCCTTTCAAATTTGCACTATATTGAGTAAGTTATTAATTTTTGTTGGCTTTTTCGCACTTAAAGTTACTTCAGTAAACAATCATTGTGTGTCACTAATGTGCTGACTATCAATAACTCAAAAGAGATTGGTGAAAATGTTGAAGAAAAAAAATGAACAATTCAGCATTTATCATCTACTGTGATGCTTACAGTCATAACATGGTCATAACTCTATGGAGGAAGAAAGACAAATACTGAGATATTCTGATGTGTTTTGGATGAGGAGGTACTCTATAATTTCTGACAATATATTTCAATGGACAATCTTGGCCATCCCTACAGAAATACTGCTGATATCACATGCTTGATAATAATACTTATTAATAGGGAAGGCTATAAGAAGCTGACAGATAAAAGACATGACTTCATGCCATACAGTTTCAGTTGTTTTCTTTAAATAAAAAGTGAATGAATTAAGTCATTTAATTGTGTGATATATTGGGGAAAATAAAATTAAAATGAATGCTACTTATAGTTTTAATTAGTAATGAGGAGAATATTTCTATACAAGGACAGGTATAAGAAATCATCAATCTTGTGAGATTTGTATTTTGAGATATTAGACTTTTGTTGAAATTAAGTTCACATGGAACACTGGTTTTAATATTTGAATGACCATAACAAAGAATTTCTAGTTTTTTTAAAGACGAAGGGTATAACAGCATATGAATTGGTGGACTAGTACCATATGACACTAACGTGAGTTGTAAGTATTGAAGTCGTTTTCCTGGTTGAATTAGTTGTACAGTTGAAGATATTTCCTTTTCTGTTCCATTTATTGTAATAGCAAGTTCCTCCAAATAATGCAAACTTATCAGATGATGATGTAGCTTACTACTAGCAGCACTTGTTATTAATGAAGGATCATTATAGTGGTAAGTTATTAAGGATCTCAGTTTACTAGTGTTAGCAATAGCCAGTGACAATAGTATGGTATCCCAGTATGGACAATTAACACTAATCATCAATTTTTCTAGATTTGTATTCTGAGATATTAGAATTTTGTTGAAATTGACTTCACAGGTTATGTAAATCCTTTTAGACGACTTACAAAAATGTTCTAGTTTTTCTAAAGATGAAGGATAAAAGAGGATATAACTAGGCGGACAGTCACTGTTCCTGTCCAATAAAAGATACAATTGAAGATGTCTAAGTGGTCTTCCTGGTTGAATAAGTGGTACAATAAAAGACACTTCTTCATGAGTTCCACTTAATGTCATAACTACTTCTTCTAATTACTTTAAGGAAATTAGGGAAGCACAAATTTTGCTACATGGTAGATGACGGTGTCCTGAAAACATAGACAAACTTTCCAGTTTGAAAATAACATAATACATTTTGTAATTAGACTCTCCCAGTGTAATAGATCTCAATTGAGTAGTGCTAACTAATGAGAAAATGGTCATCGGACACTCATAACCAATTACCAATTCTTTTAAGTTTTTATTCTGGGATATATAAAGTAGATGTTCTTTGAAATTAATTTTACAGCGAGTACTTCTGACTCTTACAGCATGACTAGGTGGACAATCATCATATGATAATATCAGTTTAAGATGTTTAATAGGTCTTTCTGGTTTAATGAGTGGCATTAATGAAGACAATTCTTCATAAGTTCCTTTTAAATTAATAGTAAGCTCTGTCAAGTGATCCAAAGTTTGTAGGTGAACACAAATCATGTTACATGATATGGGAAAATGGTAATACAGCAGTTGTAGGTGTGGAAATGACTTAGTTATGTTGATGATGTATGAAGCAAATAATCTTTCCATAATAGATAGACCTTTGATTGCCACCTTAGGTAGTTGGAACAGCTGCATACTTTCGAAATGAAAAGATTTGATGTTTAACAATGTTAGCTGTCCTTGAGCTTCCTTTGGAAAGGATCGAATACCTTCAGAAAGAAATTCATAATTGTCTGCAGATGTAGTTTTTACAGTCAGTGATATATTATAATGTGATATTAAGTAGCCAACAATGTAGTAATCTAATGGTACCATTGACAAAAAGGGATTAATAAGTAGATGTTGCTTTTGATATTTAGTACTTAATTGAGGTGACTCATATATACATCTGGCAAATAGTGTAGAATAGAGTTCTGATTCTGATAATACTGTAAAAGTATGATCATCTGACTCTATTTGAATTTTTCCAGTTATTCCAGCATAAAATACAAGAACAACTTCAAGATTCTTGGAATGCCGATTCAAAGACAATACATGTTTATCAAAATAGCCATTTTGCTCTTTTAATGACATTACTGTAAAAAGGTTAATCAATTCATTTACTGAGGTAAACCAAGACTTTTGTAAAGGCCCTATGATATGAAAAAACATCTCTTTAGCAAATTCCTTTGGTTTATTAGCAATATAAAGAGCAGCCAAGTATTCCTGCAGTGTTGTATGAAGGAAACTACTGGTATTTTGTGTACCACTGGATACACTAAAATCACTTACGGTATTCATTAAACCAAGATTGTCCTTTATATCAGTCATCATAGTATTATTAAAAATATATTGTTGTGTCCTCACTCCATCATATGCTAACTTTGTAAGGTTCCAAAATTTATCCTGAGCAGTCTCCGGCAAAAGTTTAAAATCCTCTTTACACATTAATTTATAGGGCATTCCAAAGTTTTTAGGAACTTGTTTCTTGACTATAAGGTGTTTTAAAATAAGTGCTCGAGTAAATGCATCATAGAGTTCGGTCATTGATTTTGGAAATTGAAGTTGTCTAGTGTAGCTCTCATCATACACTTTACAGACAATGGCTGCATTTAAAGGAATATACATTAACCTCTTAAGTACAGGAGTACTATTATAATAGTTATTAAAAGATGGTAATCGGTCAGGTTTGTCTTTAAAATATTCTTTTACATATTCTTTAATTCTTGAAGAGTTAAAACCAACAATCATAATTCGTTTTGCTATGCTTTTGTTACTTTCAATAAACTGGACTAATGCACCAGTTGCTGTAGATCGACTAGTCACTAAGACAGTAGACTTTTCCAAGATGTCTCCTTCAATAAGACGACAATAAAGAGAGCCTTCTTGTCTTTGGTTATATGGTAGTTCATCAAAACCATCCAAAATCCAAAGAACATTTTGTCCATATGTTTTATTTAACTGTTGTTCTATCTCTTTCATGTTAGTATTAAAATCTTTTGGTAATAAGTCAAACAATGTAGTGGGATGTTGTATATTACGTAATTTAACAAGAATAACAAGAGAGAATTGTTTCAAATGATTGTCAGCTGTGGGATTAGTTGACCATCTTTGACAAATTTCTTTAGCTAAGGTACTTTTACCAATACCTGGTACTCCTTCTACTAGAACAAACTTGAGGCTATCAGAGTGTTGTGTTGGTTTTAACAAGTCATCAAATATGATCTGTCTTTTTATTTTCAGAATTTCTTCAGGACTGTAATGCTTACTGAACTCATTAGCATCTTCAGGTGACACATCTTCCATCTCAACAGCAGTTAAGGGAATGTACAGTTCTGAAGATAGTGGATACTCGTTAATAATGGACTTGTGCTTCATTTTAAGATAGCTAGGATACTTTCCATACAAATTCCATGGAAAAAATAAGCTGATAATCACTCCCATTGCTATCCCTAACAATACACAATAACAACTCTTACATGGTGTTCCATTATAAGCTACAAACAAAAAAGAAAAGATACAAGTTTACACAACTATATTTTAAAGCCTAGTTTGATGGATATGCATTATAACTATATTTTATATATATTAAAGCTTCAATCACACAACAATGCCAATTGCCCAGAGCCACATTTATAGTACCTGCAAATGCTGCAATGAATATTATTAATCTTTTGCTATGAAGGTCAGGCGTCAATTACTAAAACCCAGAATTGAACAAAACAAAGTTGAAATATACCAATTCAGTTAATAAAAATTGGAATGCATTCTGTAATGGATTCTCAAATTCACGGTAATTATTATAGTATATAATTCGTAATATATTTTGAATAATCGATTAAATATAATGTTTTATTAATTACAAAATTGTTTGTTTCCTTTTTTACTTCTAAATCTTTATTAGCACTATTTTGTCCTAGCTCAGGAATTTACGACACTTGAAAATGTTGTCCACATATACAAACGTGAAATATTATTGAATAGTATTCTTAATTCACAAGTATCAGTAATAATATTCATATTCATTTTCACACACTTACAATTTTCATACCAACACAAACAGGTACATTTCTTACCTAAAACAAACAAATGTCAGACTACTTGCATTGCTAATTGTTCAGTAACATTTCTTTGCAGACTAAATGTGTATATACATATTATACCTGTGTGATTATATCTAAGTAAAGTGATTGTAAAGTGGTTCCCATCATTATCACCAATTGGTACAAGTTAAAAGACAAAATGACACAATTTAAGATACAATATAGGACACCTTATTAATATAGGCTACACAAATTAATGTTTTAAATCTCATGTATCATGCTGATTAATGCAGTTAATTAGCTATATTGTTTGAAGGTCCACAACTCAATGTTATATCTCAAGCTAGGAGAGGGAAATCATTTCATAGCCCGTGCAATACTATTTATATATTCAAAAACAGTGACAATATCTTTGTAGGAAAGTGGTCTAACAGAAATCCCATATATAATTAGCGGATAATATTGTTCACATTCAGAAGTAGTGACATCAATTTGCATCATAACAGAGATATGTCTACATGGGACCAACACACTAAATCACATCACACTATCGGGAAATCCATAGCTCTGAAGGTAGTGTAGGTCATTCATAGTTTGCAGTATATGTATATTTACTATAGAAATATGATAAAGGTCAAAGTACATACTTGGTTTATTAGTAACCAATGACTTGACACGAATTATTTCATCCCACGTCACTGAAGTTGACTTTGTTATATCTATCCGTCTCTGTAACACCTTCGACAGCTTCACTTCATTAGAAAAGTTTGAATTACACAATCCTTCCATAGTGTTAGAATCAACTCCGAGTAAATCTCCAATTTCGTGCCACTTAGCAGAAATGGGAGAAAAGAACTCCAGCATTTCTTTTTTCTCTGGTTTGGCAGTTTGTGGCTTATAACTAGACGACCTCAAATTAGTAGGCTCCATTATTATCACTAACTACAAGTGAAAAGACAAAGTGAAGACAGTAGAATGTAGGCAGTACTACAACGTGACATCACATCCGGTGTCTGAACTTTTAAAGTGAGCTGGATGACTGTACTTACAAAATCTAATAGATCTCTTATACATTCATTAGTACTGGACCGTTTTCATTACTTGTTCTTGCACAATAACTTTCAGTCCACAACCAATTTGTACTGCTTTAAAATGATTTATAACTATACTGTTTTCAGCCAAGTCTTGGTTACCCTAGTTTAAATTGTTCCTTTGTTCCTGTTTTGTATCATTGCATAATTATTATTAATAAATACAATAAACAAGGAATGTTGTACTATAACCAGCAGGTAGTCTTGTGAGAGGGATTAAGGGGTTGACCTTAAATGACTAGCTGAGGAACATGACTATTACTTAGTTACATGTGCTTTGTTGAAGGCCAATATGTTCTGGACGCATATGATCATGAGACAATAAGTCAATGCTCCACACCAGATAAGAAGGATTTCCCTTTGGTTGCTTGCATCTTGGATATCATTAATTTTGATGTAAAATATTCCTGTGGATGCTTAATATATGTCTCCCATTCTTTACTATTGAATTCTCTTAATTAGGTGACAATGAGTAGCAGCAACCATTAAGACCTTTGTCACCAAATATGAGGTAACTTATAATTAAACAGTTGAATTCACAAAATAATTACAACTAGTATATTGTATATATCTACTACAGAATTGTAAAGCATGTTTAAATACAAAACAGAATAAGAAAAAGCATAAACTAAAATATGACACATGACTGAATCTAACAAAAATACATCATAAACCAAGAGATTAAATAAAATAACAAATATACAATATATTACAGTTAACAAGATAGCAAAGTAGTTCTAGTTTTCCAGCGATGAAAGATATAAGAGCATATAAAGGGATAGACTATACATGTACTAATATATTTCTAATGTCTTTGATATATGTACGAGTGCTAATTTTAGTTTTAACTAGCAATGAAGAAAATGTGTCTATGCAAGGACAGCTAGTAGTAATCACCAATTCTTTGAGATTTGTATTTTGGGATATTAGATTTTTGTTGAAGTTCAGATCACAGATAAAAAAACTGGTTTTAACATTCACATGATCATAGCAAAGTAGTTCTAGTTTTTCTAAAGATGAAGGATATAACAGCATATAAATGGGTGGACTAGTACCATACGATACTAATGTGAGTCGCAAGCGTTTAAGTGGTCTTTTTGGTTGAATTAGTTGTTTAATTGAAGATATCTCCTTTTCTGTTCCATTTATTGTAATAGCAAGTTCCTCCAAATAATGCAAAGTTATCAAATGATGATGTAACTTACTATTAGCAGCAGTTGTTATTAATGAATGATCATTATAGTGGTAAGTTATTAAGTATCTCAGTCTACTAGTATACGTAGCTAGTGACAACAGTATGGTATCCCAGTATGGACAATTAACACTAATCTGTAATACCTTTAGATTTATGTTCTGAGATATTAGACTTGTGTTGAAGTTGATTTTACATGTTAAGTATTTAGACCAGTCACAAAACAACCCAAGGTTTTCCAAAGATGAACTATAAAATAGCTTGTAATTAGGTGGACAGCTGCTTGTCCGTTGAATCATATGCAATTGAAGGTGCTTAAGTGGTCTTCCTGGTTGAATGAGTGGTACAATAGAAGATATTTCCTCATAAGTTCCATTTATTGCCATAACAAGTTTTTTCAAATACTTGTAATAAAGTAGATGAACACAAATTTTGCTACATGGATGATATTGGCTTACTTTAAATCCAGGATTATGTTTTTGAAGAATGAATATACGCACAAAATTTTCAAAAGTATCCAGTTTTACAGATCTCAATTGAGTAGTGTTAGCCAATAAAAAAATTATCATTGGACATTCAACACCAATTTTCAAATCTTTTAGATTTGTGTTCTGAGATATTAAAGTTGTGTTGAAATCAATTTTATATTCATTAGCAAAGACATCAAAAGGGTGGCAATGAAGTTCTAATCTTTCCAGTGATGAAGGGTAAAAGAGCATGTGAAGAGGTGGGCAATAATCATAAAACAATGTCAGTTGAAGATGTTTAATAGGTCTTCCTGATTGAATGAGTGGTATTAGTGAAGACAACTCTTCATAAGTTCCTTCTAAGTAAATATAAAGTTCTTTCAAATAATCAAAAGTCTGCATGTGAACACAAATCTTGTTACATGATATTATGGGAGAAGTGATGCGGAGCAGTTGTAAGTTTGGAAATGACTTAGTTGCTTGGATAATAACGTATGAATTATTTGTATTTGAAAGTAATTCTAGACCTTTTACTATCACTTTAGGGAGCTGAAACAACTTGTCTGAATCAAAAACACCAACGAATTTCAATTTCAATTGTCCTTGAGGTTCCTTTGGAGGGGATGGAAGGGCTTTAGTGATAAATTCATAACTGTCTCCAGATCTAATCTTTACATCTAGTGATATATTATAATGTGATATTAAGTAACCAACAATGTAGTAATCTAATGGTTCCATTAACAAATCCCAGTTATTCAATAGATGTCGATTTTGATATTTAGTACTTAATCGAGGTGACTCATATATACATCTGGCAAATAGTGTGGAATAAAACTCTGATTCTGATGTTGCTGTGAAAATGTAATCATCCAACTCAGTTTGAAGCTTTTCTGTTATTCCAGCATAAAATACAAGAACAACTTCCAGATTCTTCTCAGATGGTTGATTTAGAATTGAAAGCATTACATCCATAACAACTTTCTTTGTAAAGTCTATCCAAGGCTTTTGTAATTGCTCTGTGACATGCAAAAACACCTGTTTAGCAAAGTTATTTGGTTTGTTAGCAATATAAAGAGCAGCCAAGTATTCCTGTAGTGTTGTATGAAGGAAACTACTGGTATATTGTGTACCAATGGATACACTAATGCCACTTATATCATTCATTAAACCAAGATTGTCCTTTATATCAGTCATCATAGTATCATTAAAAATATATTGTTGTGCTCTCACTCCATCATATGCTACCTTTGTAAGCTTCCAAAATTCCTTCTGAGCAGTCTCTGGTAAATGATTCAAATCCTCTTTACACATTAATCGTGAGGGCATTCTAAAGTCTTCACCAACTTGTTTCATATCAAGAAGATGTCTTAAAATAAGTGCTCGAATGAAGGCATCATAAAGTTCAGTCATTGTCTTTGGAAATTGAAGTTTTCTAGTGTAGTTCTCATCATACACTTTACAGACAATGGCTGCATTTAAAGGAATATACATTAGTCTCTCAATTACAGGAGTAATTTTATAATAGTTAATAAAAGATTGTAGTTGGTTAGGTTTGTCTTTAAAATATTCTTTTGCATATTCTTCAATTCTTAAAGAGTTAAACCCAACAATCTCAATTCGTTTTGCTCTTCTCTTACCATTCTCTACAATCTGAACCAATGCACCACTTGCTGTAGGTCGACTAGTTACTAAGACGGTAGATTGTTTCAAGATGTCTCCTTCAATAAGACGACGATAAAGAGAGCCTTTTTGTCTTTGATCACGAGGTAGTTCATCAAAACCATCCAAAATCCAAAGAACATTTTGTCCATATGTTTTATTTAACTGTTGTTCTATCTCCTTCATGTTAGTATTAGGATCTTTTGGTAATAAGTCATACAATGTAGTGGCATGTTGTGCTCTTTGGTCACGTAATTGAACAAGAATAACAAGAGAAAATTGTTTTAAATGATTGTCAGCTGTGAGATTAGTTGACCATCTTTGACAAATCTCTTTAGTCAACGTACTTTTACCAATACCTGGTGCTCCTTCTACTAGAACAAACTTGAGACCATCAGAGTGTTGTGTTGGTGGTTTTAACAAGTCATCAAATATGATTGGTCTTTTTCTTTTCAGGATTTGTTCAGGACTATAATACAGTGTGAACTTAGTAAACTCATCAGCATCTTTAAGTGACACACCTTCCATCTCAACAGCAGCCAAGGGGATATATAATTCTGAAGGCAATGGAGGCCATTTAGGATTAACAATAGATTTGTATTTAGTTCTGAGAAAACTAGCATAGTTACTTAAAGGTGATGAATGTAAAGGGAGATAGCTTCCATTTTGATGGAATAAACTTAAACTTAATATTATTATAGCCACCATCATCAGTATTGCTAAAGAGATCAAACAAGAATGTAGCTTAGGCATGTGACGATATCTATGAGACTTCTTATTATCATCAATTGCTATATAGAAGTGAAAAGACAAATATCCAATAATTATAAGTCTTATCTTTGAAGGTTTAAATCTCATTCATACACACAGTTAACATTTAGTTCACTTACTCTTTATTTCAATGACATCGTCCATGTTTTGTTTTTGAATGGTCTGTCTTTTATGATCAGTATTTGCAGTACGTCGTAAACTAAGTCCAGATCCTTGTTCCTCAAAGTGGTCTCTGTTAGTATCATCAAGCTCTACAAATAAAGAGAAGAAATGACACAATATCCATCAGTTCTTATTCATGCAAGATTGTATTGCTCATGCACTGAAACGTTACTTACTACCACTCTTAATTACATCTTCATAATCCTTTGCAATACTATTCAATCCAATGACTTTCAGTCTCAAAGTATCGAGAATTTTTTGTCTGGTTGGACAAGGATTGCTATCCAACCACAACTTAAACATCTTTGTTGTTCTGTAATGTACATCTTCATTATTTGATACAAGGATACCATCTAGACTTGCAGAATCTAGCCCAAGTTGAGTCCCAAACATATACCAGTTAGGACCTAGGATGATATGTCGGGATAGCTCTTTAAGTGTTGGCTTTCCATTATAAACCAGTTGCGTCTTGTCAGCCATTTGGGCGTAGCTCATGATACTAGTGATGTATGTCCCGGCCCCTGAAAAATGTTCACTGAATATTGCCCCCGCATCAATCATAATCATTATGATGAATAATTTTCCAGTTCTCCGGGAGGCTGGACACAATGAAGAAAAATTCCATTAGTCACTATATTCTATACAGTATATATTGTGGCACAGATCTCTATACTAAATAAACACAACTTTGTCACAGGATTATATCTAACTAACGGGATAGAAATAAATGACTAAATATTAATTTAACTGTGTGTCAATAAAACATAATGTATAACAAAACATTGGACAATAAAAATTGAAAAAAATTTATAATCACTAATAAACTAACAAATTTAATGTAGAACATATTATCATTTACTAAACTAGAGAGATGTGAGACAATAATTTTTTATGCAGTCTAAAAATCAGAGACATTTAATTTCTCCATTATCGGCTCAATGCGATCAAATTTAGGTCTCTTGCTGGGATCAGCATTCCAGCAAATATCAATAATTCTTTGTAAGTGTGAGTTAACAAACTGTGGTATTATAGGACGAGCATTCTCACGAGCAATCTAAAGAATAGAGACAACAACATCATTAAATATATAGTAGATCATGTGACCATTGTTTAAAAGGACCACTAACCACTATATATTAGACCAATACAATAACCATATCTAATGTACTAACTAATCAATGTACATGTACATGTATCAACTAACCACAAACATTGTTAACTAACCACAAGCATTATTTAATATCAACAGCTATTGTTCCAAGTTAATCTATATCCTCTACAACTGGCCAATGTACTGATCATTATACTTCATTATGTTATCTTAAGTATATTACTAACCTTTAGTCCTGCCATCATTGGTGATAGACCAATGTATGGTATCTTGCCTGTAGCTATCTCCCAAAGAATAAGAGCAAAACTGTACATGTCAGCTGCTCTTTTATCAATCTCATCAGGTCTCTTTTGTAGAACTAATAAAAAAATAATCTATTAACACTCTTTGTGTATAAGTGTATCTGAATATATCTCCATTATCATAGATCCTTTATCAACTAAGTCCATCCATTCGTTCATTATCTATCCATTATTTTTCTGACCTTCAGGAGCACACCATTGTGGATGATAGATATGATTGCTGTCCATGAATGAGAAACGATATCGTGATAAATCCAATTTAGCAGTGAGATCATTATCAATCTAAAAATAGAACAGAGAGTACTAACTCACTCCAGTATATTGTAATAAATTTTGTCTTAAGGAGATGTGAAATGGACAAACTGATGGATAAATGGATGGACAATGGTCTTACTACAATGCTGTGAGGGTTGAGATCAAATCTATTCACAAGAGCCTCTACACTGTGTATATGACGCATTCCATGACAAACATCTTTAGCTAATTTGACACCTTCTTGTAAATTTAGGTGAACCTCTAAATTAAGAGAAGAAATAAGTAATAAATATTTAGTGTCCTCAATATAGAGGTTGTATAATACACTAAAGTATTAGTATGGGACTAGAACAAGTGTCCTCAATTTAGAGGTTGTATAATACACTAAAGTATTAGTATGCGACTAGAACAAGTGTCCTCGATATAGAGGTTGTCCATGATCTTTCTTTCTAAGAATATAGTCTCAATACTTGTTCTATATTAATACACCACTATACTAAGACTAGGTAATAAGTCATTTATAGAGTGATATAGTGTGTAGTCTCATACCAGCATTAAAATCATGTAGGATACGATATAGAGTACCCAATGGGAAATGGAGGACAATAAGATGTATTTGAGGTTCCAAGACAACAGCCAGTAATGGAGATATGTTTTCGTTGGTAAGAATTCTAGAAAAAGAAGTAAATAAAGATTTAGAGAAACTTTTCTCTAACCTTAGTCGAGGATATTCTCGGGGAAACGTCTCTCGGACATTCTGAGATGAAAAGATATCTTCTTTTGCAAATAGTTTCTTTATTTCAACAGTGTGTCCACTCCACGAACCTTTCCATATCTACAACAAATTGTACATCATTTCAATGACTTGATTGTCGTACCTCTCCAAATTGGTCTTGTCCAATTTTAAGAGACATAGTAACTTGTCGAAGTTCAATTTCCATTTGTCTTTGACGAAACTCAAGATCTGAAAAAATAAAATATGTACATTTACTGTAAAAAATAAACTTACAGTCCTTCTTTGATTTTGAAGAAATAGTATCTAGAGAGAGAGAGAGAGAGAGAGAGAGAGAGAGAGAGAGAGAGAGAGATTGTTGCATTCTCTCTATGTTCTACTTACTGCGATATGGTATTGTTTGAAGGCTCTGACCAAATTCATCAGCAAGTCCTTAAGTTAACAAAAGAAAGGTCAAACTTCAATAACATACATGTACATGTACCTTGTAGTTTTCTCTTTAAAGTCGGACGAGCTTTATCATAAGGACTTTGTTTATTTTTGTTGGACAATGCAATTAGTGCACCATGTTTTACTAGAACCTAATAATAATTAATAATAATTAATAATAATTAATAATAATATTTATATAACAATCCATCCATTAATCTATTTATCCATTCTATTAGATTACCTCACAAATTCCTATATAGTTCCAGAATGCAGCATAATGTAGAGGTGTGTTCCCATGTTCATTACTTATATTAGGATTAGGGCCACTTTTCAATACCTGTACAGCAATACAATATAATACAATAAAATATAATATAATGTAATATAATATAATGTAATATAATATAATATAATGTAATATAATACAATATAATACAATATAATATAATATAATGTAATATTATATAATATAATATAATATAATATAATATAATATAATATAATAATGTTTACAATAATTAGTTTATTGTTGTCAATCAATATTAATTAATTACATCAAAACAATCATTGTTTTTTACCTTATAAGTATATTATACCAGATACTATTGTACTTACTACAATTGACTTACTTACCCTCAAAACAACATCATATTTGCCATGAGATACTGCCAAATGTAATATTGAGTCCCCGCCCATATTGACGATATCATTTCTGGCTCCTTTATTTAACAGGTAATCAACAATGTTAACATGTCCATGTGAACAGGCATAATGAAGAGGAGTGAAGCCATGTTGATCGCTAATATAAAATATTAATAGCAATGAACAAGAATAGCTACCATTAATAAGCTCTAGACTAGTGAACATCAGTACTTACCACAGTGAACTAGGATAGCTACCATTAGTAAGCTCTAGACTAGTGAACATCAGTACTTACCACAGTGACCTAGGATAGCTACAATTAGTAAGCTCTAGACTAGTGAACATCAGTACTTACCACAGTGACCTAGGATAGCTACCATTAGTAAGCTCTAGACTAGTGAACATCAGTACTTACCACAGTGACCTAGGATAGCTACCATTAGTAAGCTCTAGACTAGTGAACATCAGCACTTCCCACAGTGACCTAGGATAGCTACCATTAGTAAGCTCTAGACTAGTGAACATCAGTACTTACCAGTGACCTAAACATTAGTACAAACTTACGTAGTATTTATATCATTCTCTGGATCAAGTAGCCACTCTCTAAGATAGGTCTCGTCTCCATTACGACATGCAGCATACACATCTTCAGAAGTAGCATCTATATAAACAATAGATCCATTATATATAGTATATATAAATTGCTCTAATAAATCCATTCATTATTTAGAATCCACAGTGTATTTAGAATATACATGATAATGCTTACCTTTGGATTTTTTGACTGCCATTCTTTATGGCTTTTAATAATGACAAAAATGTCTGTTTCTATTAATATTGTTGTCCAATTTACAAGCCACACCTATTAACTAGTTAACCCCGTTGAGAATGGGTTAAAAATTATAATCTACCCACGTGGAGTTTCTTTTCAAGATGCTAAGAAGAAAAGCTAAACGGCGAGCAGAAGGAATACTTACAGATGCTTTTCAAGATACATCTGGTGTTTCTAAGTCAAAAGTCAAAGAAAGTGACGCACATTCATCATTAACTGAGGAGCAACAATTGGAAAAGCTTGTTTTTGGACATCAACCCTTTTCAACTGTCAGTAACTTTAGCAATCTCACGTGATTGTCATGTGGTATATTGCAGGGTGATAAAGAACTGTCATGTAGTGACAGTGAGGGTGGCAGTAGTGACAGTGAGCGAGAGATTGTTACAAAGAAACAGAAAAAAGATAATGCTATTTGGAGAGACGAAGATGATGACACAATTAAGTGTGTTGCCATGGATACATTGTAGATTTTTAAACCTAATAATAATTATAGGGTTGACCTCAGCAAAGTGTCACGTTTAAGGAAATTGCGACAAACACAGAATGAAGATGTTGTGAGTGGAAGAGAGTTCTCAACCAGACTAAGAGAACAGTAAGTTAATAACTAGTTTATAATTAGTTAATAACTAGTACTTGTAGTATTAAAATCAATCTTGTTTAACATTTTCTTTCTTTAGATTTCAAAAGCTCACAAAGCAACCAGAATGGGCTATAAAAATTCCCAAGAAACCAACAGGTTTATTTATGATATTCTAATCCTTTTAATCAACTGTTATATTAGATTCATCTGATGATGATGAAGGAGATGATGAAGACTTTATGATGAGAAGGACTGGCAAACTATTGGCGAGTAAAACCCATCAATTACCAGCTGGTGCTATTGATATTAAACAATTGAGTAATGCTAATAAACAGAAGAAAGCATCTGTAAGTCCCAAGCTATTATAGGGTGTGGCCTCTACACTTTAACTCCTTATAAACATAAAGTATTAAACAAAAGTCTTGTAGTATAATACACAGCTGGTGTCTCCTACTAATGGTGGTAGGGGCTAGCAAGTTACAGAGTGAATTTTATATCAATGACTATAGTAATTATACTATAGTAATTATAGTACCATTTAGTGCATATAAATTGTATGGAGGTTATATATTACTTATTGTGAGACTTGTTTATCAAGTGATTGTTTTTCTCCTTCATTTTATTATAGGCAGTAGTACAGGCGGTTGAATTCCATCCATCAGCTAATGTCCTCCTAACAGCTGGACTCCATAAAACAATGACATTATTTCAAGTACAGTGACTAGCTATATTTAACCCTTTGTATACTTAACTCGTGTTAGATTGATGGTGAGACAAATCCTGTACTTCAAAGTATTCATCTTGAAAGATTTCCTATAAGGACTGCTCATTTTTCATCTAATGGAGAGGAGATCATTATGGCTGGCCGTCGTCATTGGTTTTATGTTTTTGATATGGTAGCTAGAAAAGTAACAAGAATCAACGAAATTAAAGGTTGTGTCATTGTGACACACCCACCTGTTCCTTGTATCTATCTGTCCATTCATCCATCTGTTTATTTATGTGTCCATCTATTTTGTCCATTCCTTCATTTTCTGTTGATCCATTTCTCCTATAGGTCATGAAAAGAGATATTTTTGTGATTTTCAAGTCTCACCTGATAACCAGCTGCTTGCTTTCTTGGGTAAAGATGGTTACATCCCTCTCTTATCAAACAAGGTATGTACAATGTGTCATGTGACCAATCAATATGTCATGTGACCAATTGTCATTGTATTAGACAAAACAATGGATTGCTGACTTTAAAATGAACGGCTCTGTAACTGACATAGCCTTCACTCCTGACAATAAATATCTTCTGTCTACTGGGAGTAAGTTAATCTAATGAGATAATGCTATCCTCTCTATTTCCCAAGGTGATGGCCATGTTTATGTCTGGGATCTCACGACAAGAGATTGTATTCATTGTTTTATTGATGATGGGTGTGTCAAAGGGACATGTTTGACAGTATCACCAAATAATAGTTATATAGCTTGTGGTTCTGACTCTGGAGTAGTTAATTTATATGATAAGAGTTGTCTTATAAACGAAAGACCCAAACCAATCAAGTCTATTATGAACTTAACCACTAGTATCGATTGTCTGATGTTTAACCATACAAGGTAGTTGAATGGATGGATCAAGGGATGAATGGATCAATGATTGGAAAGATAGATTGATGGATTGTTAAGAATGGATGGATCAAGGGATGAATGGACGAATGATTGGAAAGATAGATTGATGGATTGTTAACAATAACAGATAGTGGAATCAATAGATGAATGGGTTGACTGTCAAATATAACAAACTTTTCTTTCTCGTAGTGAGGTCTTAGCCATGAGTTCACAATCAAAGTTATCAGCTCTTAAACTGGTAAGACACACCCACCTACAGTCTTCATTAATTATCTCCTCTAGTTTCATACGCCTTCACTGTCTGTCTTCTCAAACTGGCCCTCTTTAAGATCTCCATTAAAGAAAGTATACTGTATGGACTTCTCAGCTACTAGTCAATACTATGTAGTCGGGAATGATGAAGGAAAAGCTTTACTATATAGGTACGTGTATCTAGGTGGACAATAGGGACCTCAATATGCTGTCCTTTGTATGAAACCCCAATACTAAATAGTACACGAAGTATTAGTATGGAAGTATTAGCATGGAAGTATTAGTATGGAAGTATTAGCATGGAAGAATTAGCATGGAAGTATTAGTGTGGAAATATTGGCATGGAAGTATGTATTAGTGTTAAAGTATTAGTATGGACATAATATCCTCTATATAGAGCTACATACTATTCTAGATAGTATTTTTTATATGAGGTTCATTGTAACATGTACAATGTGTGTAACATTTTTGGATTACCTGTTCTATATTAACTCTCTCTCTCTCTCTAGATTAAATCATTACTATCAGAACCCTCCCATTTAACTGAACTATTAAGAACATAATTTATTTCTGTTAGTTAATGAGTCAGCTCAGAGAATGGAAGTGATAGTTGATGTAATGGATTTGTTACAAGTTATAGTATCAACCGCTTTCATCCAAATTTAAAGAGTGGATATCCTAATAAAAAAAGAAAGGAGACCACTAAAAATTATGCAGACACAAAACATACACTAGACGCATTCAGAAAACATTGATATATTATACATAACCAGTGTACATGCATATATTGTACATGTATATGTGGTACATGTATATATTGCACATGTATAGGTGGTACATGTACATGTTGTCCATGTATATGTGGTACATGTACATGTTGTCCATGTATATGTGGTACATGTACACACTTGCATGGATTCTCCATCCATAGGATCACTATCTCCTTCATATAAGTCAATAACCTACATACGACAAAGGTCAAAGTTCAATAATAATAATAGACCTCAAATAATGGGTGGGGTCAGCAAAAACAATAATAATTATAATAAAATAGCTTCTGGTTAAACTGGACTTAATCTGTAATATTTGTTTTACAAATAAATCCATTATAAGTGCCTAGTTAGTTACTATTGCTTTGTCCAGGGCTATGAGTAGAAAATTCATGAACTTTACCTGGTCAAGTTCTTCATCTTCATCTTCCTCATCAATCTCACTGTCTTCTTCTTCGTCCATGTCCATTGCTAAGTCTTTTAACACATAGTCTCCTCTCTTTAGACCAAGAGGTACAATTGAGGAGTGCTGGAACATTTCTTTCTGAAAGCAAACTTATGATGATGTCATTATGATGTAATGTTGCCGACCCATTTTTCATATTCTTGTTCTTGTTCCTCTAAAAGATCCTTATCAAAGACTCGGATCTCGTGCTCATCAGGATGTGAATAAACTCCCAATGCATACTCCATTAACGTGTCCATACTTATCATCTAAGCTGGCACCATATGATCTGAGTGATTTCATTGGTCAGTGAATATCAAGGAAAATAGGAGGTAACCTTGATGGGTGTGGCATCAGCTGTAAAAGCACGTGTTCCATTATAGAGGTCATTTTGAATTGTGCAGTATTAGGAAATACTTGCAGAAAGGGCGCTATGTTTAGAATACTTGTTTTCTCGTTATTTGTTTTATCAGTGACGGCTGCTAAAGAGGTATATTTTTTTTATTATCATTTATATGGATTCTTACGAAATTGATTGTAAATACTCTATTTAGAACAAACGTGCAGTCTACATCCCGCCTTCAAGACCTGCAGGTGATGTCTACTTCTGGGAATCGTTTTCCAATAAAAAAGAGTTTGAAGAAAGGTAGTTATTACTCTCAAAAACTTTCCTTATCTAGCTTCATTAGATGGATACCCTCCAAAGCTTCTAAAGATGGTACTGATAGTGATATAGCCAAATATGATGGTAAAGAGTTAAAAATATACATGGTTACCATGGTTACATCCTTAAGGTCAGTGGTCCTTCGAGAGTCCGACACATGTTGGTGCATTCGAAGAAGACATTGGACTAGTCATGAAGGTCAAGTCATGTGACACATGTGATGAATCATGTGATCATGTCATGTATAGGTTGCAGCGAAGCATTATGCCATTTCCGCTAAACTGGAAAGACCATTTCTTTTTGACAGCGATGCAGAAGCATTTGTAGTCCAGTAAGTTACAAGAGGAAGTGAGAGCATTTAATCTTATTTTATTTGAAGATATGAGGCCAATTTTCAAGACTCTCTAAGTTGTGGCGGAGCATATATAAAACTATTGTCGAGTTCTGATGATCTAGATTTGGTACGGACTATTAATTTTTTTATTAGTTGTCATTCCTTCTTCCTCAGACCCAGTTTCATGACAAGACCCCTTACACTATAATGTTCGGTCCCGATAGGTGTGGCCAGTCATCTAAGTATCATTTTATTATAAGGTTCAAAAACCCTAAAACAGGAGAAATTGAGGTACATATGTGTTACCATGACTACAATGTCATAAGTTTCTATGGTAACTTAGGAAAAACATTCTAAACAGCCAACGTCTGGATTAGAAAACATATTTACTGATAGACAAACTCATCTTTATACTTTAGGTACAGAATGGATGGATGGATGGATGGATGGATGGACGGATGGATTGATGAATAAGCAAATATATGGACGTGATTCATTATATCATGTGACCTTTTAGTGGTCAGACAAGATGACAGTTACACCTTAGCCATTGATCAACAGGTATTGGTGTCAGGTAATCTCCTCAAAGACTTGACGTAAGTGTTTATCCACTAACTGCTCTTATAAGTATTATCACTTATAATAGACCAGCTGTGATTCCTCCAGAAGAGATTGATGATCCTAAAGATAAGAAACCAAAGGATTGGGATGACAGAGAAAAGTCAGTAGCCATGGAAACAAGAAGCTCTTTATTCTTTTTTTCTCCTCTCTCTCTCTCTCTCTCTCTCTTGCTAGAATACCAGATCCCCAAGCAGTAAAACCAGATGATTGGTACTTTTCTTTCATTTATTCTGATCATTCTTTCATTCCTTATAGGGATGAAGATGCTCCTCAGAAAATCCCAGACCCAGATGCTGTCAAACCAGAGGGTTGGTTAGATGATGGTCCTGAAAGTATCCCAGATCCTGATGCACACCAACCTGATGATTGGTAAGTAAGTTTGTAATAATCTCACAAGAGTCATAAACGTAGACTCATTCCTATAACCTAATAAATAGCTGTTTGTCATAGACTCATTCCTATAACCTAATAAATAGCTGTTTGTCATAGACTCATTCCTATAACCTAATAAATAGCTGTTTGTCATAGATTCATTCCTATAACCTAATAAATAGCTGTATGTCATAGACTCATTCCTATAACCTAATAAATAGCTGTTTGTCATAGACTCATTCCAAAGCTAATGCAGCTTAGATAACTGCTAATATTATGAAGATTAAAATCACCACTTATTAACAAATTATACACACGTTCATTGTCATAGGGATGAAGAGGAAGATGGCCAGTGGGAAGCTCCTATGATTCGTGAGAAAATTAATAAAATTTGACAGGTGCTACTCTTATTTCCATACAGCTAACCCAGCCTGTGAGGAAGTGGGTTGTGGAGAATGGACACCACCCATGATTGCTAACCCTGCCTATAAAGGGAAATGGCGTCCACCTCAAATTGAAAATCCTAACTACATGGTGATCAATTGTTACCATAGCAACATTGTCTTCACCTTTGATATAGGGCGTTTGGAAAGCTAAACGTATTCCTAATCCTGGTTTCTTTGAGCTTGAGGGCAGTGTATTTTCTCAATTGGTTCCAATTTCAGCTATTGGCTTTGAGCTATGGTCGATGAGTAAAGATATCTATTTTGATAACATAGTAATTGCTAGTCAACTTACCACAGCTTCTTTGTTTGCTAAAGAAAGGTAAAGTGTTTTCAATTTATTTACTTAATATTTAATTTAATATTTGGCAGCTGGTTAAAAAAAACAGAAAATGAACGTGCTGTTTCTGGATCAGATTCTCTGGTAAACTTTAAATTGTTACTATGGTAACAGACCACACCCCTTATAGGGTCCTTGGTTGGATTATTTTATTGAAATAGCTAATGAATATCCATATTTGTGGGCTTTGTATGCTGTTGGTTTGGTACTGCCTTTTGTTCTTTGTGCTGCTTGTTGTGTTCGATCCAAGGTAATTAATAGGTGTGGTCAAGTAACAGGCCAAAGTAACACACTGTAGCAATCTGATGAAGCAGCAAAGAGGAAAAAGACAGATGAACCTACTCCTGATGATCCAAGACCATTAGAAGAGAATCCTCCAACTGAAAATCATGAAACAAAGTCTGAATCATTTGTTGCGTCATCTGAAGAGGAGGAAGTTGTAAGTCCTGGCCTTATATATGTGTAGACACACCCACTGCCACACCTATTTACAGTGTTTAATTTAATAGGAGAAAAAAGACCCAACAGAATCACAGGTTTGTTATAATTGCAATGAGGGGTGTGGCCAATTTAAATTGGCTGTTAATTGCAGGAGAAAGAGGTAGAAGATGAGAAGCCACAAGAAATAGAGACAACTGAAAAAGACGAGACAGCAGCTACTGAAAATGGAGAAGAAGAATTTCAAACTAGGAAATCTCCTAGGTATGCATTAAATCTCATGTAGACAAAACTTTGCACATTAATTATAATTAACACAATGTGACCACCTATATTATGTAAATTACATGTACAGACATCATGTGAAATGTAACATGTATACACAAAACATGTACATGTCATGTAGTTAGATAACATGTACATGTTGTGTAGTTAGGTAATGTGTATACACAAAACATGTACATGTCGTGTGGTTAGATAACATGTCTACACAAAACATGTACATGTCATGTAGTTAGATAACATGTACATGTCATGTAATTAGGTAATGTGTATACACAAAACATGTACATGTTGTGTCATGTACTTGGATGTTTTAAGTGATACATGTTGTGTACATGACATATTATATTGTTGTTTGTTTTAGGCGTGGGAAAAACAGACCACAGAAAGAAGAGTAGCTTAAATAACTAGAGTGCTTTTATTACTAATTAGGGATAATTACTAGGATTTTCCTTTATTATTAATAATCTTTTTGTTGTGCATAATAATTATAAATTTTTGGTTATCTAATTACGTGTAAGAGAAAATATTTCGATAGCTTCAACAGACATGTAGGAAATAGTGATGTCTATATTATCTTTGATTAGGTGGTAGAATTCCACCACCACTTGGTCCGTGATTTGATGGGGTAATCATAGTTTGTCCAATAGGAGGTGGTAATTGAGGTAATTGTGATGGGGCAGGAGTTTGAACTTTGGATTTTTCATCTACCTCTTTGAGTTCCAGTAGAAACCGGTTACGTAACCGCTCCAACTTAAGTCGATCATTAATGGCGAAAGAATTAATCACTGTTGTACTAGAGAGAACCTCACGAATTTTTGGAACATACTGATATAACTCTTGTAGTTTGGAAGCCAAGAGAATGCATGTCGTATTATAGCGTTGATGAACAGGTATATTGTTAGGATCAAGTACAGAGGGAGCTAAGGTATTTCGTAGAGATAGAAGGTTCTTGACTCTGTCTGCTACGCTAATACCATGTTCTATAAGTTGGAAAACTTGATGAGTAATTGTGCTCTGAATTTGAGTTCTGGTTTGATTTGTTAATGCAGTAGTTGCAATTGGTCTGTTCTCTTGACCTGGCAAAATGTTAGGATCACTCTCCATTAGACTACCTCCTTGTTGCATGTTAATGCCGATGTTATATGTACGACTCTCCATCTCCTTTTGTGCATTATAACTCTCCCAGGCTGCCTTTCTTTCTTCTTCAGATAATTCTTCGTCAAATACATGTTCCAGGAGTGAGTCGTGTTTGTGATATTTGATTACAACCTGTGGTTGGAGATTTTTTAAGATTTTACAAAAGATAATGTCCTCAGAATCTGGCAATTCAAATGGTTCATCAGGAGGTGTGTCACTTGGAGGTAGGGCTGGGGTAAAGGTAAAGAGTTCTTGTAGTTGTGAAAATGTATAATGACGACCTATTTGTTTCTCGTCTATTACTCTCAGAGAGAGAGACTGTTTGGTTACTTGACGATCATATATCTTTTCCTCCATTGTACCCTGCATGAAAATTAGATGTAATAAACACTATTGGCAGTGTATTAGAAAGGGTGTGGTTAGTGGGTGGAGCATTACTAATAAACAAATAGTAACCATGGACACCACAATCATCTTAATCTATACTAGGTTAGTAATAGATACAACAGAAAGGAAAGTATGGAATAAGAATAGACTACTCTACTAGTAATTACTTTACATTCTTTATCAGCACTCCTTACCTGTGCTAACAGCCTGTATACAAAAACAGGTTTTGTCTGACCAAATCGATAGCTTCTAAAAATAGACTGTAAATCATGAGTCGGATTCCAACAAGCATCAAAGACAACTACCCTGTTAGCACCAATAAGGTTTACTCCAAGAGAACCAGCCTTTGTGGAGATAAGGAAAACACGAATACTGAAATAAGACAAAAAATTTAGTCACCATGGTAAAAATTAAGCACATATTGATATCTAGAGCTTATTAATTTTTGTTACTATGGTAACACTTACTCTTCACTGGTCTTTTTATTGAACCGTTTCATTTGATCTGATCGTTCACTACTACGTGTTGAACCATCTAATCTGAAATAATTAATGCCCTCAATGTAATCTCCATATTGTGGCTGCTGTAGAAACTCTTCAATCAAATCTAGGATCAATAAACTCTGGCTAAATACGAGGACTTTCTCTCCAACTTTCTCTGTCTCTTTCAATAATTCCATAAGAAAGACCAATTTACCACTAAGATCTAAATTGTTACCACACTCATCAGGAAGCAAATCCTCAAACCAGTTTGTTGGTGAACTAGCTTTCTCTCCATTAGTAACTACAATAAGAGGGTGAGATAAAATGACTAGTACTGTACAGACAGCCCATTGGATGGATGGATGGATGGAAGGATGGATGAATGGATGGATGGATGGATGGAAGGATGGATGAATGGATGGATGAATGGATGGATGGATGGATGGATAGATGGATGGATGGAAGGATGGATGGATGGATGGATAGATGGAAGGATGGATGGATGGATGGATAGATGGAAGGATGGATGAATGCAAGGATGGATAGATGGATGGATGGATGGATGGATGGATGGATTTATAGAAGATACCATATTAAATTAATTTGTATCAGTTACCTTCTCGAGAATGGCTACTCTCACGACTACTACTGCTGCTGCCAAAAAGTTCTTTTTTCCTCACTTTAAATTCATCATCATCAGATTCTTTATCTTTAACAACAAACCCTTCAAGACTACTAACATCGTCATCAACAATAAAATCATCTAAATCTCTATCTTTCACTTGGTCCTTCCTCTCCTGATCCAACATTAGTACCCACGGATGATTCCAGACCTGAGAGGGAGTGGAGAGAGAGGTTACAACAATATAACTAAAGATTTATATACCTTGGCTAAGTTGGCAAAGGTAGAGAAGAGATCAGCAGCAGTATGGTAGCCATTGTTACGTCCCAAGTAACGTTTTATTAGTTGTTCTTGAATTGGTGTCATTCTAATAGAAACGACATACTCATATTTTGGCGGTAATGATTCTGCTAGGATACGATAATCTTTACGCTAAATTAGAAAGAAAAATTAGTGCTTGTCTACTGAATGATCCTATTCATCCATCCATTCATGAATCTATACATCCATTTGTCCATCATGGTATCCATTCTTACATCTACACATCCAGACAGTAATTGAAACAATATATGAGCACGTTGTTTCATGAGACGAACATCAGCAGGTCTTGAGTCTGCATGTTGACCATTACTAATAGGATTACCAAATCTATTAAAGAATTCTCTAGAGGTTCCCAATAGATTAGGTTTTACGAAACTGACCATAGTATAATCTATAAGAGAAAGTGAAGGAAGCTTACCACAGTGACCTAGGATAGCTACCATTAGTAAATTTTAGACTAGTAAACATCAGTACTTACCACAGTGACCTAGGATAGCTACCATTAGTAAGCTCTAGACTAGTGAACATCAGTACTTACCACAGTGACCTAGGATAGCTACCACTAGTAAGCTCTAGACTAGTGAACATCAGTACTTACCACTGTGACATAGGATAGCTACCACTAGTAAACTCTAGACTAGTGAACATCAGTACTTACCACTGTGACATAGGATAGCTACCACTAGTAAACTCTAGACTAGTGAACATCAGTACTTACTACAGTGACCTAGGATAGTTACTATTAGTAAACTAGTAATATATTACGTACATTCTTTCAAGTTATTCTGAAGAGGTGTTCCTGTCAGAACAATACGACGTCTCGTAGCTACTTTATTGACCATCAGTGACAAACTTGATTTCTCCTGTCGTAACACATGTCCTTCATCACATACAATGATGTCAGCTCCAGGATCCAAGAGATATTTCTCAAATAATTCTTTCATCTTTTCTTGTTTGACCTTTGTCCCCAGTGTCAAGTTACGAAACATCTCATAGCCCATTATGATCACACCTCCAGTTTTAAACCATCTCTCTAACTTGGAACATCGCTGACTGTTATTTTTATCATTGAGGACCCATACCTATATAAGATACAATGGATGTATGACATTCACTCAAATGGATGGATAGAAACTTTCATGTAGCAATTAATATGAATGGACACAATATAAATGGATGTATATTTGTGTGTGTGCATGTAAGAATGGATGTATAGTTGTGTGTTCAATGGATGTATGGTGACTGTATATACATACAGATAAGATATTATGGACTAACGTGATAGTCTCTCTTAGCAAATGAGACCCACTTGTTCCATTCATCTAACCAGTTTAACAAGGTATTTACTGGACAGAGAACGAGTACACGAGTTATATTTGTTAAGTCAGAGCTTTCTAGAAGAGCATCCAAAAAAGCAACAACCTAAAGAAATTAAAAAAAGAAAAACAGATAACACATGGACAAACAAACAAAGAAACAGACAAATAAACAAAGAAACAAACAAATAAACAAAGATAAACAAACAGACTAGTAGATAAGACAATCCCACAAACAATACCTGTAGAGTTTTTCCTAGTCCCATACAGTGAGCTAAGATGGCACCAGAGCCTGGTTCAGTAGTCAATCTTTGTATATCTTCACAGACACAGTTATATAAAAACTTAATCCCTTTTACTTGATGAGGTTTAATCTTAGGAACAAGAGATCGTCTCACCTATAAGGATAAACAAATGCTATCCAAACATATACTGAGATAATCAAGATTTACTAAAAGAATGCAAAAATATACTAACATATCCAAAGATATACTGACCTCTAAGAGTACTTCCTTTGTTTCAGGTTTCTGTTCAAGTATAATTCGTTCATCACTATCACCGTCTCCATCTTGCTCTTTTTTTTTCAACCTTTCAAGACGCTCTTTCTCTTCCTTTTGAGCAACTTTGGTTTCTTCTGCTAACTTATCCTTGGATATTAATTTCCGTATGTTTTTGCGTTTACCTACAAAACATAACACATATCATGTAATATTATATCATGATAACAATGCAGTGTGATGTAGTACAACCTATGATCACATGACATGACTCATGACATCAACATGTAATACAACATCACATGATGCAAATATGACCAACAAAGTCACCTGACATCACATGATGTAATATGACCTAACAAAATCATCTGACATCATATGATGCAATATGACCTAACAAAATCATCTGACATCACATGATGTAATATGACCTAACAAAGTCACCTGACATCACATGATGTAACAAAAATTCTAATAACGACATCATTAGTATTGATTAACCTGGAGTAGCTGGAGTTGCTGGTACAGTGTTTTCCCCTTGGTCACTATCCTCTATAGTAATTGTTACATTATCATCTCTTTCATCATCACTAGAAGAGCTCAACAATCCTCGTCTTATACGACTTTTTCTCCTTCTAATACTAACCTCTCGATGATAAAAACCACGCCCCTCATCCTCAAACTCGTCATCTGAATCTACTGACTGTTTCTTGCCAGGAGAGTTCATGCTACTTACACTAGAAGAGTGGATTGAGGTTGGAGATAATAATCTTCGGTGCTTTGGCTTCCGTTTTAACACATCAAGGTCACTGCTGTCTGAGGAAGAACTTGGTCTACGAACAGAATAGTCGAGTTCAGACTTCTTTGCAGCACAAAAGATAGAATGTTGTTGTGGTAGATCAGGAGAAGGAGAGGAAAGTATTAACTGTTCTTTCTTAGGTTCATCTTCCTCACTTGATGAGACAAGAGTTATAACTTTGCTTTTCTTTTTAGTCTTTGCTGCATCTCTCTTTGTAACAGAGTCCATAATACCATCTTCAGAATTACTTTCATTGTCTGAATCTTCAAACAACTTTCGTTTCTTTGTATTTGTAGTTAATTGCTTTTCATTTGATTTAGTAATAGAATTAGTAGCACCAGTCTTGTTACTGGCAGGAGAATTGGTCCTACTACCCGGAGAAGTACCTTCTCTGCTTGTGGGTGTGGCTCGAGTGGGCGTGGATTTAGTTGTCATATCAAAGTCATCACTGCTACTCAAATCATCAATGGCAAACTTTTGAGCTGTTTCTTTTCCGTAGTCAGAAATAGCAAGTCGAAATGACCTCTTGGACTTAGCCATTGGTGTACTTAAAGTGGTCTTTCCTTTATTAGCAGAAACTTTGTGCTTTTTCTTAGAGGTTCTCAAGACAATATCGCTACAATCAGATAATGTCACCTCGTCACTGCTGACCTCACTAGAATCTGAATCAAGTAGAGAAAACAATTTCTCTTTCTTCAACTTTGTTTTGTCAACTTGTGTCAACTTCAACTTAGCATTCCTTTTGGAAACATTGTTCCCTTTCAAAGTGGAAACATTGATAGGATTTCTTTTAAGTGAGTTGGAGCTCAGTGATTTGTTGAATCCTTTGACGGATTTCATTCTTGGTTTTCCAGTGTTGGAGCTACTGTTAAGTGAAAAAAGGGAATCAACATCAACTTGATTAGACACAGACTCATTCCCAGACTTCTTAGGTTTGAGTCTAGTCTTGCATGACTTGCTCTTTGGTCCATCCAATTCAGACCTAACTTTATCTGATTTTATCTTTGATCCACTCGAATCATTTTTGGATCCATCAGACTCATTCCCAGTCTTTTCAGACTCACTCCCACTCTTTTCGTCGTCATCTTGACTAACACCTTCCACATCTATCAAGATGTCAGAGTCATTCTCGACTTCATTCTTTGGCTTCACTGTCTCATCAGACTCATTCCCAGACTGGTCAGACTCAATCATAGATGCAGAGTTCATGGCTTGGGCATCAAACTCAGTACTGGCATGAGAGAGCATTTCATCATACAACATACAATCAGACTCATTCTCACTCTTTTTCTTGACATGGGTATCAGACTTTGTTGTGTTGTCTTCATTTTCAGACTTGGTCTCTGTTGATAACATACTTGGAGAGCCAATGTTGCTAGCTAAGTCTGTTATTGTCCGATTTTCTTCATCTGTATAATCACTTGATAGGTCATCAGATGAAGTTATAAACTCCTTTGATTTGTAAATTCTTTCATCTTTCTTCATTTTTTTCTTCTCTGTTCTTCTCTTTTTGAGAGCTTCATAGAAATTCTTGTGAAATCTTCTTTGTTTCATTAAAGGGGTGGGGTCACAAACCCAACACTCCCAATATGGTATTTCATTATTAATCAATTCCCCAAGATACTTCTTACCACAAATATTACCAATGCATACCTATAAGAACATGTGATAGTCATATGATGCTTTGTAATGGTTGCATGATATTTAGTCACTGATATATATATATATATATAGTGGATTATTGATCACCTGACATTCATGTGAACAATATCAAATTCAAAACTGTATCATGATATTCACAGTTCAAACATGTATGATGTGACATATCATGTGCTTATCATGTGACTTACTTGACAAAGAGATTTAGGACAACCATCACAAACAACTAGATCACCTCCATCTCCACACAATGTGCAATAATCTTCTTTACCATCTTCATCAGTTGTGAATTTTCCTTCATGAAACTTAGAGTGACAACCCTGAGAGAGAGAGAGAGAGAGAGAGGTCAACCATAAATACACCATATCTAACTTACATCACAAGTTATAACAGCTAATCTCTCATGTTTCCATATCAGCTCCTCACGCCAAACAATGTCACAGTTACAAGCAGTACATTTAATAACATCAGGTAGCTGGGAGGGTGAGAGAGAAACATCTAATGAAGATCTGCTGGGAGAGTCAAATAACTCGGAAGTTGATGCTTTAGCACGTTTAGGAATAGATTTTTTTCTACATCTATGATCAGACCTTTTAATAGATACTGAATGTGGATTGGTGTCCTCATTCTCATTCTCAGTAGCATTAGTCTCAACTTGAAGTTCTTCGTACATGGATTGGAGATCTGGATAAACATCACAACTTGTAACATTAGCTGGTGTGTCCTCAAATGATTCTGTATTAACTTCCATACCCGGATCATCGCTGCTGGACTCAGACCGATCTTCCACAGTCTCATTCCTATTCTCTGTACTCACCTTTAAACCAGAAGCTTCATTGCCTTCTAAATTACTCAAATTGGTATCATGATCAAGTGAAACATCAGACATATTACTGTCCAATTCAATAAAGGACGTGTCCTCCTCCACTGTACTACTAAATGGAACAATATCCATTACAGATGAAGGTAGATCTATTGGACTACTGATAACATTGTCATCCAATAACAGAAGAGGATCCTCTTCTAAAAGTGGTGAACTGAGAGCCACAGGACTACTAGGTACATCCTCACCGACTACACCGAGGTTTGGAGGAGATGTCAGTCGACTACTAGATGGGTCCATTATCGGAGGTTCCAAGGGACTACCAGGTAAATCTTTGTCTACTACTGAAGTAGTAGTGTCTAGTGAACTACAAGGTGAGTCCAGAACTAGAAGATGCCTGTCTGTTTCCATTGGACAATTTGGTCCTGGCAATTGACTACTTAGTGGGTCCTCCCTGTTTATTGTAACACAAGAAGCTGTTTGTGACAAACTTGAAGAATTGGCTTCTGTCTTTATCTTCAACGAGCTCTCATTATAGCGTGAGATATCTAGCTTTGGAACTATGACAGTACAAGGTTTAATGTTAGGGGAATGAGATGTGAGAGAATGAGGGGAGGGGCCACGAACAGGTGAGGATGGAACATAAACAGGTGAGGAGGGAGGTGAGGGTATGTAATTAGGGAGAGTAGATTGAACATCATCGTAACTACTGATAGATGAGCTACGAGAGCGTGATCTCTGACGATGACGTGGTCTTAAGTACCAAGGAATTTGCCGTTGGGAATCTGGCATAATGGAGACGTTACAAGATTTGCGAGTCTCGTAAATATCGGATGGCGTACACAGATTTAGAACTTTAGAGTCAATAGTTAACCTGTTAATAGAACGACCACTTACACCAGCTGTCTCTATTATACATTTAGGATCAGTAGACATTACTAAGACAGGTGAAGTATTTTGAAACTGTCTCATCAAGGTATTGTTGCCATGGAAATGTTCTGTGAAGTCTGGCAAGATTTGATCTGAGGTTTCACTACTTGAAGACACATCATCTTTTCTTTCAAGTTTCAAGGCTAATTCTCTCAGCTGGACTTGTACTGGAAGAGGTAAGGTTGGATCTTCCTATGGAATAATAGCTCATTTAGTGAAACTATCAATTAAACGGACAGTATGACTTACCAGAAGAATGTGGAGCTCATTTGCTATACTATTAAAAGTACTTTTCACATTTTGTACATCCTCCATGTGTAAGAATGTAGTATGTGGGTTCACCGAAGAGTGAAGACAGAAAAATACCCGCTATTATTAAATCACGTGACAGAGACAATGCCTCGCCTTATATGGTAAATACGATATCAAGACTCCGTATTTTGTGATGGATGTACTTCTGCAGAATGTTGAAGGATATATTAAGATTCTTCAAAGTTGTAGAACAAGTGAAGTTGCCCAATGGAGGACAACAGATTTAGAGAGAGCACTTAAGTGGAGCGAACATTTCCAAAATGTATGCTACAATTTATATAATATTCCTATACACTTTAACTGTGAACTAGTTGACTAACTTATTTGACAATAATAACAAACTATATATATATTTAGAACAGAGGTGCTCTGATATAGTGATAGCTATGTGCTTTTACATACAACTATACCTTCTTTTTTGTAAACTGACTAAACATGACTGAACAGACCCCTAAATGTAGTCTGGTATTGCTGCACCTTCCTCTCTAAGCAAATGGATGGCAGCACCAGACTACCCAAAGTGTATCATGATAGTTCAGTTACATTTGCTATGAGCAGGATACATATAAAGGGATCATCAGTTTACTGTAATATATTGTTGATAATTACCACTACCTTGTCATAGCTATTATTACAAGTATTATATATTATATATTATAATTATTATTATTATTATTATTATTATTATTATTATTATTATTATTATTATTATTATTATTATTAGGTATACAGAAAACTAAAGATGGCCAAGTCACATTTAGTACAAGAATTTACTGAGAGATTACAAATACAATGTCAGGATATCACTGTTAACTTTGGACATGAAGAAATAGGTATTGAGTTTCTTGGACATAGTCGTGAATATTTAATTAAGGTAAGGTGTGGCTACTGGCATAGCTCATTGTATTGTTATCATTGTATTCTTAGTCTTTAATAGAAAACCCATCACTTGGTTCTGAACTACGAGACTATCTTATAAAACACGACAATGGGATTTTAGATGTACATGTACGTAAGTGTACATTGTACAATATTGTCAATAGTGATATGAGAATAATAAAGTGATTTCTTGACTCTTTAACTATATTTGTAGTATTTGAAGTCATTATCAGAGAATGATGAAATCCTTCATAGTTTAATGACAATGACATCTACATTGTTGTCCTCTCCTACACTGTTACCAGTAATAACAGGTCAACTATCCATCCATCCATCCATTCACCTCTGTGTATTGAGTTATCCATTGACATGAGTCATTTATCTATCCATTCATCCATTTATTCAACCATTCATCCATTCAATCTATTTGTCTAAATTTCTAATTCTTATTCCATTTAGGAGATATTATTGTAAATGCTATTGCTATAATGGAAGAATTCAAACTGGTTCTAACACGTCATACCAGTTCTCCAAACAAGTCAAACCAGTTCAGTACAACACTATTAATATAATATTATACATGTATCAATTCCCATGTGTTTATTAGATCTCTTATTAAAGAGCACCTCTCCTCTCTTACTCAAGATAAGGAGGGAATGGTAATTTAATAGACTGGTATATAAATATTATAATATCTAGTTCTTTCATTCAGGAAGTAGTCCTAACTTGTTTGTTACCATTATGGATACCGGAAGTAGAAGAAAGCCCGTCCTCAGACACAACCTCAGAGACTGATATACAAAAGATGATATTAAGATGGTTTCAAGATTATATTGAGAGAGATATTGATAATGACAGTCCACGTAGTAGACATCAGAACTTGCTTACCATCTCTCCACAATTATTAGCGTACATCTCTAGTCTCTCATCTCCTTTTCTTGAGTTTTATATATCACTGCTCATCTCACTTACTGATGTCTACTCCATTACTCCTCACAGTATAGGTACAAGTAATTATGATGCTCTCTTCAACTGTTGGTTAACTTTAAGCCACGCCTCTTTGATAACACACCAAACTTGTATGACAGTGGTCAAGAAAAGAAGTATGTCTACTGGGGTTGCTATGGAAACATTATGGACCAAATTATTAAGGATATTGATGACCTAATTAATAGACAATTGATTAGAAATTGCTATAACATATATAAAGTGTATACAGTGACTATCATATGACTATCATGTGATCAAACAAACAAAAATATTAAACAATCAATATTATTAAAACAAATAAACATTATTATGTTAGTAATCTATCTGGTTAAGACAACAAAGTAGGTGACAACATTTTCTTTACATGCCAATACCAGACTGAATGAATGGACATGTGACCTGATGTTATATACATGTACTGGTATTTATATATACATGTTGTAATGATGACATCATCTTTAGTTGATTGTAATAGACTCAAGGTATCTTTGAGTTCTTGAGTAATACCAACTGTAGATTCTTGTAACTTTATTTTATATTTTTATAAAAGTTCTGTTATAATGTATTGAGTGTTACATCACTGTTGTAATCTGCTGGATCAATGTTAGCTATCTAGATGGATAGATAAATAGATAAATGGATGAGTAGTTGAATGTATGGATGTATAGATGATTTGATGGATGGATATTCATGAATTAATAGACATTAAACGGACAGATAAACAGTTGACAGTCAATATGTATTATAATATACAACAGTAACAAAGTTGGTCTCATTCCCATTCTCCCAACATTGAAATGTACCTGAGAATGAGCCTTTCCCTTATCATAACTGTCTTTGAGTTTCCTCTTAAGGGGTCCTGAAAGAGCTGTGTCAGTTCACTGTTCCAATAATAAGGTATATGAGTATATTTACCATCAACAAGTATTATAATGACAATATCAAGAAATATCAGTGAACTATTAATATTAGTAGCTTCATCTTTTATAACACCAGTAGCTCCAGTCTTTGATATATACTTAAAACCTTTAAAAGTAAATATATACATATAATAATTTGTATAAATGTACTATCACTGAATATATCTCATATCATAATCTTTACAGACTACTTACAACTAAATCTACTAAATGGAGTTTTCTCATTTTAATGTGTCCCTTCATATCAGGTCCTATAACACACTGCTCCACAGTGATAGTAAATATAGTATGTGATCTGAGGAACACTTTTCATATCAGTAGTTTTAAAATACTCTTAACAAATTATTAAATGAACTCTTTACACTAGTTGTATCTTGTTACATAATGACACTTTCTATAAATAGTATCAATTGTACTATTTTTAGAACTTAAATAATTTGTTTTTTTAGAATTGCATTGTCTTTAATTGTCCAAGTAAAGATACTTACAATGAAACTAAAAACTTGGGATGAAGATTTTAGCATTTTAGCAAATTTTTCAACCTTGAAAACATTCTTGTTGATATGGTCCAGACTTTAAGTCTATTATTAACAAACCATTGATTTAAATCAATAATTATTTAATTAGTACAGAATACAATAAACTAATTCATGTGACATAAGAGTTCGTGACATAATAGACTTGATTGTAAATGATAAACTTATAATTGTCTGGAAATTGTTTATTATTGTTTAATTAATGGATGAATAGAAAATTGATGAAGGAATAAATGGATCAATGAATGTTTTATTGATGGAGAGATGAGTGAATTGATGGATGAATAGATGAATATCTTAATATTCTATATACTGTACTTGTCCTTTATTTCTAGCAATGTAACTAAAGATATGACCAAATGAGCTCGAGTTTGGTACATTCTCTCCAGTCATTGTATATGTCTTACTAGTACCTGTTTGACCATAGGATAAAATAGTACTTACAATGAGAGAGAATTATCTGGTGATCATGTATCCATCTGTCCATCAGTTTATACATCCATTTATATCTATATTCATCTACTCACTAATATTATATTATTATGTCCATCCATTGATCTATTAATGTGTGTGTCAAACTGTCCATTTATACATTCATTCATCTATATGTCCATCTATCAATCCATCCATTCATCCATTATACCATTATATCAATCTATATAATACAGCATCAACAACAATAGGTTGTGCTGTCTCATTGTAAACTTCAGCCTGAGTAGTATCAGCTCCAATACCATATCAAAAGTGAAAGTCTTTGTAGATTCTCTCATACCTTTTTATGCAAGGTAAGTTGACTATTTTGAAATATAAGATTATAAATATAGACAATGGATAGATGGATTATATATATATAATTTTTCCTTTTGTTTGATCAACATGTACAATGACTGTGTTATTGTTCTTGATCTCTGTCTTGTTCATTAGTCGACATTGCACAGCAGATGAGCTACTCTCCTCCTCCTTCAGTTTGTTTTAATAATAAAAGACAAGACAACAACACTCCTATATACCGCCATGTTTACTCGCGGGTTTGCATTTTGCCATAGTTACACACCACACCCAATGAAGTAGCAGCTGTAGAATCCAGCAGCTGTCGGTGAGAAAAAGTTTGCTGCTTAAGCCTTTACTGCTTTAAGCCTTCTTTACTAGAAACTACTAATGATAGAAGATAACTAACTAGCAAAACTGCTAACTACTAGATACAGTCTACTACTGTTAATAGAAACTAAGCTTGTTTAGTAGTAAGTTAATAGTTGTAATGTTATCAAGAAATCTTCTGATGTTGTATGGATCAGTACTTTCATGGAATTGTTAAAAGTGAGTGTATTATTAAATAGAACGTGTTATTAAATATAATATTAATTTGTTAAGTGAACTGTGTGTGTAGGAAATAAGTTTTTAGGTGATTTGACAAATTAATTGGCTTTAATTAATGGATTTTTTATTAGCAGTAGTAATTAGTGGTGTTAGACGTAGCGATAATATTTAATTTTATATAGCTACTAACTAGAGGCCTATTAATGTAGAATTTAGTCTAGTTTGTTTGTTATAATTGTATTTGTAAATATTAGAAATAACAATATTGAAGCTTTTATTATTAATTAATGTAGGCGTGGTCAATTGTCAAGTAGAGAAGTTGAGTTTTTCTAGAGAAGAAGTGAATTATAAAAATTGTTAACTTTGTTAGAAGACAAAGAACTGGAAACTAAAGTATTTAACTAATAATTGACTTATTTGAATTTGAAATAATTTATTTTTAGTAAAAAGATATCAGCAATAGTACAAAAATAACTAATAATTAACGGAGTATTTCCCCATTACAGTACACACTCAAACTATTATTGTTAACACAAACATTTTGTAATTGTTGTTTACCAAATTTAGTAATTTTAGGACAGCCAGCGAGATGTAGTTCTTGTAATGTTTTATTGTTAATAATGAGATTAGCAAAATGTGGTATGTCTTTATCAGTAATGTTATTGTCATACAACAAGACTAATCTCTTGATTATTTTATTACCAACTACAGCAGTTGTTAATAAGTGGTAAGTATCTGGTACGAGAGGTGAGGAGTAAAGAGATAGTATCTCCATTGTTTGGTTATAAGTTAGTACTTGAGATAGTTGACTGACACAGTTACTATCAAAATGAGTGTTCTCTATATAAAGTACCCTCACTTTACATTCATTAATATCAGTTAATATTGTAAGTAAACTTTGAGGAGATAATGAGTTGAGTTCAATACCCCATGTTGTGTGTTGTAGTCTCTTTAATTGACGTATCACTTCTTTACATTCCGCCACAGTAGATGAACTAAGTGTAACTCTATTACTCTCCCACTTAACACTTCCAGTGTCTCCTATAATAAAACATAGTTACTGTATAATATTTTACACACACAACAATAGCTATACACACACTCTAACATGCTCAACTACGATTGTCAAGGCCTAACGAAGAAGACGACGCCATTACTAGTGTTAGGTTACTATAGCAATGATGTACGGAGATGAACGGATTCTACAAAACGGACTTAAATTTACTGAGTGTTATACTAATAATTTACTGAATTAGATATCTGCCAGGATGAGGACGTAACTATCAATCGAGACGGACACACAAGGTACTGAACTGTCTGATAGACGTCAGTGAGGATGACTCAGTCATATCACTAGTCAAGATGATTCATAATTAACTAGCAACACTCAAGCATGAATATCTGGTAATAGAGATTTTTTTAATTCGTGTCTTATCTTTTGACATTCTCTTTTGCAAATTAATAATACACCTTGTTAACTCTATCTAACTTCAGTAATGAAGTCAGCATTATTATCAGGATGTAATTATATAGTTATATACTATGATGTAATCAAAACATATTAAATGTAATGTTGTGATGCAGTATACTGTCTATAATATATGTACCATTTGAAACAGTTATTTAATTTTAAATACTATTCTAACATCATTAAATATTACAAGCTGTGTAATAAACAGTGACATAATTTCAAATGATGTATTATTATTTTCACACAAGATTACTTTGTAAGTTCAAGTTTATTATTCTTAAAGCTTCTCGTTTTTTGTTTCTTATATTATATTATGTTATGTTATATTATATTATATTATATTATATTATATTATATTATATATTATAATATTATTACGTTATATTATATTATGATCTTTAGATTTTATACTAATTTATCATACATGAGAGTACATGTACATACTATACAGGTAATAATATTGGTGAAAGTTTAATTTAGTAATTTCAGTTATTTTTAGAAATTAATCCAATTTTAATACCATATTCGCAATTATTATTAAACCTAATTTCATAAATTGTCAAAAAGTATAATCAATTTGCCAAATTTTATTCTCCCCAATATTCCACTATACAGAACATACATGTACAATATCATTACATATAATTATGACGTGATGATGTGTTAAATCTAATATACAAAGACATGGAAGGCTCTATACCATAGATTTAGAAAATTTCATTGTGAGAAAAAGTTCAAACATTGGGTGATGTATGAAAAATAAACACTAAGATTGTTGTACACATTGAAATATTTATTGTAGGAAATTGTGTTCTAATTTTTTTCAACACAACATATTAAGTTTTTATATGAAACTTTGTAAAATGAAAGTTTCTCAATCTATGGTAATATCCTTTTCAAGTCAATGCTATCCTTAACAAGGTAATTATAATGTTTCCTTGTATATATCATCAATGTAGTACTATGTATATAGTGCATGGTCCATAGTTAATAATAATTGTCACTATAAACTTTACTCCTTGTCCTTCTTTGTTCACTGCGCGTGCAGTAAATTCAGTTTCCAAATTTCCAGTTATGAACACAAGATTAACTTACAATTTACATGTTATAGACTAAGATACTGAAGTAAATGTTAGTTTGAAAATAAGATTATAGAAGCTGATCTATATAAGATGACTTAAGTTTCAAGTTGAAGTATTATATTGCCAATTAAAACAAGTCCATAAATAGTACCATCCCTTCAAAAGCAAACTTCATGCAATAATTTAGAGTGTGCTTGTATAGAGCTCATTTAGACTTATTGTGTACAGTAATACTTACGATTGCTCAATCAAATTGCTCTCTTGTATATAACTTTTAAATTTCTATATCTTACTTGGAATAGTGATGTCTGCTGTTTTATGATCTGATGAAGTTAACTTAGAATCATCATCCACTCTGTCATCTGGTTCTTGAGTTTGTTTGTCATCTGATGGTAGCTCTTGTTGGCTAGCTAGTACCTTCTTAAACTTTTGACTTAACTGAGGATGTTCACTTTTAATCTGATCACGTAATTGTACCACCTGAGACTGTAGAGCTAAACACATTATCTGATATAATAGAATATCTAGTAATTGTTTACCTTTCATGTTCTCCATCAACTGACTAATCTTTTCATCTCTCTCCAATAACTGTAAAGTTAGTGATGTCATCTTTTCTTGGAGCATCTCATTCTCTTTTCGTTTCTCTACTAATACTTCATCAGTAGCTATAACATAACCATATATGGTATGTACTACTATCAGTACTATAGCTCACTTTCTTTCTCTCTTGTTATCTTCTCAATCTCTTTTTGTTTCTCTACTAATATTTTATCAGTAGCTATAGAACATAATCATATATGGTATGTACTACTAACAGTACTGTAGCTCACATTCTTTTTCTCTTGTCATCTTCTCGATCTCTTTTTGTTTCTCTACTAATACTTTATCAGTAGCTATAGAACATAATGATATATGGTATGCACTACTAATAGCTTACCTTCTTTCTCTCTTGTCACCTTCTCAATCTCTTTTCGTTTGTCCACTAATACTTTATCAGTAGCTATAGAACATAATCATATATGGTATGTACTGTAACTGAAAAATAGTCTCCCTTAAAAATGGCCATAAGGACCAAAATTGTTAGTTCTAGGATAGAACCTTTTGGTCTCTGGGACCATTATTTCACGAAAAAATGTTCCTATGACCAGTTTGTCATGTAAAATTTGTCCTATCCTAAAATGCTCCAGCAGAGGATCCAACAATTTCAGCCTCAGACTGAAATTTTGGTCCTGTCTTGAAAAAAATATGGTACACATACCAGCCTGACAATATACACATTTATAAAGACTGACTTGCTACAACTGTAATAACAAATGATAATAATTACCTGTTTATTCTTTATTTTTTACAAAATATAATACTATGATCAGTTAATACATGCTTTACAGAGTCAAGTAATATTATCTTTTTTCCAAATAATACTGGGTACAGTTACACAATCATCATAAAACCAATCTTGACAATGATCACACTGCATCATCTCCCCACTCTCCAGTTATTTACATTTACAATATATATAAGTACCAAAACTTGGTCACATTATTGTCCTATTTTTCATTTTCATTGTAGACATGGGAATTCTGCAAAGCCTCCAAACATTAATGTAGGTGGGGCTATAGCAAGTGCTGTACGTATGTGCTTTCAGCTGGATTATGTCCAGCACACAGAGATATGGCAAAAGTTACAGCAAATATACCATAATCACAGTAGCCAGGTTGTTCCTTCACTGGCACAAACTCTAGAACAATTAGTATTCGGCTCTTTCACAAATTATTACAGCAATTTGTGACTTTGCACAAGGTGGTAAAACAATATTTAACATGAGTTAAAAACTTGTAGTATTGCTGGTGGACATCTGATGTTGCTGTTTCCCAAACACTCTGAACGTGACAGCTTATAATTATTAAAACTTCTGTTGTTCTTTCGAGTAAATAAATCTTAGAAAGTAGTCATTATATATATATACAGGTTGATAAATGAATAAACTTACAAATGTCATATCAATCTTAATTCTTTTTCCATATATAGTATAACTCTCCATTCTTAACTAAGAACCTTTTTGATTTTTTTCTAATAACACACTTTCTGATTTCTATAGTCACAGATTGTAATCTTGATATCTCCCTGTAGTGATATATGTGTATACTTGCTCGACTAGCTCATTCTCCATCAGTATCTTCATAGGTATTAAACATGTCAAAACATGTTGTCTACGCTGACTGTTATAAACTAGTTTTTTTATCCCTTGATCAAAAATTTTATGTGACCAGATCTTTTTAGGGCCTACTGGACCATTTTTTACCAGACTAATTTTACTGTGACAGTACTACTAACAATACTATAACTTACTTTTTTTCTCTCTTGCCATCTTCTCAATTTCTTTTCGTTTCTCTACTAATACTTTATCAATAGCTATGCATGGAACATAACCATATATGGTATGTACTACTAACAGTATACTCACCTTCCTTTTCTCTTGTCACCTTCTTAATTTCTCTTTGTTTCTCTACTAATACTTTATCAGTAGCTATAGAACATAATGATATATGGTATGTACTACTAACAGTATTATAACTAACCTTCTTTATGAGTAGTCAACTGTTCTGTATCCAATGTCTTTGACTTACTCGTTGTTACAGAATATAAGGTACCACTTGCTTCATTGGGAGTTTTTCTGGATGCTTTATATTACAGTAAGTTAACTTTGTATACACTCTCATTTAGTTACTTACCAATAACAGGAATGTTGTCTTTTAACTTGGTCTCATATTGCTGAGCTAGACTCATTTGACCAATCAATTCCATCCTTAACATTTCCAGAACTTGTCTTCTTGTAGCCTGTGGTTTAGTATCCAGCCACAGTTCATACATCTTTGATACTTTGTAAGGAACAGGTTTGGGTAGGTCTTCAATTTCATTTAACTTTCTGACATCAAGTTCAAGTTGTGTTCCCATTATATACCAGTTAGTACTGATAGGAACATGTTTACATAACTCAGCTAAAGTTGGTTTGCCATTTAATATCTCATCAAATGAACTATCTCCAGTAGCCATTTTAGTCTAAAATTAGTGAATGTTTTTAAAAAGTGTATTTATAAATA
Source organism: Xestospongia muta (assembly GCA_963693285.1). Classification (NCBI taxonomy): domain Eukaryota; kingdom Metazoa; phylum Porifera; class Demospongiae; order Haplosclerida; family Petrosiidae; genus Xestospongia; species Xestospongia muta. Next base: position 1,282,671 of record OY848919.1, on the reverse strand, counting down.
TGAATCTCAGTAATTAAAGCCATTTACTTACCGTACAGAGATACGTGTCCTTCTTTCTGCTTGGTAAACAGTCATATGACTTCTATCATAACAATGAGTAAATTCCAAACTAAATTAACTACTAGAAAAATTCCAATATACCACATAACAAAACATGTCATATAATATGGTTGAGCCAAATGGTCAAAGTGTTGTATATCAAGTACAACAACACTTATAAGTCCTTGATTCCATATAGATAACCAGTAGTGATCCAGTCATCATAAACTATTAACTATGAACTATAGTCTATTGAACTAGATCCTTCTCTTAATTGATGTGGATCAGCAAAGAGGAGGATCAAGATACAATTATCAAATATGATTAAATAATAGAGAAGGTTACATTTCTAAGACAATTTTATTAACTCATGCCATTCAATTTTGTTATGTCAAAACGTGTTCAAATAAAATATTCAAGCAACTTCAACAATTAAATGTATCAGATACACAGAAATATACATAACATGTATGCAATAAAAGTCATGTGACAATCACGTGATCGTATAGAAATGATTAACAGTCCATTAAATAATCCAACTTCAATAAGTCATTGTCTGATATTAAACGCAGCTCCCAATAATGAAACTATTAGTAGACCAATCATTGCTACAAAAATTAAGTCATATGACATCACAGATATCATACATTATTATCTTTACTACATACATGTACTCAAGCTAAGTAAAGAGTTAACACTATTTTATAAGTTAGCTATATGTTAAGGTATAAGACAATCGCTTTTAATACATTATCTCTGTTAAACATAGCTATACAATGGTTGTCATAGTTACTACAAGTTAAATTATAACAAGAAGTCAACCACTATTATGACCACTATAGTAACTGTACATTCCTTCATTGATAACAATATATGATGTTATATCTAATAAAGTAATATGTATTGTTATATACACAATATAATAATATATTGGAGTTTATTTAATACTAGTAATATACATTTATACATTATAATATACTTAAATGAGGGATTGTACACTTGTCACAACTTTGCTTTGTTTTGTTATCATAATTTCATTAATAGCAGCTGTTGTTAGATGTCACTTAAATTATTGGGTGAAACAGTAACATCACATAATAAGTCCACAACAGATCAATGATTATATAAAAATCCCTACATTATCACATGATAAACCATTAATCACATAATCAATTACATGTATAACAGATGATTTTTAATGATAACACAGGTGACTATCACATGACAAACACTGTTATCAAGTACCTATCACATGTACATGACTTAATACGTTTTCTTAACTTTTTCACTTAACAGGATTAGGGCTGCATCAGTACATGGATCTCTTAAGAACTCTTCCGAGCAATATTCTCTGTGATTGACCTCCATTCCAATCATAATCTTACTGTGTCTCCATTCTTTCTATTAGCAATGTCTTGGGGTCTACCATTAGATACTCTTATTAGATACTCTTATCCCACTTGTTGTCATTGTACCCAGTTACCTCAACCAACAGGAGCAGGTGATTTCACAACTAATCTTTTCTGCATCAACTTATCCAGTGTGCATCAAACTGCTGTATTATAGAGCTAGTGCTGTGGAAGTCTACATTTTCATACTGTGGTCCTATCAGCTTTAATTAGCAAAACAAGTCCTTTTTTTCTTTTTTTAATTTCTTAAATTAATTTATTGCTTTTTAAATTTTGGTTCAGTTAACAAAGGCCAGCTCTTTGCTGACAGCAGTGTTCATGTACACACAGTAACTCTAGTATATAATGTGGTTCCTGAACTACAAAATGTTACAATAACTAATAATAATATCATGCAATCTCACTGTAAAGTGGACATCTATACATACTAGAGATATTCATATTAAATAACATCATTATATCTTGTAAAAATGAAACCTAGAAGACAGTGGTAATTCTAGTGAACTTACTACCACATTAATATGTACTTTAATTACTTTACTTTTCTTAATTTTTAGTATGTGTCGAGAACGCCAGTAAAGGAAAGTTGTTCTTTAATGTGAAATTTATACATTTAGGTTCCAATGTTTAAGGATTATATAGAGTCTAAGATATAGTATTAACTTTTCACTAAAGTACAATGTCTGTTGCCTGCACTGCTTAATTTTATTAGCAAGAGTAATTAGCGGTATTAGTTCTATAGCAATACAATGTGAAAATAATGTTACACTCTAAACCTTAAACCTTGGAACCTAAATGTATTAATTTTTGCATAAAATTTTAAACTTTGCTGGAAGACAAAGAACTAGAAACTAAAGTTTTTAACTAATAATTGAATTATTTGAATTTGATATAATAATTAATTAGCAAAATAGTATAAAAATAACTGCTAAAGATGGATATATTTATCATTAATCCACAAACTTAAACTCTCATTATTAACTAATGCTGTTTGTAATTCTTGTATACCAGATTCAGTAATATTACAACAGTCCTTGAGATGTAGATATTCCAATGTTGTGTTAGTGGTAATAAGATCACAGATGTGTTTCATGTCTTTGTCAGTAATGTTCTTGTCATCAACCAAGTCGAAGGACTTCAGTGTCTTACTATTAGAGATAGCGGTAGTTAGTAAACGATAAGTATCAGGTAAGAGAGGTGAGGAGACAAAACGTAGATCCTTTAATCCTTTGTTATTACTTACTACATGTGCTAGTTTAGTGACACAGTGACTATCAAAACGAGTGTTCACTATATAAAGCCCTCTAACTTGACAGTCTTCATTAATATCAGTTAGTATTGTTAATAAACGTTCTGGAGATAATGTGTCAAGTTTAATACTCCATGTTGTATGTCGTTGTCTCCTTAATTGACATATCACTTCTGTACATTGTGCCACAGTAGGTGAAATAGATCTAAGTATAACACTATCACTAGTCCACTCAACACATCCAGTGTCTCCTATAATAAAGCATAGTTACTATATAATATTTTACACAGATGAAAATAGGTATATGCACACTCTAATATGTTCAACTTAAACTATAAATGCCTAACAAAGATGTTAGGTTATTATGACAACCATCAATTGATGCAGATATCAATGGCTTGATTGGCTTCTAACAAATATGTATTTTCGAGTTTACTGAGTGACATTATCATAATGTACATATTAAATGGTAGAATGCATTATTTGATGATGATAGGATGGGGCCAGTTGTCATGCAATACCAGTTAAAACTACTGAGTAAGACTGCAGAGTTAGACTAACACCCAGGACATAGGGTATACTGAGACATTAGTCAGCCATGAAAGTTGATAACTCATTTTACAGGCTATATACTGATCGTGAGTTGATTTACAAGCAATGGACAACTATCATTATGTATCATAGGATTTTTATGTCTTGTCTGTTATGTGTTTACAATGTTTCATCTTGTAAGATATTTCTCTTTGTAAAGTAATATTTCACCTGCTAACTATATCTAACTTCGTTGCTTTTAGTAGATTAATCCTGTTGTTAGGATATTACTCAAATAGAGAGCTATTTCAAACATTACTGATGTGCATGTAACATACTTTGATATCACATATATGCATCAGAACACTACATTTAATGCATTTTCTTACATAATGGTATTAGTAAAGTAGCATATATTTATATCTATAGAACTTCCTTATAGAAGCCATTTATACTCATGTATAACAACACCCATGACTGACCAATCAAAATCACTCCCACTATATAATATAAAATTTCTAAATCTTACTTTGACTAGTGATGTCTGTCATTTTATGATCTGATGAAGTTATAATCAACTTAGAAATATCATTCACTCCGTCTCCAGTATCTGGTTCTTCTCGAGGTAATTTGTCACCTGATGATGTTTTCTTAGTCTTATCACGTAACTGAGACTGTAGAACTAAACAGATTATCTGATATAATAGAATATCTAGTAATTGTTAGTAGTACATAACCATATATGGTATGTATTACTAATAGTACTATAGCTCACCTTCTTTCTCTTGGGTCAACTTCTTAATCTCTTCTCGTTTCTCTACTAATTCTTTATCAGTAACTATAGAACATTACCACATATGGTATGTACTACTATTAGTACTATAGTTCACCTTCTTTATGTCTGGTTAACTCCTCTATCAGTCTCAGCTTCTCTGTTTACATTAGATACATAGTTATATGTCAATTAATGTCATGTACCTGATAAAGTGTCAGTTGATTGTGGTAAGGTAGCACTTGTTTTATTGGGAGTATCTTTTGCTGTTGTATGTTGTTATAAGTTAACACTATACATTGTGAATTACTTACTATTTACAGACTGCCTCAATATTTCTTCATATTCAATAGCTAGTTTTTTCTGCTTAAGAGCTTTCATCTTCAGTGTGTCCAGAACCTGTCTTCTTGTAGCCTGTGGATTAGTATCCAGCCACAGTTCATACATCTTTGATACTTTGTAAGGAACAGGTTTGGGTAGGTCTTCAATTTCATTTAACTTTTTGACATCAAGTTTAAGTTGTGTTCCCATTATATACCAGTTAGTACTGATAGGAACATCCGCACATAACTCAGCTAAAGTTGGTTCGCCATTTAATATCTCATCAAATGAACTATCTCCAGTAGCCATTTTAGTCTAAATAATTGTTGTATTAGTAAGAAAAATCTCTAGTCATTTGCTGACTATACAAAGTTTATATGTCTTCTACTTGGAAGCCTGTCATATGACTTTTATCATAACAATGAATATAACTTCGATTGTAACAATGAATAACAAAAAAACTTAAAATGTATTTGATAAAATCTGTAACTAAGTTATTTACGTACCTCATAGAGGAATGTGTCCTTCTGCCTCTTTGTTGGCCATGGTAAACAGTCATAAGACTTCTACCATAACAATAAGTAAATTCCAAACCTAATCAACTACTATAAGTCTTCTATATTGGTTAACCAGGAGTGACATATAATTGCTAGTACAAACTATAGTCATTAACAAAGAGTAGGATCATCTAGTTCATGAGCTAAGCCACTGACACATTAATACTATGTGTGTCATTTTCACTACAGTTCACCTAAAGACTTAGTTATCATTTACAATTAAAAGATTGAGGGTTACAGTTTTGAGACAATTAACTCTGATAATTTCCAATATGTTGAAATGTGTTCAAATAAAATATTCAGGTCAGTTTAAACAACTTTAACAATTACATGTATCAGATACATAGAAATACATACAACATGTATACAATAAGTCATGTGACAATCACGTGATCATATAGAAATGATTAACAGTCCATTAAATAATCCAACATCAATAAGTCATTGTCTGATATTAAACGCAGCTCCCAATAATGAAACTATTAGTAGACCAATCATTGCTACAAAAATAAAAGTCATATGACATCACAGATAATCATACATTATTATCCTTACTACATACATGTACTCAAGCTAAATATAGAGTTGACACTATTTTATAAGTTAGCTATGTTAAGGTATAAGACAATCACTTTTAATACATTATCTCTATTAAACATAGCTACAATGGTTGTCATAGTTACTACAAGTTAAATTATAACAAGAAGCCAACCACTATTATGACCACTATAGTAACTGTATATTCCTTCATTGATAACAATATATGATGTTATATCTAATAAGTAGTATGTATTGTTATATACACAATATAATAATATATTGGACTTTATTTAACACTAGTAATATACATTTATACATTATTATATACTTAAATGAGGGAGTGTACACTTGTCATAACTTTGCTTTGTTTTGTTATCATAATTTCATTTATAGCAGCTGTTGTTAGATGTCACTTAAATTATTGGGTGAAACAGTAACAGCATAAAAACTGAAACAACAACACATAAACAAGTCCATAACAGATCAATGATAATATATAATCTCTACATTATCACACGCTAAACAACTAACCACATAATCAATTACATGTATAACAGATGATTATCATATAATAACACATGTGACTATCACATGACAAACACTGTCATCAAGTACCTATCACATGACCTATTACCTTTTCTTAACTTTTTCACTTCAAAACGTCTTATCTCCTCTTCTTGTTCAGCTAGTAAGTCTTGTAATCTTCTCTTATGTACTGTGCTCTGTTTGTCAGTATCATTGTCATCTTCCATTGTAACCTCTTCATCTCCTTCAATTATAGTTGATAATCGTCTGATCATGTGACCAAGTACCACAACATAGGATGGATTTCTTTGAAGGGGTTTAACAGGATTAGGGGTGGATCTCTTACGAACTCTTCCAAGCAATATTCCCAATGGCAACCATTGACGTAGACCATATGATGACAAAGTTAATGCTATCATCATGGTGATGTTTAAAATAGAATAGTCACCCACTCTAATGTCACTCACTAGTATAAATATCATGTATGTAACCATAGCAACTGGAATTACATGATGTGGTAGGCACTCTGTTAGACGCCGATATAGTTGTGGACAAAGAGACATAAAGTAAAGAGAGAAGACAAGTGCTCCTAGTCCAGCTGTAAAGGATGACAGGACAACAAACATGAGATAGCCCAATAGACCAATTATAAGCCATTGTATAGAACATATGAGATACAAGTTCTTGTCTTTACTAAGTAATATCCCAGTACTTAACACTGTAATGACTAGAACACTGATAATAGAGAAGAATGGACAGATAATGATAGATAATGGACGGATAATTGATAGATAATGAAAGATAATAGACAGATAATTGATAGATAATGGACAGATGAGGGTGTTAAGTAAATGGATGAATAAACACCTGGATGAATAAATGGACAGATAGTTCAGTGATCAATGGATGAACAAAATGACATACATATAAAATAGAATTTAAATTCTAAAAATACATGAATAAAAAAGAATGGATAATAAATAGATGAATGGATCCATAACTTACTGCATTAATAAAGATAACATCCCATCAGTAAGCTCCACCCACTTCATTAACAGACCTCTCTCACCATAAACACTATATAACACAAACAAGACACACCCAAACCCCACCCCTAACCACACCCATTCTGTTCCCTCCACATCACTTTGACGAGGTATGTTTCTTTTAGGACTTTGTAAAAAAATGATGTCATCTTTAGTAAATACAGTTGTCCTCCTGTCCTGACTGAACAATGCTACAACAGTGACCACACCCATAAAAATTGCACTGTTCATTAGAACTGAGTTTTGAGTTAAATGGTCCAATACTTTTAGCCACGCCTCCACAGAAAGAGTAAGCATAAATCCTAACAAATGATAGTGTATCTTGCGATATCTATATAATGAGAAATATATGTCCATTCTTGAAACACGTGTCCATATAAATACAATATATAAAATTTACATGTACTATTATGTGCATCCATTGAATGGAACTATACATCCATTTTAAACACAAATGTGTCCATTACTCCTTACTTGTCCAAATTTGATACATCCCAAAAACTACCGTAGATCACTAATATACATGCTCCTCCTCCCACTCCTATTGTTAAAACTTGCAAAACTGGTTCAGAAAACTGGTATGATGCCAATACCATAAAACTGAGAATCTTAGCAGTCATTAAACCAAAAGGGGTGGAGCAAAATCTCTTGACCACACCCACACACAACCCAAAAACCACAATGACGAATGACACAAAGACAACCAGTGTCCGTTGCCATGGAGATAGCAGGTAACTACCATAGATACACAAAGTATAAAACTGGAAACATACCCACCACAAGAATCCTGTAATTATAAACAAAAATTTAATTAATTTCTATCTACTCATTACTAAAACATGTACATACCATATATTATTTCCATGGCAACCACTCTTTTACGACTCCCTTCACTTGGAGGTACAGTTTCATAGTATCCATGTGTGACCTCGTCCTCCAATTGGTCTAAACTAAGAAACTGGATAATACTTTGTGCTCTGTGACGATGTTGTAGTCTAGATATTGGGAGAGAATGTACATTAAATGGATGTAATACATTGTATCTACTTACTTTTTCTCTGAAGGCTTTTTTGGAGACTTTTCAATTTTTTGTTCCTTTTTAATCTCGTTAGAATCAGCCATTTTATTTTTCCTTATATATATATATTATGTTCACATATAATAACCTAGTTATTTAAACATGGAGTCTAGAAATAGCTGAGGTCATCACTAAACATACTCCTCATCCGGTCCAATGCAGCAAAGGTAGATTGTGGCCATCCTTTACATAGTATGGCAGATAAAGAAGCCGTTCTGAAAGAAAGCTTGTTAAGACATTTTGGGCACTTAAATTTCAAAAGCAGTCTACAATATCAAGCTGTACAATGTGTACTGGAAGGTAATAAGAACATAATCTTCTTCTATTTTATTATTTTTTCTCTCTTTGGGACTCAAGGAAAGAGAGATGTCTTTGTTTCCATGCCAACAGGTGCTGGGAAATCCCTTTGTTATCAGCTCCCTGCTCTCATGACAAATGGGATAACCCTCGTCTTGTCTCCTTTGATTGCTTTAATTGACGACCAAGTCACTCAACTCCAAACAAAGGGACTACCAGCAGCTGCATTGAATTCAAAAACTTTGGCAACAGAGCGGAAAAGAATTTTGTCAGATTTGAAAACAAAAGAGCCAACGATTAAATTGTTATATATAACACCAGAGATGGCAGCCACTAAAGGATTTAGAGATATTTTAACTAAATTAAATAGTCATAAAAAGGTCGGCCATATTGCCATTGACGAAGCTCATTGCGTCTCTGAATGGGGACATGATTTTCGACCGGATTATCTTAAATTGAGTGAACTTAGAGATTTATTTCCATCAGTACCAATGTTGGCATTAACAGCAACTGCAACACCACATGTACAACAAGATATTATCAATGCTTTGAAGATGCGAGAACCAGTTGCTATTTTTAAGAGTAGCTGCTTTCGTTCAAATCTTTTTTATGACATCAGGTATAAATTTAAAGGCACAAATTTACATGTACATGTAAATTACTTTGATATGTACTATCAGCTTCAAAGAAACTCTAAAGGACCCACAAAAAGATTTAAGAAATTTTATAACTCGTGCTCTGACAAGCGGCAAAGATCAAGTTTGTTCACTTTCATTGGTTCTCTTAATTATCTGTCCTAAATTAAGGGGTGTGGTATTGTCTATTGTCGAACAAGAGAAGGCTGTCAAGAGTTGGCAGGGCGATTATCTAGTAAAGGTATCAAAGCTCGACCATACCATGCTGGTAAACATGTGATATGCATATGATAGTCATGTGATATATGTAATATTTGTCAGGTTTAAAAGCTGATGAGCGAGCTTCTATTCAACATCAATGGATGAAAGGGGAGGTCCCCGTTATTGTGGCAACAATTAGTTTTGGAATGGGTGTGGATAAGGCTAATGTTAGGTAATTAAATCATGTGATATTCACGTGATCAGTCCCAGCAGCATGAAGTTAAAGTTCCATCATGTGACATGCATGTGATCTATATAGATTTGTTGCACACTGGACTTTGCCAAAAGGTATTGAGGCATATTATCAAGAGTCAGGAAGGGCAGGGAGAGATGGCGAGCTAGCATACTGTCGTCTCTACTACTCCAGGTGTGAATAATGTTAGTTACTTTTACTGTATATCTTATTTTATATAGGTTTGATCGAGATCAGCTATTGTTTCTCTTGAAAAAAGAAATGTCTGAGAAACCACGAAAGGTACATTGGAGAGGGAGAAGAAGCCACTCATTATCATCTATTGCATCACTCTTTATTAGTTGAACTTTGACCTCTTTTGATTAGGGTAAATTTCAATATAGTGGAAGAGCTGCTGGAAACAAAGCCACGGAAAAGAGTTTTGAGACCCTTGTTAAATATTGTGAAGAAGTCAAGTACAGAATCTACTACACTTAAATTTTAAAAACTTCTCTTCATAGATGTCGCCATGCAATGATTGCTCAATACTTTGGTGATGCCAAACCCGAGGTATTTAATGTACATGATTTGGTCATGTGACTCTATTGTTTACTAGTGTGATAGATCATGTGACTGTTGCAAGAATCCTGCTTCTGTGAAGGAAGCATTAAAAGCTCATCAACTTTGTCTGACAGTAAACAATAAGAAAGTAGTTAAAGGAAGTTCACTTGCTTGTTTTGAGGATGGACAACCTGATATGTCATTGTATGAAGGAGGAAGAAGGGGGTATGTGTGGAGAGAGAGAGAGAGAGAGAGAGAGAGAGAGAGAGAGAGAGAGAGAGAGAGAGAGAGAGAGAGAGAATGATACACTATTGCACACTACATTTTATTCTTTATATAGTCAGGTGGGTGAAGACAATGATTCAGGAGATAGTGGTCCTGACACCTCTGCAGCAGCAATCAGTAAAAAGAAGACTTTAGATTTCTTTGAAGAAGAATTTAGAAAACGAAGAAGAGTTGAGTTTCATATTAACTAGTAATTACATTGTTGCATCATGTAATAGAAAGACTCTACCACACAGAGTGATCTAGAAATACCTAGTAAGTCCTGCATGATCACATGATTATCACATGATATTGTTATTTGAATATTATATCTACATACAAATCACATAATGATCATAAGTCTGATACTAATTATCACATGACAGGTATTGACTGTAAATTAAAGCACCCCTCTTTTACCAGTCGAGTTCCCAGACTGACTGTTAAAGTTAGTTGACTTATAAAGAACCTGAACAACTTCGTCATTAGGTTCGTGAACATTGCTATAATCTTTTATTGAAAGCGCTACAAGAGAACAGCCCTAATTCAGTTAGTACCACAGAAACAAAAGCATCATGTTTAGAACATGATATAGTATCTGTTGTTAAGACACTAGAAGTATATAAACTTCAAGTTCACAAGAAGGTATATTAAAATGTCATGTGACATGACACATGACAGTCATGTGATTGTTACACGTATGTTATTCAAATGTTTGTAGGTATCTGAAATAAAGCAAGCAACCAAGATAGGTGAGATATATACATGTATTGGTGGAGATATAATAGACCAGACTGATGAAATAAAGGTACAAGCATCTTATAATGTGTGTCATTTGATGGACTGATGTATGTAGGATGATCTCCCTGGTTTTGTGTCAGCTAGTAGTTTGATAAAACCTCCCAGAGTTGCTCTGTCATTATCCACAGCTGGTCCCAGTGCTGCACCTGATGTAATACAACAATTAGGTGGATTTAAGAGTGCTTTGCAACTTATCTCCTCATATCCTGCTGTCACATCCTTTGTCTCTTTGACAACAACTACATCCTCTTCCTCACCTATTACATCCTCTGTCTCCTTGACATCATCTTCCTTTGCTGTCTCCTCTATGACCTTACATTCAGACTCAATATCACTGACCAATAGAACTAGATTATCTGGTAATGACAGAGTACAATCTAATGACAGACTGAAACCCAAGTTATCTGATGATAGTCTGGAACCCATACCATCTATTGATAGTCTTAGACCTAAACTGATAGAAAAATCTGATGACAGAGAGAGAGATCTGACTTCAAATCGAAAGAGATCATATAATTATGACCAACTAATGGAAGAGAGTAAAAAGATGAAGAAAGACTCACCTGTTGTCAAAATCACTCAATTCTTTCAAAAGTATATTCAAACAATTGAAGTAGTCATTGTATGGTCTATTCCTTAGATCATCTGAAGACAACCACTTATTGTCCAGTAAAAGATCAACCACAGCCACTCACATAGTTAGTACTAGCAATTCTAGTAGAATTCACAATTGTGTTGGTACGTCCTCACGGACTAGTAGTGTTGGTACTTCCTCACGGACTAGTAGTGTTGGTACCTCCTCACGGACTAGTAGTGTTGGTACCTCCTCATGGACTAGTAGTGTTGGTACCTCCTCATGGACTAGTAGTGTTGGTACCTCCTCACGGACTAGTAGTGTTGGTACCTCCTCACGAACTAGTAGTAGTCAAAAAGCACAGATAGCTGGTGTTATTGTCAAGGTACTAACTCCTTATTATCGTAAAGGCAAGTTTGCATCAAAAGTAAGTATATGGTTTATTGTTATTATTAATGGTTGTATGCTGGTAGGATCTTTTTAAAAGATTTGCTAAGATACTTACTGACCATGCTCTCTCTACAGAACACAACAACTCAGTAGAAGGTTTGTATATTAAGTACATTAGTATGTGGGTACATTGGTGTATGGGTACAGTAGTTTATGGGTACATTGGTATATGGGTACAGTGGTATGTGGGTACATTGGTATATGGGTACAGTGGTATGTGGGTACATTGGTATATGGGTATAGTGGTATGTGGGTACATTGGTATATGGGTACAGTGGTATGTGGGTACATTGGTATGTGGGTACAGTGGTATGTGGGTACATTGGTATATGGGTACAGTGGTATGTGGGTACATTGGTATGTGGGTACAGTGGTATGTGGGTACATTGGTATATGGTATTTGGGTAAATTTTTGTTTTTCTATAGTGGAAAGGTGGAATCATCAGATTATTAATGAATATTTCACTAAAGTTAGTAAGTGTTCTCAAGAGAAAGATTTAATGAAACTGCATCAGCTCATCACTGAAATTGTTCTCTAAATCAAACCAATCATCGTCCCAATTATTAGTATCAGTATTTATTTATTATTTATTTATTCATAAATAACTTATCATGATCATAATGAATAATAAAAACAATATTTAATCTCAGATAAAATTAAATATTACATAAAATGAGAATTGAATAAAAAGAAATTTGCAGGAAATGATGATGCACTATGTCTTGACAACATAAAGAATATGATTCGAGTGATGTGTGCTACTTGTGTTGTTTGTAAGATTTCTTTCTAAAAGTCTTTAAACTTAGTCGACCTTTTCGTTTTTCTGACCCAGATGAAGAGCTTTCTGACTGACTATCTTCATGAGACTCAGACCCATTCTGAACTGGTCTGGGATTTGAATCTTCAACCTGTTCCTCTTCTATTATGTCTAAAGAATCTATGGACCACTTTTGTGTCTCCTCGAGTTCATATTTAGCAAGGCTCCTCCCATCAACAAATTCCTCAGTAGATGACAAACCATTTTCTGACTCCAAACTTGATTTACGATACAAAGAACTTGGAGCAGAGTTCCATGTTGGTATTTCATTAAGGGAGGAAGCCCCCTCAGTTTTCCCTGGCAAATTAGACTCTGTACTGCCATAACCACGACGAATGGTACTCTCATCTGGGAAGGTTGACCCACTATGAGTGTCAACAGAAGAGGACATGTATGATGACAAACTAGCTAGTTCTCTGTCTTCTGAGCTTGTCATCTGAGAATATCGACGACGTATGCTACTACTCCTGGAACCTCTAGGCGAATTTGTAGTGGAACTGGTTTGTGATGAGTAGGTGGGGTATTGGGTGGAGCTTGTGGTAATTGAGAGGGAGAAACCACATAACTGTTCTACTGCTCTCCATCGTTTGTGATAATGGTCAAAATGTTCCGTTATCTTTTGCATCTTGTTACTATGGCAACAAAATATATCTTATGCATCACTCATATATTCATTTATTTATCCATCCATCCATTCATCCATTCTTACACAGCTCTTGTGATTAACAATCCTGCATCTTCTAAAGTTGAAGAATTTGCCAAACGAAATGCACCAATAACTGAAGATCTTTTTCGTTTAATCTTGTCACACTACAATTAGTAGACGTGGCACTCATGTAACCAAACCACACCCACTTACCATTTTCTGAGCTTTTATGACCTCTTCTTCGGCTAGTTTCTTGTTCATGTCAAGATGGTACCACTCTTGATGACATGACTCTTGAAGGAGTTCCTTCAGTGCTGACTTGCTACTGGTTAGAGACTCAAGCTGACTTTCTAATGCCCATACTCTCATTCTGAGATTCTCAGTCTCAGGACACAATTCCTCTTCAATACAAGAAAATGCACGAGGCCGAGACAACTCAAGAGGAGGTGATTTATCTACCACGCTGGATAAAGAGTCCTCTTCCGTGGTCTTCTCTGCTGATGTCTGTATTGAATCGGGAGGAGAGTTAGTTGTGGTTTCTGTTGAGACATTTCCATCAGTTGATTCCGCTGTCTGTCTTAATCTGTGTTTTGAAAATAGAGTCAAAATTTTAACATTTTTCTTCTTTTATTAACTCACTTTTCTTTGACATTTTTGAGCTCTGTTTCGTAAATTCGAATTTCTTCTAAAAACTTGTCTATTTTCTTATTGGCTAATCTATGTTGTCTCCATCCATAAGATAGTCCAATACAACATACTATTACTGATAATGACATGACTATGTCTTTCCAATAAGAGTGAGAATCTAATAGAGAAGAGGAGACGTATTAATTAATATATTAATTAATGTTAATAATGTAATTACATAGAAAAATGTTAATACAATATAATGACATATAGAAATGTTGAATGGATGAATGAAGGGACAAATAAATGGATGAATGGAGCGATAAATGGATGTATAAATTGAGGAATGGATAAACTAGTAAATGAGGGGATGGAGACAATTGTTATATTATAGCTACTTACTAGGAAGAGGACCAAACAAAACAACGTCTGTAGCTCTGAGTTGTAATTTGTGTCTTTGAGAACCTTTGATATCCAATTTTTGTAAAAATTGATCAGTGTTAGTTGCAATTCTAAATTAAAATAAAACACCAAGAATGAATACATGTGATTACATGTACATGTAATAACATGTAATCTACATAGTTATGATGTAATTATGATGTAATGTTGTACATGTGCTATCCATGTGCCCAGCACACATACATGACCACTACAACTTACAATGGCAACAATTTTCCATTGATATGTAATTTTTGGAATTGTGGTACAAGTTCTGGTAATTCAACCACATCAACCAACCATTCAATAACATCACTACAGGTCCAGTTGTAAACTACATACATAGGAGAGATAATAATACGATAAATCTCTTGTAAACAGAATTTTTAAATACCTTTACTTCCTATCCACTTCCTCCAGAGTTCATCTAGAGTAATACGATCGTCATCACTATGAAATGATTGACTCCTGTCTGTTGATTGATGAAGTTGTTCTCGTGCAAACTACATAGAGAAAGTGTTAAATATTGTATTGTTTATTGAGTTCACCTCATCTGACTCCTGCAAATCAACTTGTCCATCATTATTATCATCAAGACAAGAATGAAGATCTTTGATAGCTAGTAACTCTAGTGATTCATTGGATACAAATCCAGTTGTATCTGGAGAGAGAGAGAGAGAGAGAGAGAGAGAGAGAGAGAGAGAGAGAGAGAGGAGAGAGAGAGAGAGAGAGAGAGAAACTAAATTAAGGAAATGAATCTTTCCTTGTGTACAGCCATTAAAAATAACCACAAATATATGTAAAAGGTTTCATACAACATAGTTATGATATACTATGATCTAATGATGTAAGTTATACATGTAAACATGATAATCATAATAGATGATTACATGAAAACATAAAACAGTAATTATAATACACATGTAAACACAACAATAGAAAAAGACAAGTAAACATAAATGACATGTAACATAACAATAGAAAAGTACATGTAAACATAACATCACTATTAACTAAACAATAGAAAAATACATGCAAACAAGACAGATGTATATCAAATTCGTGATTCAAATATATTACAAACTATGACCCTATCAATCACACAGAGAAAACTCCCTATGTTCACACCACCAGCTATGATATAGCTCTAATTACACACACCATGAATAACTGTACTGATAAAATACTTCAATTGGACATCTGTCAGTATCTCTTATATTAGAGGATACCATTCACTACTTATGTATGGAGACATACAGCTATAATTATACATTTACAAACATTCTTTGTATAACTACCTACATTTGCGGTAAAATGAACTGATAAATATACAAGTCACATGTAGTGTGAAACAAGTCGTTAACAATGGAATATTAATACACTATAAGAAAACCCCACCCCTAAATCTTCTTAAATGCTTAAAAGCATAGATAATTAATACACTGAAAGTATATTACATGACTTTATGATTCACTGTTACCTCCTATTGGTCAAATGGGAATTACTCTTCACTATTGATGTGGTAATTACTGCAAATTAGTTATTATTATCACAAGGATGACAATATGACCAAATGAAAGATTAACACTTTGTGTGTATATTGTACCACAAGACAATGTACTAGTGTACTAGTCTTTATAGGTACATTGTACTACATGGCAATGTACTAGTCTTTATAGCTACATTGTACTACATGGCAATGTACTAGTGTACTAGTCTTTATAGGTACATTGTACTACATGGCAATGTACTAGTCTATTAGTCTTTGTGTGTCTATTGTACTACATCTACATGGCAATGTACAAGTCTACTACTCTTTCTATAGTCAATATGTGAATTAAGACTATCTCTATTGGGAGTATCATATAGGATGTGATCAACAAGTCACTAGAGTATATACTGTTTTGATGGTCACAGCTGTTAGCAGTGTTGGAACAAACAAACAAACAATTCATTGATTTGTCTGTCCATGTATTTGTTTCGTCCATACCTGCAATAGTTACGTTTTTAATAGATGCTGTTGCCCAGGTAACTATGATTACTATTAATATTATACTGAAGAGAGAACATATTAAAATGTAATGAGAGCCCAGTCTATTAGCTGTCATGATCATATGCTAGAGAGAGAGAGAGAGAGAGAGAGAGAGAGAGAGAGAGAGAGAGAGAGAGAGAGAGAGAGAGAGAGAGAGAGAGAGAGAGAGAGAGAGAGAGAGAGAGAGAGAGAGAGAGAGAGAGAGAGAGGACAGAACAGTGAGTATAATACAACATTAAACAACAATAAATAACTGAGAACAGTAGGTACAAACTTGTTTAACTTACTTATTGATTTTAGTTCCGCTTACTGAATAAATTATCGGCGTATCTTCTAGAATAGGTCCAGATTATATAGTATAGACATCACTATTGAAAATTAACCGCTAGATATTTTTCCCTGTTGGCATCAGTCTTCTCTTGTTTCCATTTCAAATAGCTGATTGAAAGCAATGAAAGGGTGTGGCTTACATCACAGCACCACACCCCCTTCATAATGAATGGTAATTGATGAAAAGACAATTATTATTATTATTATTGATATATTTTTGTTTTACTTTTAGAACATGGCTGGAATGATCCTCCACAGTTTTCATATCACGGGAGTGCGTCCAAGAAATGTATATCCTTCACTAAGAGACCTATGTATCCTGCAGACACTGTTTCCTCAGAGTCAACAGGTCGTAATACCTTAGACTCAAATGAACCACCTCCAGTAGTGCCTCAATTATCACAGACTAGTGAGACCACACCCACTAATTTAGACAGTAATGAAATGACTTTGCTAACATCAGACGAAGTTATTAATTTCTTAAATAAACTTGCTGAGACTCACCGAGAAAATATCCAGGTTATTATAATATTAATATACCATGTATTATGACCTATGACTCATACCTAAACCTGTATGTTGGTATGAGTATGAGACCATTGATTAGTATTTAGTACTTGAGAAGTACGTTAATTTAGTACTGATCAATGATAGTCTCATACCCAAACCTGAAATACACAAAGTTTGGGTATGAAAAATACATTGAAAGTTGATGTGTTTGAGGTTTCCTGGGTATGAGACCTTACAATATGTAGTATGCTTTACTTCTTTCTAACACAGGAGAGGATATACACTGAGATTAAAAAAAGATTAGATATACTTAGTAAGCAGTGGAGTGAAGGCCATATCTCTACTACTGTACATCAAAGAATGAGTCAACTTGTGAAAGGTCAGTTCTAAACAGCTAATATATATATAGACCAACTGCTATGCTTTTTTTAGCATTACAAGATAAAGACTATAAAACTGCAGAAACTCTACATGTTGGTTTAATGGTTGATCATACTGCTGAGGTAAGTCAATTATGTGATGTATTTCTTTAAACTGTCTTTGGTTACTTTAGGTGCAGCAATGGATGGTTGGAGTGAAAAGACTGGTTGTCATAGCAACACAATACACTCAGTAAGACTATAATTATTATAAATTTTTTTCTTCAATATAATTAAGTTATTATATCCATTGTTATTATTATTATTGTTATTATTATTATTATTATTATTATCATTATTATTATTATTGTTATTATTATTGTTATTGTTATTGTTTATTTTATATGTATTAATATTTGTACATTAACTTTACAATTGATTATTGATGTTAATGTTAAAGGATAATCTTAGTAACTTCCCTTTCCATTATGTGAAGGTGTGGATATTAATAGTTTTGTCAAATTTGACTGCACATACTACAGTACAACTAATATTCATAATGTGTCATAATGTAATTTGGTTTATAGTAACATCATTCACTACTTATTGAGAGTATTCATTTTGATAAACAACAACCATATTAGTAGTTTTTAAATTATGGATTATTAGTTACTATTATATCATTAACTAGCTAGCTATCTCTTAGAAAAGTTTGTATGCTGACCTGAAACAACTTGTTAGTATCTAGTGATAATAAAGTGTCACTATGTCTGACAATCCTACAAGATGTACTACCACTCTACCAGTAGATAGTCCTAGACTAGTACTACTGTCTGACAGACCTACTGAGTCTGAACTAATGGACCTACTTGAACCACTAGTAAAATGGCAAAAGTTTGGTGTTCATCTACCTAAGATGTCCAGTGATATAATTGAGAAAATTGAAATTGACAAACCGTCAATTGATCATCAAAAAATGGCTCTCTTCTCAGAATGGCTCAGAATTGACTCTTCTGCTTCCTGGGAAAACGTAATTGTTGCCCTGTTAAAAGCTAAGGAACACACTCTAGCCTCAAAAGTACAAGGAAATCTTACTACCACCATACCACCAGTAGACTCTTATCAGGGTGAGTGTAAAAAATAACTGACGTGACATATATGTGAGTGTATTGTTGTATGATATAGGTACACATGATCAGGATGGTAAATTAGCTACTGAGATATTGAAAAAAGAAGACAAACAGGCCAATATTGATGTTGTAACAGAGAAACAACAGATCAAAGAAGACAACATACTATCACAATATACTACTTTGATTCACTCAGGAGGACAGAGTCAGAAAAAATAACAGAATTCACATTTAGTTCCAAAGGCCAAGTTGCAAAAGAGCTCAAACGACTTCAAGAAAGATTTGCTTTATTGGTGAGCAGAATCATAAGTCGTCTTGAAGAAACAACAACTAATGAGTATGAATTAAAAGAACTAGCTAGAGGTGTTGGAGTATTACTGTTGGAAGAAAAAGATTTAGATAAACTGACCAAAGTAACGACCATTGACATGTTATTTGATGAAATCAAACCTCATTTTAGCTTCCTCAATTGTGAGTTAATAGAGAGCATTGTTGATTGCTTTCTTACTGGAACTGACCTAAAAAATGAGTTGACAAATTATTTTGAAGAGTTAGAAGCATTTCAGGAAGTAGCTCAACTACAGCACTTCAAAGCAGCTATTGATGAGGCACTGATAGATCTGCCAAAGCAAGAAACTACAGAAACGACATGTGAAGTCATCATCAAACTACAAGGAAGATGTGGACAAATGACATTACAAAATTTTAATAAACTTATTAACTACTTATTTCCTACAAAGAAACATTATTTAAGCCACATTCACATCGAACCAGGATCAATTTGTGTGAGATTACTGGCACCTTGCTCACGTTGCCACTCTCTCATACTTATGGCAGCTGAGAAAACAACTTTTATGCATCATGTTGGTATCTTTGAAATGATCATCAATGACCAACCTATCTTAATGGAAGAAGAAGCTCCAACATTCACTTTTGAGCAAACACTACTTCAAGCAGCGCAAGCTGGTCAAAACAATGATGTCACATTGCTACTGGAATTAGGAGCTAACATTGACTACCAGAATGAAGAAGGAAGAACAGGACTAATGTTAGCTACTAATGGTGAGCATGAAAATGTGCTGCAGACACTAATATCAGCTGGAGCTAAAGTGGACATTCAAGATAACAACGGTTACACTGCACTAATGATCGCTTGTAAAAATAATTCCTGCAGTATGGTTGACCTGCTACTCCAAGCTCAAGGAAATCCTAACATACAAAGACAAGATGGTTGGAGTGCATTAATTCTTGCTAGTCATAGTGGCCATTACCAGGCTGTAGAGCTTCTACTCAAAAGAAATGCTGATCCTATGGTTAAAAATTTAAATGGTTCAACAGCTTTAATGGCTGCCAGCTTCAGTGGCCATTACAAAATCATTGAGCTTTTACTCAAAGAAAATGCTGATCCTAACCTTCAAAGACCAGATGGTATGACTGCTTTGATGTTCGCCAGTGAAAATGGCCATCACCAAGTTGTCGAGCGTTTACTTAATGGAAATGCTGATCCTAATCTTCAAAAAGAAAATGGATGGAATGCTTTGATGTCTGCCAGTGTTAATGACCATTATCAAATCATTGAGCTTTTACTCAAAGAAAATGTCAACCCTAATCATCAAAGACAACAAGATGGTATGACTGCTCTGATATTTGCCAGTGAAAATGGCCATCATCAAGTTGTCGAGTGTTTACTTAATGGCAATGCTGATCCTAATCATCAAGGAGAAGATGGACGGACTGCTTTGATGTTCGCCAGTCAAAATGGCCATCACCAAGTTGTTGAACTTTTACTTAATGGCAATGCTGATCCCAATCTTCAAAAAGAAGATGGATGGACTGCTTTGATGTTTGCCAGTCGAAATGGCCATCTCCAAGTCGTTGAGCTTTTACTTAATGGAAATGCTGATCCTAATCATCAAGGAGAAGATGGACAGACTGCTTTGATGTCTGCCAGTCAAAATGGCCATCACCAAGTTGTTGAACTTTTACTTAATGGCAATGCTGATCCCAATCTTCAAAAAGAAGATGGATGGACTGCTTTGATGTTTGCCAGTCTAAATGGCCATCTCCAAGTCGTTGAGCTTTTACTTAATGGAAATGCTGATCCTAATCATCAAAGAAAACAAGATGGTGTGACTGCTTTGATACTTGCCAGTCAAAATGGCCATCACCAAGTCGTCGAACTTTTACTTAATAGAAATGCTGATCCTAATCATCAAAGAAAACAAGATGGTGTGACTGCTTTGATACTTGCCAGTCAAAATGGCCATCACCAAGTCGTCGAACTTTTACTTAATAGAAATGCTGATCCTAATCATCAAAGAAAACAAGATGGTGTGACTGCTTTGATACTTGCCAGTCAAAATGGCCATCACCAAGTCGTCGAACTTTTACTTAATAGAAATGCTGATCCTAATCATCAAGGAGAAGATGGACGCACCGCTTTAATGTCTGCCAGTCAAAATGGCCATCTCCAAGTTGTTGAGCTTTTACTCAATGGAAATGCTGATCCTAATCATCAAAGACAACAAGATGGTGTGACTGCTTTAATGTTTGCCAGTCAAAATGGCCATCACCAAGTCGTTAAGCTTTTACTTAATAGAAATGCTGATCCTAATCATCAAGGAGAAGATGGACGCACCGCTTTAATGTCTGCCAGTCAAAATGGCCATCTCCAAGTTGTTGAGCTTTTACTCAATGGAAATGCTGATCCTAATCATCAAAGACAACAAGATGGTGTGACTGCTTTAATGTTTGCCAGTCAAAATGGCCATCACCAAGTCGTTAAGCTTTTACTTAATAGAAATGCTGATCCTAATCATCAAGGAGAAGATGGATGCACCGCTTTAATGTCTGCCAGTCTAAATGGCCATCTCAAAGTTGTTGAGCTTTTACTCAAAGAAAATGCTAATCCTAACCTTGACAAACAAAATGGATGGACTGCTTTGATGTCTGCTAGTGTTAATGGCCATCACCAAGTCGTTGAGTGTCTACTTAGCAGAAAGGCAAATCCTAATCTTCAAACAGAACTTGGTTTGACTTCTCTAATGTTAGCTAGTCACAGTGGTCATTACCAAGTTGTTGCCCTCTTACTTAAACAAAATTCTAATCTTAATAAAAAACAAGACATTTGGATTGCTTCACTGTTAGCTGGTATGAAAGGCCATTACCAAGTTGTAGAATTACTAGAAAAATATATTGATAGTAGTACTAATGATGAACCATCTGAAAACTTAGAGCCATTTGATGACTCAACTTTAGACCAGTTTGTGCAAAGTATGGAGACAAATAAGTCTCTATTTAACAAAGAAATACATTATAATCTCAATAACAAAGAATACGCGGCTTTACAAGAGGAAGATCACAGGCTCCAAAAAACACCAAACATGATAAATGAATTATCACTCAGTTTTATAGCAGTTAGATCTTAATTTGAATACAACTCCACAAAATGAAAATATCCAGAAGAAGATTAACGAAAATGCAATATTATTACAATACTATTAATATACAATGTTGTTTTGTCATGTGCAAGCTGAAAATTTAAAATGTATTTTAAAAGGAATTTTCCACAGGAACTAAAAAATAAGTCAATCTATTTAAAGTCATGAAATACATGCATACTGGGCTATGATAATGAGGTAACTAATACACTAAACAAAGGGATAGCAATGCCAGACTAACACTTTCAATAATAACTATACACACAGGTCTACTCTGATAGCTCCTATGTAGATTGATAACAGTTATGAACGTACTACTTCTTATGAGAGAGAGATGTCAAAAATGCATTCCTCCACTAACTTATGTACCCCTCCACTAACAGACTTATAAAACATAAAAGTTTAACACATTAATAATCATTACCAGGTAGTTCATGTCTACAATGTAATATTGTAAAATAAACAACATTTTATACATATTCACTCTTATAAGCACCCACTAATCACCATTTACAATACAAGTTGTATGTCATTACTTAAATCTTCATAGAAAATCTGTAAGAGTATATAATTCATACTTGGATACTCTAGATCTGTCTTATTACAGGTGTCCTCATCTTGATACGTACAGAGATTGTAAAGTACATGTATTAGTACTGGACTAGTATATATAAAACAACTGTTCTGTATACAGTACCCCAAATTATTCTAAGCTATTCAAGATCATTACTCAATAGTCTTGTAGATAGCTCTAACTATATTCTTTTACTTCAGGGATGACATGGCAATATGGATATAGTCTTACCTTTATTAACTGTAGAAACATTGACTGTTTCTACATGTAACATGTATTAATAGAATACATCAACAATGGATTTCTATACCCTAGAGTTATAGTCACATGATGTAAAGTCTTATAAGTTAACACTAACTAAGTAATCATAAAAAAAATTATTAATTCAATTAGTTATAATTACATATTACAACTAACTGCAATTAGATTATAGGTTGTTATGTACAGAAGGGGATTTAAAGAGCTCTAACTACTAGGGTCATTGTTTCCGTTATGTCTGACAATCCTACAAGATGTACTACCACTCTACCAGTAGATAGTCCTAGACTGTCTAACAGACCTACAGAGTCTGAACTAATGGACCTACTTGAACCACTAGTAAAATGGCAAAAGTTTGGTGTTCATCTACCTAAGATGTCCAGTGCTATGATTGAAAAGATTGAAAATGATAATAGGTCAACTGATCTTCGAAAGTTGGCTCTCTTCTCAGAATGGCTCAAAGTTGACTCTTCCGCAAGCTGGTCTAAAGTAATTAATGCCCTGTCAAAAGCTAATGAACACACTCTAGCCTCAAAAGTACAAGAAAATCTTACTACTACCATACCACAAGTAGATCCTTATCAAGGTGAGTGTAACTAGTTGATAACTGATGAGACATATATGTGGGTGCCTTTTAACTAGATACACACAGTTTTGATGACAAAATAGCTGAGAGGATAATGGTGAATGATGACAAACAAAGCAACATTGAAGTACTAAAGGAACAGACCAAAGAAGACAACACAATACTTCATTGTACACCACACACTCAATCAGAAAGCCAGAGTCAGATAACAAGAACAGAATTGACAATTAGTTCTAAAGATCTAGTTGCAACAGAACTAAAGAGACTTCTTCACAACTTTACATCACTGGTGCGTAGGATTATAAGTCAACTTGAACAGATGATAAAAACTAGTAAATGTAAATTAACTGACATAGCTAGACATCTTGGATTACTATTATCAGAAGAAATAGAACTGGATAAACTGACAGAGTTGACAAGCATTGACAAGTTATTTAATGAAATCAAAGTTCATTACTGCTTTCTGAACTGTGCATTAATAGAGAGCATTGTTAATGAGTTTCTTTGTGGTGATGTCTTACAAACTGAACTACGACACTACTTACAAGAACTTGATGTATTTGAAGAGTCAGCTGAGCTAGAGGTTATCAAGAAAGCTATTCGAGAAACATTTCCACCAAGGTATGAGGCCACTGACACAACCTGTGAAGTCATCATCAAATTAACAAAACGATGGGAAAATATGACAATAAAAAGTCTTAAAAGGTTACTTTTATATTTGTTTGGAGAAGTTCTGTATTCACATATTCAAATTCTGCCAGGATCCATTTGTGTTAGGTTTCTATTACCTCACTCACAATGCCATTCTCTCATACTCATAGCAACCGAGAAATACTCATAGTAACTGAGAAAATGGTGTTTATGTACCAACTTGGTATGTTTGAAATTATTGTCGATGGTAAACTCGTTTTAATGAAAGAAGAGGATATAACTTTCACTTTTGAGCAAACACTACTTCAAGCAGCACAAGCAGGTCATAATAATGATGTCACATTGCTACTGGAGTTAGGAGTTGATATTGACTACCAGAATGAAGAAGGAAGAACAGCATTAATGTTAGCTACTAATGGTGAGCGTGAACAAGTTGTACAGACACTAATATCAGTTGGAGCTAAAGTGGACATTCAAGATAACAACGGTTACACTGCATTAATGATCGCTTGTGAAAATAATTCCTACAAGATAGTTGATCTGCTACTGCAGGTTCAAGCCAGTCCAAAAATACAAAACAATGATGGTTGGAATGCTTTGATGGCTGCCAGTTTCAATGGTCATTACCAAGTCATCGAACTTTTACTTGAACGAAATGCTGACCCTGATCTTCAAGCACAAAAAGGTGTAACAGCTCTGATACTGGCCAGTGAAAATGGCCATTACCATATTGTTGAACTTCTACTAAAAGCAAAAGCTGATCCTAATCTTCAGACACAAGATGGCAAGACTGCTCTAATGTATGGCAGTCAGAAAGGCCATTACCAAGTTACTGAATATCTACTTGCGAAGAAAGCTGATCCTAATCTTCAAACACAGACAGGTTCAACGGCTTTGATACTTGCAAGTGGAAATGGTCATTATCAAGTTGTTAAACTTTTACTCAAAGGAAAAGCTGATCCAAATATTCAAAAACAGAGTGGCTCAACTGCTCTCATGTATTCCAGTGAAAAAGGGTATTCTCAAATCACTAAACATCTACTCATGAAAGAAGCCGATCCTAACCTTCAAACACAGACAGGTTCAACAGCTTTGATGCTTGCTAGTGAAAATGGTCATTTTCAAGTTGTTAAAGCTCTTCTTAAGAAAAATGCTGATCCTAATCTCAAGAAACATCATGGCTGGACAGCTCTGATATATGCTAGTCAAAATGGCCATTACCGAGTTGTTGAACTTTTACTTGCTGCAAATGCAGATCCTAATATTCAAACACATGATGGATGGACAGCTTTGATACTTGCCAGTCAAAATGGCCATTACCGAGTTGTAGAACTTCTACTTAAAGAAAACACCAATCCTAACCTTCAAACACAAAATGGTTGGACGGCTCTAATGTCTGCCAGTCAAAATGGCCATTACCAAGTTGTGGAACTCCTACTACAGGAAAATGTCAACCCTAACCATCAAGAAGAAGATGGGTGGACAGCTTTAATACTTGCCAGCAAAAATGGTCACCACCATATCATTGAGCTCCTTCTCAAAGGAAATGCTAATCCCGATCTTCAAACACAAAATGGTGTGACAGCTCTGATGATTGCAAAACGCAACATAATGGCCAGGAGTATAAAGTTTTTGAATTATTGGAAAGGAATTGAAATGTTAGAAGTGTCCCTAGTTTCATTCTGACCTTCAACATGAACATTTCATCCAAGCAGGTTTACAATATATTAGTATTTATTTTTCATCTAAAACACAAAATGCAATGACAAATACTATATCAGATTAATATTATATTATCTTCAAACAGTTCACTTTTCAAGTTGTAATTCTGCCAACATTTGTGCGTAACCTTTACCCTGGATTGCATCAGTTGGGAAAATTCAAGTTACCATAGCAACAAAATTTTACCTGAGGATCATTACGTAATGAAGCCACACCCCCTCCACCAAGAGACTTACGAAGCACAAAGTTAAGACCATTTATACCAGGTAGTTCATATCTATATAATATGATAATAAAATATAGTGACGTTTGTGTAGAAAATATCTGAGCAGTTAAAAAGACAAATGGAAGGTTTTAGGTCATTGGAAAATGGTCTTACCATAAAATGTTCTCAGCGTTGAATAATAAGGTATTACCATAAGGGTACTAATTTTTGAGGGTTTAAATTTTCATGTTTTTTTAAATGTTACTTTATTATTTAAATTTCATGGGTATTAAATTTTGTGTTTAGTGGGTGTGAGGTATTAATTAATGGGTGTGGTATGAGACACATGTCATGAATACAAGTGTAATTTTCGCGAAGTATGGCTAGCTATTCCTATGAATCCATGGTGAGTATGATAGTTTTGGTTAAAACGTTAGATGGCAATGGTCTATATGGACTAGGAAAGTTGTCAATAATACGTAGATACTTGAAAAGAGCTATTGACTAACCAACTAAACAATATTCTTGAAATTTACCAGTTTACATGCTGTTATTGAGATCATGTGATTACGCATGGGTAGAATAAAGTTAAATTTTGTCATAAAACAACAACCCACGAATACAGCGAAAGTAAATCTCCCACGAAAATTTATACCCTTATGGTATTTCCTTATTAGGAAATAACTGATGATTTAAGTTAGTAACAGGATCTATTCATATTAGCATTGCCTTACCTAGTAACTAGATCCAAATATGTTTCAGATTCAGACGGTTCCAAGTAGTTTTTAAATTGTTCGGCTACGATCTCTTTAGTTAGGAACTGTTTTAAATATTGATAATACTCAGGTTTACGACAAACAACTCCTGTTAATAATATCATTAATATCTCTCATATCATTACACAGTTGCTCACCAATATTAGCGGTGTTCCCTTTATCACCACTCCTCATATAAGCTATCTCTTGTAAATATTTTACATGTTTAGGTAAAGCTGTTGATAGAGTTGTGACATCAGTCACTTTTGTATTTGGTGTGTGTGGTTCATCTCTTCTTGCAGTGGTCTCCATTGATGATGACCAGTATGTCCTCTCTGATAATATTTTGTCATCCATTGATACAGTGACCTTAATGAAATAGAATGATTGTTATCTCTCCCTCTCTCTGTCTTTCCTTCTTCCCTCCCTTCTTCCCTCCCTCTCTCCTTTCGTTCCTTACAGGTAACTTGTCTTTAGGGTAGAGAAAGGACATTAACTTCAGCACAGGTGTTCTAAGAAGGAGGTACTGGTCATATGGTTACGTAATACAAGTACATACACTTTTGGTCTTCCTCCTACCATTGCAGTTAGACCAGGGGCTAACAAAAGAGAACAAGTTGAGTATCATACCATCCATCCATTTGTCTGTTTGTCCATCAGTCACTTCATCTGTCAATCTATCCATAGTCTATCCATTCATTTGTCCATTTATCAAATATAGTTGACGTACCCATTCCAGTACCAGCTGGAGCTATTTCTTGTGTAAATAATGTCAGCGCTTCTTTTTGTTGGTGCTTCACTCCTAGCCATAACACAGCTGAAGAAGAATCACCCAATACCTGGACAGCATGATGGACAGATGAAGTAATAAATGGATGAATATCAATAGATGGATGACTTATAATTCAATTTAATGGATAAATGAATGACAAATGAAGTTAAGAATGGACAGATGACATGAGGAATGGATAAATGAAATTATGAATGGACAGTTACGTAGATACAAGGCAACCTACTCTAATAAATGTCTCACTGTAATCTTCATAACCATTTTCTTTAAACATTCTCCTAGTCCTACATGTAATAAATATAATACATTTGAATATATTTCTACTTGTATTGTAATAATACAATAGAGCCTGTCCATGAGGACATATTACTATTAACAATACCAGCTGTTCATTTAAATACAAAAAATATTGTGTCTATGAAAAGAACGTCCAAAGGTTGTCCAGTGGTATCCTGTTAAAGTGAACTTACATTGCAATAATAGAAAAATTACCTCTTCAAAATAGCTTCTGCTGTTTTTTGAATTTTTTCAGGAGCTCTTGGTCCAATAATAGGACAGACAACTGTAGTACGGTAGCCATCCATATATGTTGTAGATACCTTTTAGGAGAAAAGTGGGTGGTTTCCATTTATGAGGACAATATACTTTATAAGTGGGTGTGGCTGGGTAACCTTTAGCTCCCTTGACTAATACACCTACATCTAGTTTGATGATGTAATGATGACATCATAGTAGTTACTGTTAATTATACATGTATATTACCTGGTAATTCAGTTAATATTACTTGTGAGAAGTCACATGACACATCAGGAAGAATATAATTGGTTGGATCATCTATCTCGTAAACAATCTGGATAAAATGGATCAATGGATGAATAAAGTGGATTAATGAATGGATGGATCAATAGAAAGATGGAAGAATGTACTTGTTCAGCAACAGTGCCGTAGTTGACCACACCCCCAGTATCAGGAGGTTTAGTGACTACAAAAGACCCATCTTTATAACATTCAACTATCGGAAATCCAATATTGTCCCTACAACAAAAATGGATCAATGATACTTTAAATGGATGCATACACTAACCATCCTTCTACATTGTCCCAATCTGTGAATATTCCGCCAGTTACTTGAGCTCCACATTCTATTAAATGTCCAGCCAAACTGATCAAATGACATTCATATGATGCATTAATTATATATCAATAATACCTACCTTCCTGAAGCTAATAAGTCATAATCTGTTTCTTTCCATCCGAACTGAATGGATAATAATAAAGACACAAGTCATGTGACTGACACATGATCACATACCTTGTTAATTAGTGGACCAAGTACAAGGGCTGAGTCAGTACATCGTCCAGTAATAACAATATTAGCACCTTTACTAAGAGCATCGGCAATGGGAAAACCCCTATTTAATTAACTGAAAGCATCACGTTGCCATGGAGATCATCCACCTTACCCAAGGTATGCATTCATACTTAATACAGATTTTGGTAATGGCAGACCAGTGTCCATATCAATAGCTAGACCACTGTCCTTAATCACTTGTAGCTGTTGATCACATGACAATCATGTGATCAAAAATATGTAAAGATGCACAGCTAAATGTAAATACTATAATATATTTAATGGCTTACATTTTTCATTAAGTCATCGCCTGTTACCATAGCAACCGAGAGTTCTACCCCTTGTGAAGATGCTAATTCTTTTAAAGCATTCACACAACCTTCGGGATTAATTCCACCAGCATTGGCCACGACCTGTACACCTAATTAAAGAGTAGTAAATAGGGTGTGGTCATTATAATGTTAATCACCATGACGTTTAATGTCATATAGTACTGGCTTCATGTGTCTAATAAAATCTGGTGTGTAACCTAAATCCTATACAATGATAATGATATTCATGACTTATTAATTAATTAGTCTTAATTAACTGGGGATTTCCTCCTTGCGGCTACTAACAGGGACATAGTTATTTCAGATAAATAATCTGCTACCAAGACATTCAAGTTACCATGACGAATAAGTTGAGGAGCTAAGAAAATAGAAACATATAATACTTGAATATTCTAAACTGTGGTCTGGGTATGCGACTGTACATACCAGCATCAGCCGAATCACCCCAGAACCCTGAGGAACATCCTATTCTGATGGAGTCCTGTTTACTAGCAGAGGAATATAGAGAGATATGTGTTAAAGAACTCAAATAAGATCTCTGTTGCTTCAAAATATATTTCAAGACTCCAGCCATTATCAAAATTCAAACCGTACACCCACGCAATGTAAATTGGTCTCCCACGTTAATTAAAACGAACTCCACCTACTTTTGTTTTGTTTGTGCTTGCTGGCTGGAGAGAAGATGCAGGGTTATGTCATTGTACTTACTGCATTCGCTGCTTTTGGTGGATTTATGTTTGGATATGATATTGGGTATGATCCATTTGTCCATTCATATATTGATATGTCCTTATATCTATCCATTCATCCATTTAGAGTAATAAATGGTGTGAAAGATATGGATGGATTCCGTGAGACAATGAATCTCACTAAAGTAGATGAATTCACAGATAACTCTAATGACTCTGGATTGAGCTGTGCTGGCAGTGATCAAAATGAAAATGCTCTACTTGTAAAGTGATTCCTATCTGTCCATTTCTGTTTATCTGTCCATTTGTTTAGGGACTAATTGTATCCTTATTTTCTGTTGGATGCTTTTTTGGTGCACTTACAGCTGGAGGTACATGTATCAATCATGTAACTATCATGTGATGTCATGTGACATTTTATTGACATAGGTTTATCGGATTTAATTGGTCGTAAATATGCCATCATATTAGGGGGTGTGGTCTTTTTTATTGGCGGAGGAATACAAACAGCGTCAATGTATCTTTGGTAAGTGATAAGACTAGAAAATCATAAAGACACACTTTCTCTCTCTCTAGGATGGTTCTAGTGGGACGATTGGTTGCAGGAACTGGTGTAGGGTAAGTTCTAGACAGCTACAATGTATGTGTTAGTTATAATACATTGTATCAGTGAATTTTATATATTTTTACAAGTAATATATTTACTTGTTTAGGATATTAAGTATGGTTGTACCAGTTTATAATGCAGAAATTGCTCCTAAGACACTCAGAGGTCGACTAGTCTCTTTAAATCAGTTATTTATTACAGCTGGTATTATGGTAAGTGTCACTACAGATGACACAATATAGTGAGTATATAACAACGTTGTTTATATTAGGTTAGTTTTTGTGTGAGTTTAGCTGTGAGGAAAACTGGTTTTGGTTGGAGGATTGCACTAGGTTTACAATGTATCCTAGCAACCATACTCATTGTAGGAATGTTATGTCTTCCAGAAACGCCAAGGTTTGTAAAAGTGACTGCAAACAGTCTGTTATATAATGATCATTGATTTGTAGGTGGTTAGTAAAGAAAGGTAGACTAGATAAAGCAAACCAAGTACTACACAAAGTACATCACAAAGTAAAAGAGGAAGATATTAAAGAGGAGTTAGCAGATATTGAGTTTACAGTACAAAATCAGACAACATCATTGTTAAAACTTATGAGAGAATTTCTAAGATGGAGAATATTAGAAAGGTATGACATACTATAGTGGTAGTACAAGGATTGATGGTGATAATCCAAGTACATGTACATATGTTATAGTGGTAGTACAAGGATTGATGGTGATAATCCAAATACATGTACATATGTTATAGTGGTAGTACAAGGATTGATGGTGATAATCCAAGTACATGTACATATGTTATAGTATCACTCAATATATACTAGTTAGACAAGTATTTATTGTGGTCAACTGTAATAACATTAATTATAATATTGTGTGTATCACCTGATTGACTTGATGTAGTGGTAGATAATGGACTATGTTTATTGTATTACTCCTCTCTCTCTCTCTCTCTCTCTCTTTCTCTCATTCCAGAGTCATTCTTGGTATGGTATTACAATTGTTTCAACAGTTTACTGGTATGAATGTTATCATGTCAGTTAATAGATGTATGGATCAATGAATGGTTGGATGGACAGATAAAGATAGTCAGTCAAGTTAATAAATAGTTAATAATTTGTAGGTATTATTCAACATCAATTTTCTGCAGTATAGAAGTCTCTAGTTATGTAGCTACAGCCATAGTGGGTGTGGTCAATTTCTTAACAACCTTTGTTACAGTGTTCCTAGTAGATAAAGTATGTTACAGACTAAAGGGTTAAATATTAATACATTACATAGGTTGGTCGTAAATTCCTTTTATTATTGGGAGCACTTGGTATGTTTGTGGCTATTTTAGCAGCTGGACTGTTGATACATTTCTTCCGAGTTGATCAAGGTGATAATGAAGAGGTCGGTTATGTTGTTGTCATCTTGGTTGTCATCTTTGTCGCCAGTTTTGCATTTAGCTGGGGGTAAGTAAGACCCACTTCTATTATAACTATATTCATACTTGAGTGAGTCTTGGAGTTAGACTTACATGGTATAGAGATGGGTCTACATAGTCTCAGACCCAGACCTGGTACAGGAACTGGTCTATAAGACTCTATATAATATCAGACCCATACCTAGTCTTAGACCAGGACTATTACTATGATATATTTTAATCATTTAGTCCTGTAGCGTGGGTTGTTACCAGTGAAATATTTCCTCTCTCTATAAGAGGTAAGTCTATACACTACCACTTCTTATCCTCTATATCCTAACATGTACATGTATATTAACAGTAGGATAATGTCAATGTTACCTTTAATTTCTTATTACATGTAATTGACATGAGAAAACAAAAGAAACGGATATCCTCTCCTGTCTTATCTGATTATAGGAATTGCTGTTTCCATAACAACTTCTGGCAATTGGATTGGCAATTTTATTATTGCCATGGTAACTCCTCTTCTCTTGGGATCAACACTGGGAACAGCTGGAACTTTTTTTATTCTCTCAATATTTTTATTTGCTGCCTTTCTCTTTGTATTACTGACCTTACCAGAGACTAAAGGAGAGAGTTTAGAGAAAATTGATCAACTATTTATGAAACCATGTCTTGAACGAATCAACCTTTTCTATTATTTGAGGTGAGTGTACTTTGACCTTTGACCTCAGTAAGTCAAACTATATAATTTTAACATTAATATGTATTCTCAATGACAATAGTTATATCTATATATTGAACGTGTGACAGCCATGTGATAATAATACATTAATTGACAAAGATTTGAATTGAACAATTTCATTGGACATTTATATGTGTGTGTCATTTTGATACTGCCTCCGGAAATCGAGTAAAGAGGAGCTTCCCTCTGTCACTGTTAGAGTGTGGTAGACTAGAGATGACTATATGATATGTGGTAGACTGGATACACATACATATAGTATATGAATTATTATAATATATTATGTGTACTTTGTATAGATTGGGTTGCCCCTGGAGATGTAGTGATAATCATACTGTAGTATATGATGTTAATGTTGGACTAAGAACAGAGAAAGAAGAGTAAGTTATCACACACACACACACACATTATGTTATATTGTAGCATTAGAATTAACTGGTCTTATTATAAATGTCAAATTTGTAACATTGATTGTAATAACATTATATTACATCAGAAGGTCCTAATACTAAAATATAGAAACAATCTTTTAGTCAGTTTAATTCACTTTATTTGAAATAGTAATGTTCATGAGTACCTCCTACATTATTATCAAACTATTAAACTAGTATTAACTATTAATGTACCTTGTATTGTATGATACTAGTTCTTTTAATATTAACTCATTATAATAATATAATAATGTACTTTATTTATTATATTTTATAGAGAGGACAAACTTATTGATAATGAAGTGACTTCAGAATCTATTCTATCTTCTAATGAGTATTAGCTACAATATGGGCGGAGTTAACTTTTAGTATATATTATTTTTATCAAGTGTGTAAATATTTTGTGTAATATTTGTGTAATAATAATAATAATAATAATAATAATAATAATAATTATAGTAATTTTAAATTTTTAATGCTGTCTCTTTTATTTATTTTACTAAATGTGACCTGATTTGTAATAAGGGACCACTTTTATCAAAACATTTGTGACGTGAGTTATGAAAAAGGATTAAGCACCTCGAAGCAGTTTTGTATACATGTATACCATGAACAGTTGTTCACAATCATATCACAATTGTTTTGCCAAAAGTGGTCCATTATCGCAAATCAGGTCGCAAATATCATTACTGTTGTATACTAAATGTTGATTGTCATTTGGTAATAGTGTTATCTTAGTAGGTTGGCTGACCATTGAAATTGAGCTTACAATAACAAGATAAAGGAAAGGTTAAATGTAGTTAATAATTCCACGTGTACGTGTTCAATAGTGACCTTTTAGCATTTTTGTGACTATGGCAGTCTCTATATACTTCGATCAATTCTTGAATGGAAAACCAACTGTTCACGAATTATACGAACATGTCAGAGTTGGTACTAACTGGCACAAACTTGGTGTACTTCTCAAATTAGATATTACTAAGTTAAATGATATCAGATCACTAAATGAAGATAGTGATTTCAAATCATTAAAGATGTTTGAATTATGGCTGAGTAGTAAACCCAATGCTACAAGAAGAGAGATTATAGAGACACTAAAGAAGCCAGCCATTAGTGAGAATGCTATTGCTGAACAATACAAAGAGACATTACCAGAAAGTGAGTGTAAATTAAGAATTAAAATAGCCTGGTTAAATTTCTTCATATTTATTTGTACAATAGTTCAAAAAGAGGTTGCTACTTCAATACTACAGAAACATGCTAAGTGTCTCTCACAGCTCACTCTTCCTGCAAAGATAGTTCGTATTTTGTATACAGAGGGAGTCATCTCTAAGGATACATTTGATGAAATGGAGAGATCAGGAAATGTACTAACTGATAATTCATTGAGAGCACTCTCTAGTACAGTATTTGAAGACCCAAAGAAGTTAAGAGTCTTCGCTAGTGTCTTGTTACAATCTAAAGACACAATACATTTAGCACAGGATATACTCAAAGAGTACAGTAAGTGGTTTATATTTTATAGAATCATAGTATAAAATTTTCTATAGATGAAAACTTTCCTCAAGTACCAGTATGGCCAAGTCAGCCAGGTATGTAATTTAATTAGATCATTTTATGTACATGTATATGTAGCATTACCAATAGACACTAATGCTCTTGGCACTACTCCAGCACTGAACAATACATCAACTTCTTCTAGCCAAAGTTTGTTTTCTCAATACTCCTAAACAATAAATTCCATGTACTTCTGTTAGGTGTTATAACAGAGCTTTATCTTCCAGCAACTTTTCAATATGATTTTGATCAAATGAGAATAAAATTGGGAAACCTTTTTCATAATGTAGCACCTCTCATTAAATCTGCTGTTACGAATTCATCTGAACCATCTCTTCCCCAGCAGGAGTTTTCTTTCTCATTGAAAGATTTCAAAAAGTATCTTAAGAGATGTTTTCGAGAGCTAAAACCTCAATTATCAGTAGCAAAATCATTTGACGATATCATGGAAATTGTGGAAGAAAAATGTACCATAATCAATATTGCCTGCTTAGAGGCTGTTATCAATCACTACGACATTAAAGATGCCAAACCTCATATCACAGATTATAAATCAGCTGTCGAAAAATTCTGTGAAGAGGTCAAGCTCAATGTGTGTGAAAGTCAGAATTTTTTCATAGGTTCATCCTCTCTTCTCAAATGTGAGACTGTTGAGTTTGTCATGGAATGGGAAGCTGATGAATACTGTCTTAGCCAAATTAGAGTTCTATTACAAAAAGCCTTCCAAGATATGGCTAAGAAGGTCCAAGTTAGGGTCATAAAGAAAGGCAACTCCATCATTGTGACCTGCTATGCTCCACGACATATAATGGATATTCTCCGAATAGAAGCTGAGAAACATCTTGACCTATTGATAAAACTGGGATTACTTAAATTAAGTATGGGCTACCATATTATATGGGATATATGTAGTAGAGATAAGGTGAGAACGATAGTAGTACTAGATAATATTATGTGCGTGTTGATATATGTAGGAGGTGAGGGGTCTAGTGGAAGAGGTGAAAGCTCTTGAAGAGAAGGTGATAACCATGATATCACAGAGAAAGGAGAAGGACAAGGAAATAACGGAGCTAAAATCTTCTCTGAAAGGTAAGCATTAGCTTCATACGTAATTATAATATAATTATTTATTATTACACAATTAGTTTATACCAGTATGGAGTTATTTTGTACCATTATGGACAGAGAAAGACCACAAGACCAATCATCAACTGATTCTCCATTAGGTATGTAACCTGAGGTATACATACATAATGCAAATTGAAAGGCTAAATAATGTATATGTAAAGATATCATCTCTTCATGTACCTATCCATTCATTCCTTTAATTTATATGAGTCACAGAAAATACTTTACCCAATTTAGTAACAACCACGAAGGATGCAGAAGATCCAACTTTTGAGCAAGTTGGTTTCATGCAGCAATCACTGCCTCATAAACTAATGGAGGAACCTACCTTGGAAGGTGAAACATCATTAAAGAAACTATATGAGTATAACAAGTTATATCACAAACAATGAATCGCAAGCACTACCAATAACTATATTTCTGTATTTTATTTTTACTAGTGTACAGTATGGACAGAGAAGAACAGCAATCAACTGACACTTTATCAGGTACATGTACATTAATTGAGATATAACTATGTACCTAATGTAAACAGAGAAATTGAAGCTATTGGAGAAAATGAGTAAAGCAAAGACCTTAGAGATTGAGAATTTAACCAGATTTAAAGAAGGTTAGGGATTATACTGATAGTAGTACATACCATATATGGTTATGTTCTATAGCTACTGATAAAGTATTAGTAGAGAAACAAGAAAAGATTGAGATGCTACAAGAAGAGATAACGTCACTAACTTTACAGTTAATGGAGAGAGAAGAAAAGACTAGTCTGTTGATGGAGAACATGAAAGGTAAACAATTACTAGATATTATATTATATCAGATAATGTGTTTAGCTCTACAGTCTCAGGTGGTACAGTTCCATGATCTAGAAGTACACGAGCTCTTGCATGATCAGATTCAAGTTGATGATCTTCAGTTAAGTCAAACGTTTGAGGAGGTACCAGCTATCCAAGAGCTACCACCAGATGACAAACTAACTCATGAAGAACCAGATGACAGAGTGGATGATGCTTCCAAGTTAACTTCATCAGATTTTGAAACAAAAGATACCACTAGTCAAAGTAAGATCTAGAAATTTATAGGAAATTATATAAAAACAATTTTATTGGTTTGTCACGTGAAGTTTTTGTCGAATATCTGATATCTAAAAGAGTGTATTATATTGTATAGATTTTCAATTGTATACATAAGCACAGAGACAAAATGAAAGGCACTAAAGTGCCGAACCTTGCTACAGTTTCTAAGTTATTTATAAATGCTATGCCAGCTTAGGCCCAGCTATGATGTTGCTAGGTACCATTGCATCTTGACTAGTGATATGACTGAGTCATCCTCACTGACGTCTATCTGACAGCTCAGTACCTTGTGTGTCCATCTCAATAGTAGATCTTTATTGATAAGCCTTGACAATTGTAGTTGAACATGTGAGAGTGTGTGTATAGCTATTGTTGTGTGTGTAAAATATTATATAGTAACTATGTTTTATTATAGGAAACACTGGAAGTGTTAAGTGGGACAGTGATAGTGTTACACTCACTTCATCTACTGAGGCAGAATGTAAAGAAGTGATACGTCAATTAAAGAGACGACAACACACAACATGGAGTATTGAACTCAACTCATTATCTCCTCAAACGTTACTAATATTATTAACTGATATTAATGAATGTCAAGTGAGGGAAGTTTCTATACATAACACTCATTTTGATAGTAACTGTGTCAGTCAACTAGTAGAAATAGTAACTTGTAACAAGACAATAGAAGAACTACATCTTCTCTCCTCACCTCTCGTACCAGATACTTACAAGTTTCTAACAACAGCTATAACTGCTAATAAAATAATCAAAGGATTTTACTTGTGGAGTGACAATAACATTACTGATAAAGATATACCTTATTTCTGTCATCTCATCACGAACAGTAATACATTACAACGACTATCTCTCACTCTCTGTCCTAATATTACTGAATTTGGTAAACAACAATTAAAACATGTTTTAGTTAAAAATAATACTTTGAAGAGTTTGTGGATTAATAGTAACAGACTCCGTTATTGTTATTAGTTATTTTTGTACTATTGTTGATATACTTTTTTAGTAAAAAAATATTTCAAATCCCAATAAGTCAATTAGTAGTTAAAAATTTTAGTTTCCAGTTCTTTGTCTTTTCACAAAAGTTAGCAATTTTTATAATTAAATCTCTAGAAAAATTCAACTTTTCTACTTGATAATTGAGTTTGCCTACATTATTAATATTAAAAGCTTCAATATTGTTATTTCTAATATTTCATAGGTGGATGAGGCACTTATATTTTGGGGGGGTTCACACCATAACTATGTGATGAATATGCAGACACGAATGTACCCATAATGAAGAAAGTATGTTTGATATAATCACAATCAGTATTACCAACATTAATTTAAAATGTACCAAAGTATTTCCTTTACTCATTATTTACCATAACAAATTCCTTAGCTATTTCAACAAGATCACACTCATTAGTTATGCATTTGTGTACATGAAGGACCAGACAATTGTTAAGCCATTTTTCCGTCATTGTGGCCTGCAAATATGTCAAAACATTTGACAGTTTCATCAACACCAATAAGATTAACTTAGATTCTTTTTGTGAGGTAAGTAGCAAGCAATAAAAATTTGGGTAGGTAATGAATAAATACGTTTATTATCACATGTATTCAAACATTCTCAAGATCTCATGTACCATCATTGGCCCAAAATATTTCCTCTCTCTCAATCACTTCTATTATCCCATGATGTCTCTCTAGTAAGCTGTACTAACTCTATT
The DNA here is from genome assembly GCA_963693285.1 of Xestospongia muta. NCBI lineage: Eukaryota > Metazoa > Porifera > Demospongiae > Haplosclerida > Petrosiidae > Xestospongia > Xestospongia muta. The sequence continues at coordinate 1,243,661 of OY848919.1, read as the reverse complement.
TGTTAGCTCTTAATTGTTGGAGGTGGTCGTCAATCAATGTTAGCAGTGGGTGACAGTGGTGGTACATTGCATACATTAGAAGTGCCATGGAGTCTATGTCATCCCTCCAGCAATGAGGTGGAGATATAGTGTTTAAATTAGAGATTATTCTTTCTCTCTCTAGTTGTCCATTATGGAGTCATTCTTTGAGAGAGAAGTCGAGCGATTAGAATTTGTTGCTGAAAGAAATAGTATGCGTAGTGAAGAGAAGAAAGTACTGGATGAAGCTAAAGCAATATCTGCTACAGAAGTTATATTAGTCAATGAAGTATAATTATTAATAATTATAATTAGTAATTATAGGAGACACCTCAACAGAGCAAAGATAGTGGTTGGGAAGAGAAAGCTAAATTAGTGAGTTTGGGTCTGAAAATATAAGTATGAGTCCATTTCTATTGCTTTGGTAGGAATACGATGATTATCTCAAGTTAGAGGATACTCTTTTAATAGAACTAGGAATCAAACAGCAACAGCAACAAGAAGACAGTTTAATAGTTTAAAGATTATATTTATTACTCAAGTTATTGCAAAGAAAATATTTTAGAATTGTTGACACATATTCCGCATACGACACTTTGTAAATAATTTATTGCTCCTAGACCTGCCAACTCAACATTTTACTTTCTTAAAAAAGGTGTAGTTGTGTTACTCATATGATCCAACTGACTCACCTCCTGAACATCCTTACTGACTATTCTTTAATACTCTTGAAATAGATTTATAAATAGATAATTAGATTTGTTTATAATTAATAGAATTTTAATTTAAAAAAAAACCCTGTGTGTTTCCCAAACGATCTTTCGTGACTCACTTCCACGCAGGCTTCCACTTAGGCTCCAGGATTCCCTGCTATTGGTAGCTAGGACCGCCACCTGGCTTGGTAACCCTCGTCCGAAGACGAGGTAATCCTGGCTGGAACGTCGCCCTAACTTCAAACCAGCCGTACTGGGTTTCGAGCTTCGAGAAGAAATCATCGTCTTTACTAAACCGGGACTACAATACACCAAGCCTCATCTCGTTTAAAGGGAGACTACCAGCCGTATCCTAGTCCGCCTTTCGGATACTCCGAAGAGTATGCTGGTAACCATCTCAGAGGTCATGATACATTGCAGACACTGGCCTACAACACAATGGCAACCAAGACTGTTTTGGTTTCCTTTTATATGTACTCACGATTTTGTCTTCATGCTCTTGTGGGGCGAGACAGTGTGCGCTTATGAATCTCATTAACGATTGCTATGAATATAATTATCGGTATAAAAACTTAAAAATTTATAATTAAAACTAATGCTATGTTTTAAGCAAACTAGGACAACACTACTAATTACATTCATTTTTATTTACAAATACAATTATAACAAACAAACCAGATTAAATTGTACATTAACTAATAGGCCTCTAGTTAGTAGCTATATAAAATTAAATATTATTGCTACATCTAATACCACTAATTACTACTGCTAATAAAAAATCCATTAATTAAAGCCAATTAATTTGTCAAATCACCTAAAAACTTATTTCCTACACATACAGTTCACTTAACAAATTAATATTATATTTAATAACACATTCTATTTAATAATACACTCACTTTTAACAATTCCATGAAAGTACTGATCCATACAACATCAGAAGATTTCTTGACAACGTTAAAACTATTAATTTACAAATTACAAGCTTTTCTATGATAGAGACTGGAGGAGGAGACAATCTAAAATGCAAAAAGGTAGACATTCTGAGAGTAGCTGTACAATGTTGATCAATGCATGAACAAGACAGAGAGATCAAGAAAAATAACACAGTCATTGTACATGTTGGATCAAACAAAAGGAGAAATTATAGGTATAAAATTAATATATACAATAATAATAAGTAATTACTAGTTATATTACATCTACTATCATCTGTTCATATGACCATTAATTCAGCTAGTTGTCTGGTATTTTCTGTTTAAGGGAAATTGGTTCCCATCCTCTTTGCTGTCTTAACAAACAGAAAGCACTACAGTACTTTCTCTTACATTAAGTGGTGGTAATACCAGATAGACACCTAGGACATACGGAAGACTTTGACATGTCAGATGTGACCTACCAGACTACTGTTTATCCATTTATGTTGATCCATCTGTTCATTGTCAACCAGTGTAAAAAAAGTGGCCAATCTGCATTTCTACATTTAAGGGCAATTTTACAGATAGACTTGCTGAATTGCAGATTTACAGCTAGATTTTACAATTTCATTTAGTTTTGCAAGAATATTCTCAATTGGTTTATATAACGTAATTTTGAATTTTGCTTATTGAATTTGTACTTTTATTCCTACTACTTTATCCTTAAGTTTTTGATAAAAATGGAGTAACTGGATGAAAGCATGGTTTAGAAAATGGAGAAAAGATGGACATTCTTCCAAATATTGACAAAGGATTTTCTGTGTGAACTGTTTGTTGTTACTGGAAAAAGCATACATTTGAAAAAATGACCAAAGATGAGGTTGATGATGTTTTTGACGCAGTCCAAGAGGTTTGACCTTTATGACATTATTTTGTGTAAGTACAAATCTCTGTATATGAATGGATATTTTTATGCCGGTTGTTGTCTATGTTTATGTCTTGTATTTTAAAACAATGAACTTACCTAATATAATGCAAAAAGGATGAGAGAACCTTCAAAGAGTTTCACTTTTGAAATAGTATTTGAAACTGATATTACTCAGGCTAAAGTTTAAAATGAGACAGCATGACCTACAGATAGTACAACATTATGTTATAATAATAGATGTTTTTACCTTGAATATAACATGGAATACAATGAGTTAGGAGTTCATAAAATCGACCTCTTACATGAAGTAATTTAAATATAAAGGTATTCCTATTGTATACCATTTTATCTCCAACATCCATTTATTAGGTACTTTATCTGTCCAATAATCCATCCATCTATCAATTTATTCATCCATCCATCCATCAATTTATCTATTCATCCATTTATTCAAGCATTTATTCTTCCATATTATACTTTCCAGGAGTTTGTTTGTTATTAATTATTGCAGCTGTTTCATATAAAAAAAAATTCCCACTCACAAAATTTAGTATATTTTGATCAGCAGAGAATGGATATCTACAAAATATGGAAGGATTGATGGAGAAACAGATTTATAACTAACTGTTGTACTCTACAAGCTTAAGCTTCACAAATGTTCATGAATTTCTTTTTGATTTTTCTGAGATCCTTTTAGCAAGTTCAGCAGGTAGAGATAAAGACTCTTTACGACATACAAACTGTAGAACACCACATATCTAAATAAATCTTGTTAATAAACTATTGTTCAAAATATTCAATTTCTTAACCTCATCAATTGTGGGGGCGGGTATTCTTATCCCTAAACATCTACATTTAATAGCTGATATAACTTTACTAGTAGAATTACACAATAAAATAAGTCGACATGATGATGTAATTTCTCCATTGCTCTTCTTAGAGCATGTTGTGCGTCCTTTGTTAACCTGTCTACCTCTGTTAGAACAACTATAACTCCCACAATACCTACTCCTTCTGTAACAACTATCAAGAAAGTCAATTATGCTATAAAAAGACATGGTTTGTTACATATGGTTTTAGCTAGAGATGGGCACAATCAATTAGAACATTTCCAAAATTCTTTACCATCCTTTCCCTTTTCCTTTCTAATAGTCAAATATCTGTATCCTCTAATAAGAAGTGTTCTTCCATATTTGTATGTAATAAGAAAGTTACATTCCATCATAAACTGAGTAAACAATAATGCTAAAACTGCTAAACTGCTGATTTTATATACTGAATTATCTGACTTGATAAACTTAGTATGTGCAATTATTTCTTGTATCACCAAAAACATCAAAGACCATAAGCTATAATGCTATATGAAATGATATTATAGGGACTGCTCTTTGGTCAATTACTAGATGTTCCACCAAGTTATTATCTAAAAGGTAATTCTAATACAGTAATGAAAGTTGGTATTTTGGGAGTTGATATTCTGAAAAGTAGCTGATAAAAAATTAGACAGATAGACAAATAGACCAAGAGTGGATAGACAAATGGACAAATGAATGAATGGACTACATTTAAATTCTCTATGGCTAGTATCAATGGAATGAGACTGAGCTACTTCTTTTAGCAACTCCATTATAACAACACGATCATGTATACCAACATTACTAATACAGCAATATATATAATATATGATATTGCAAGTTTATAGGCTCGTTCACATTCTACAAACACTTTATGAACGATAGACACAACCCTAATCCCTGGAAGTTTCCAGGGATTAGGGTTGTGTCTATCGTTCATTACAAACAATATTGTCATGGTTTATACTTTAAGGTTATACAGAGAGGACTGTACCATCATATTATAGATGTACCTAGATGTATTACATATAATATTACATATATATACTGTATGAATATAATATACTACATACATCATGTGTATTACATGTAATACATGATATATTAGGAGTTGAATACAATAAACAGTTAGGATATATCAGGTTAAAAACACTATTAGTGAACTATTTTAATATATTACTTGTCATAATATGTAGTTACTTTTAGTTTTTCCTTTCTTTTTTAGATCCTCATTATATTTGTTCTGAAGATCTCAAACAAATTTAAACTAAGGTAATATCATTATAGTAATATAGTCATGACTTAGTGTCACTGATATACTTCATACAGGGACAATGTGGTTGTAAGACAATGAGTTTCTGGGACCAAACAGTGAGAATTTATTTTGTATGTAATATTATTATACAATTATTTTATTTCTTTAGGTCAGTTATAATATGTGTATGTCAATAAAACCACAAGAAATATAAATTATCATTTGTCATTTTTACATTTTATATATTGCTTGCAGTTTGCAACTTCTTCATAATACAATATTAAATTCTTTTGCCTATAATTATTGTACCTTGGCCGTTAAACTGTATTTAGGGTGGAGTCAATTGCGCATGCTCACTAGTGACTATTCATGAATAATGGTCAACTGAGCCCCACCCAAATTCCTCTGCAAAGGTCATGGCTTCGTCCTTCGTTTCCTCCAGCTACTTCAATCAGTTTTTGAACGGAAAACCAACTCTTGATGAGTTATGTGAACACGTTAGAATTGGTACTAAATGGTACACATTTGGTGTACTCTTCAAATTAGATACGTCCAAACTAGATGGTATCAGAGTGATGAATGAAGACAGTGGTTTTAAAGCTTTAAAGATGTTTGAATTGTGGCTGAGTTCCAAGCCAAAAGCTATGAGAAGAGAGATTATTGAAACACTACAAAAGCCAACCATTGAGGAAAATGTTATTGCTGAGGAGTACAAGAAGGCATTAGTAGAAAGTGAGTATTTTATAGCTCCAAGATTAGACTAACTTTTCTCATGACAAATATAGTGCAAAAGGAGGTACCCAATCAAATACTACAGAAACACTCTTCTCAACTTGCACTTTCAGTGGAACTTGTTCAGATGTTGTACACAGAAAAGGTCATCTCTAATGAAACATTCAAAGAACTGGAAAGATCAGGAGGTTTGTTAACTGATCGCCCATTGAGAGCACTGTCTAGTACAGTATCTGAAGATCCTGGTCAGTTAAGAGTATTTGGTACTGTCTTATTACAATCAAAGGAGACAGTACTGGTAGCAAAAGATATACTCAAAGAATATGGTAAATTAGTTCTGTGTACAGTGATGTGATTGTTATATTTTAATTTATACAGACCAAAACTTTCCTCAAGAAAGTTCGTTTCAAAATCAATCAGGTATAAGTGTGATCTATAATATTTTACTGTACATCAATCTAACTATCACATATTGTATATTAATGGTATAATACTTAACACAAAATTAATGCATTTGGACTCCAAGGCAAGCTTTTAGAATGAAAAGTACCAACTGTTAATTTCCTATATTCTATAATATTCCTATAATGTTGAAATAGTACACAATATTATTAAGTTATAATATTATTGCTACTCCTCAATATATAGATGTTACAACACTGACCACTCCTACGCAGAACGCTATGTCACCAAATGCTCGAAGTAAGTGATTTGAGTAATTTTTATTATTAAAGCTAGCAATATTATCATCAGGTACAACAGAGGTTCGTTTTCAACCTGATTATCGGTACAAATTTGATCAGATGAAAGTGACCTTTGGAAATTTTATTGACACTGTTGCTCCTCTCATTGCAAAAAGTATCCCTTCACTGCAAGAGCTGAAAATGTACCTTCAAAGATGCTTTCGAGAGCTGAAACCACGACTAACCGTAGCTGAATCATTTGATGATGTCATGGATTTAGTGGAAGAAAAGTGTACCATTATCAATGTTGCATGTTTGGAGGGCATAATCAATCATTACAAGATTGAAGAAGCTAAAACTCATGTCACAACTTATAAATCAGTAGTCGATAAATTTTGCGATGAAGTAAAACTCAACGTGTGTAAGAACAAGCTCATGACAGGTCCATCATCTCTTCTCAAACGTGAGACAATTCAGTTTGTCCTGGAATGGAAGACAGATGAACGCACATTCAACGAAATAAGAGAGCTGTTATGTAAAACATTTGGAGATATTGCTGACAGAGTTTTAGTTAATGAAGTAATAGAAGGCAACTCCATGATTGTGACTTGCTATGCTCCACGACATATAATGGATATTCTACAAATGGAAGCTGAGAAGAACCTCGATTTATTAATAAAACTGGGATTACTTAAATTAATAATTGGCTACCATATTATATGGGATAAGTGTACAAGAGATAAGGTAAGAGATGAGTAGTATTAAATAAAATTGGATGTATGTTATTGATATTACGTAGGAGGTAAGAGGTGTGACGGAAGAAGTTAGAATTTTTGAAGAGAAGGTTATATCACAGCAAAAGGAGAAGGATGAGGAAATAGCAGAGCTGAAATCTTCTCTAAAAGGTAAACATTAATACAATAAGTATGATATAAAGGATCACTTTATTCTTTATTTAAAACATTAGTTTATACCAGTATGGACAGAGAACAACAAGACCAGTCATCAACTAACACTCCATTAGGTAAGTAACTTAAAGTATAATGTAGTGATATATATATAGAACAATACAAACAATAAAACTAAAATAGTTAGATGAGGTAAATACATTAAAAGTAGACATTAAATATAAAGAAGGTATATGGATATGTAAGGATATTGCATTGTCTGTTTTGTCCATCCATTAACCAATCCATCCATCCATCCCTTCATGTACACATCTGTTCATTCCTTTAAAGTATAAGTGTCATAAAACTACTTCACTCAATATAGCACTGACTATGAAGGATCCACAAGAAGATCCAACTCTTGAGCAAGTTGATTTCAAGCAACAATTATTGCCTCATAAACTAGATGATACACAATCAAAGAAATTATGTGAGTGTAACACCTTCTATCAAAAACAATGAACTGCAGGAAGTAGCAATAACTATATTTGTATATTTTATTATTATTAGCACACAGTATGGACAGAGAAGGACCACAAACAACTGACACTTTATCAGGTACATGTACATTAATTGAGATATAACTATGTACCTAATGTAAACAGAGAAGCTGAAACTATTAGACCGAATGAGTAAGGCAAAGACGTTAGAGATAGAGCAGTTAACCAGACATAAAGAAGGTGAGCTATAGTACTAATAGTAGTACATACCATATATGGTTATGTTCTATAGCTACAGATAAAGTATTAGTAGACAAACAAGAAGAGATTGAGATACTACAAGAGAAGATAACGTCACTAACTATACAGTTAATGGAGAGAGAAGAAAAGATTAGTCATTTGATGGAGAACATGAAAGGTAAACAATTACTAGATATTCTATTATATCAGATAATGTGTTTAGTTCTACAGTCTCAGGAGGTACAGTTATGTGATCAAATTAAAAGTTATGATCCTCAGTTAAGTCAAAAGTTTGAGGAGGTACTAGCTAGCCAACAAGAGCTACCATCAGATGACAAACTAACTCAAGAAGAACCAGATGACAGAGTGGATGATCATGGTATCACCAGTCAAAGTAAGATATAGTAATTTTTAATGATATTAGGAGCAATTTGATTGGTTGGTCACATGCAATATTCTGTTGAGTATCTGATATTGAAAAGCTGGCACTATATTATAGTTTTCTAATTGTATTTATAAGTACAAAGACCAAATTAATCAATCAATAGTAATAGTACATTGATGTGGACCAAATTATGGCTTCTAATCAGATGACAGGAAAGTTTAAAAAGTGGACAGTTTGCTTCAAGATATTTTCAGTGTTTGAGTACAGCACTCAACTGATTTAGAGATGGAATATCAAAGAAAATATATCATTCTTTAATCTTTATAGTCACTATATATACATCTATACGATGTGGAATTGAACAGCTGACACCTGACAGAGTTACATACACAACAACTGATATGTGGAGGTATTTTTGTAGACATGTTGTGGACATAGAAAATGATTACTTTGAAAAAGACAAATTTTTTGAGGACACAATAGAATAATTCATAATTGAACTTAGTGAAGATGATAGTATGATAATGATAACAATGACAATGACATGATGGACAAAGACAAGAGACAGTTAATATATGAAGTACTACAAAAAATAACATACCCTAGACAAACATATGTACCAATCCAAGGCACAACATAACAGAGGTTTTTAAAGTCTTTGATCAAGATTTTTTAGACAATATATTATTACCTCTGTCATAACTTTTATAATACTTTTTGTTATTCAAGTCTGATTTCAGCAATACTTCTATTCTCATACAAAATAGTTATATTCATCTTCATTCTTTATATCTACAGTAGTATAGTACTTTTACCTATATCTATATGATGTTACCGTAAGAATGTATTTCTTACTGTACTGGTTTCTCTCTTCGAGCAGCAGCCATTTTATTGATTAACGAAATTCACGAGATCACATTCTCGTGCTCAATGGTCTCTCCTATACTTTGTTTATGGAAAGTACATTAAATTTGTTATTGTGGGTATTATCATATTAATAATGATGTCAAACGAACCGGAGGGTTGTCAGGAGACCACTAATTGACTTTGAAATTTTTAATTTGTTTGAGTTATTAGAAAGTTATGATAATTTTTTATTACTGGCAAGGTGAACAAATAGACTAAAGTATAGTTGTATATGATCTACCATTAATTGATACAACAAATAAAATAACAATAAGTCACATGATGACTAAAGATCAAGAAGTCAACAAACAAACACATTATCAAATAATGTAGGAATAGTTACTCATGACATCAGTACCTAGGACTACCACTGACATTATAAAAGATGTCCACAGGATGGAGGAATTTGATTGTACAATTTGAAAGTTTTATTGTGTCACATAGACATAAGCTAAACATGAATTCACTCACATAAGTAAAGTACCAGTATCATGCTTTATAGTTAATAATATTATTATTTACATTCATACATGTACTGACATGATAGTATAGTACATGTACTATACAAATATAGTCAAAATATTGGAGAGAATAAAATTTAAAGCTTACAATGTATTATGTTAAAATAAGTGTAGGATCAAAAGATGTCAAATTCTAAGCAATGATCAAAACTATATACTAAATTAATTCCTCATCAATATTTTCAGCTATATGTATACACTATCATGTATGATGAAAATATAAGAAAAACAAAAAATGGAGAGAAGAATAGTAATCTTGAGCTGATATGAAAATATTGTAATGACATTTGTGAGTTAACTGGTGTTCATTAGCTGACATAGAGAAATGATGTCACTATAATTATTGTTTCAAAAATATTGAAATACATTATAAATGACATAACTTACATTATGATATCATATCACAACATTAAATATAATGTTTTATTAGATCATGACATGTGTAAAGTAAAGAGAAGTGTCAACCAAGTTAATATAAGCACACAAGACTGTTACCAGACATCATGATAATTCATGCTTGAGCATTGCTTGTTAATTATGAATCATTTTGACTAGTGATATGACTGAGTCATCTTCACTGACGTCTATCTGACAGTTCAGTACCTTGTGTATCCGTCTAAATAGTAGATAATGCTTTCCCAATCCTGGCTTAGATCATCTAATATAGTAAATTATTAGTATAACACTCCGTAAATTTAAGTCCGAGTTGAGTTGAGCCCTTCATTAAAAAAAAGGTGTTTATGCATGGAATGTAAGGTGAGGTATTTTATCACCTACTTTATCTACTTCACACTGAAGTACATTTTAATCTTATTCATTACTTTTTCACGTGAATATCATGCGAAAACACCACGTGTTCATCAAGATGCAAAGGAGGTTGTTGCGAATGTCTATGAGTATTTCGAGGAAATCCACAGGTGTCGATATACTCAAGGATCTCTTAAAGAACTGCTGATGCCACAGGAGTTTCATGTGCTAGCATCAAGAGGCTACAGAAAAAGAAAGTTGAGACTGTTTGTTAAAAGGTTCTTTTCAGAACCATGGTGGCTTTATAGCTGCCTTAAATCGCAAAAGACAATATCTGATTATTATTTTAATAGTAATAAATATTGTATAGAACATCTGTTCACATAATTAAAACTGAATTACCACGTGACACACGGTTGACTTCTCAAGGTGAGAAGTGTTATTCGAAGGTGTGGAATTTGAGGTATGACTAAAGTATGCCATTGAAAATGTATGGAGTTTATAGTTTGCTACTTTCTCGTAGCACTAGAGAGCCAAATTTTATATATATATAGCGCATTTGCAAGCTGAACGGATTGGTGCAAGTTCCATGCTGATAGCACGCAAAACAGGTAAGTTATTTACATGTCTGGGTAGCTCAACTCAACTCGGACAGAGTATAGTAATGGCGTCGTCTTCTTCGTTAGGCCTTGACAATCGTAGTTGAGCATGTTAGAGTGTGTGTATAGCTATTGTTGTGTGTGTAAAATATTATATAGTAACTATGTTTTATTATAGGAGACACTGGAAGTGTTAAGTGGTACAGTGATAGTGTTATACTTACTTCATCTACTGTGGCGGAATGTAAAGAAGTGATACGTCAATTAAAGAGACTACAACACACAACATGGAGTATTGTACTCAACAGATTATCTCCTCAAAGTTTACTTAGAATATTAACTGATATTAATGGATGTCAAGTGAGGAGACTTAATATAAGAAACACTCACTTTCATAGCAACTGTGTCAGTCAACTATCACAAGTACTAACTTATAACCAAACAATGGAGGTACTATCTCTTATCTCCTCACCTCTCGTACCAGATACTTACCACTTATTAACAACTGCTGTAGCTGGTAATAAAATAATCAAGAGATTATACTTGTGGCATGACAATAATATTACTGATAAAGACATACCACATTTCTCTAATCTCATTATTAACAATAAAACATTAGAAGTACTAGATCTCACTGGCTGTCCTAAAATTACTAAATTTGCTAAACAACAATTACAAAATGTTTGTGTTAACAATGATAGTTTGAGTGTGTACTTTGATGGGGAAATACTCCGTTAATTATTAGTTATTTTTGTACTTTTGCTGATATCTTTTTACTAAAAATAAATTATTTCAAATTCAAATAAGTCAATTATTAGTTAAATACTTTAGTTTCCAGTTCTTTGTCTTCTAACAAAGTTAACAATTTTTATAATTCACTTCTTCTCTAGAAAAATTCGACTTCTCTACTTGACAATTGACCACGCCTACATTAATTAGTAATAAAAGCTTCAATATTGTTATTTCTAATATTTACAAATACAATTATAACAAACAAATTAGACTAAATTGTACATTAATAGTCCTCTAGTTAGTAGCTATATAAAATTAAATATTATCGCTATGTCTAATACCACTATAATTACTACTGCTAATAAAAAATCTATTAATTAAAGCCAATTAATTTGTCAAATCACCTAAAACTTATTTCCTACACACACAGTTCACTTAACAAATTAATATTATATTTAATAACACGTTCTATTTAATAATACACTCACTTTTAACAATTCCATGAAAGTACTGATCCATACAACATCAGAAGATTTCTTGATAACATTACAACTATTAACTTACTACTAAACAAACTTAGTTTCTATTAACAGTAGTAGACTGTATCTAGTAGTTAGCAGTTTTGCTAGTTAGTTATCTTCTATCATTAGTAGTTTCTAGTAAAGAAGGCTTAAAGCAGTAAAGGCTTAAGCAGCAAACTTTTTCTCACCGACAGCTGCTAACTTCTACAGCTGCTACTTCGTTGGGTGTGGTGTGTAACTATGGAAAAATGCAAACCCGCGAGTAAACATGGCGGTATATTAGTGTTGTTGTTTTGTGTTTTATTATTAAACAGACTACAGACTGAAGGAAGAGGAGGAGACAAAAGAAATATTATGCAAAAGTTCATATGATGTCTGTTCTAGTCAGGTAATAATGAAAACTATTAGTTACAGGTAGCTATCATTAACAGTGGAACATTTTCATCCTCCAGTTAGTTGAGAAATACTACTTGATGCCCTGTGACCTGTGAACTTAATACTTACTGAAACATAACAACAAGTGTGTCTTTTCTCCCTCGGAGATCCAATCAGCTTGAGCTCTAGTGAGTTGTTCAGGTATATCATGATAAAGGCCAGACCCTTTGCTCTGAGGAAAGGGTCTGGCCTCACAACACTAGATGAAGGTAAGTTTCATCATATTGTTTACAAACATAACCTAGTTACAACATCAATCAAAGTCTATAACATGTTTTCTCTTGACTAAATGTAAGTTTATCCATTGACTATTGGATTAAATCAAGTACTAGGTCCATATTATCAGAGATTAGTTGATGTTGATAAACAGGTACATGTAACATCAACTTTACATATCAAATAATACATGTTTTATTTTAAATGTATTGTATTAAAAACTATCATTTATCAACGGCTGTTGGCTTCTACAGCTGCTACTTTAGTGGGTGTGGTGTGTAACTATGGAAATGTGCAAACCGTAAGTAAATAAGGTAGTAAGTTATTTGGAGCGGAGACTACTCAAGCTGAAGTTTACAATGAGTCAACATGATCTATTGTGTATGTTATATTAGAAGGATATAATGGTATAATGAATGAATGGAAGATGATAGCAAAATGTACAGTAAGTTATATTGTCCAGTTATTGTATCAGTGGATGTGATTTTGTTTGTAAGAGAAGAACAAGTGACTTGATGAAAAGACTGAGTGATTTAGAGTATAAAGTAATTGTGGGAGGAGTCAACTAGTAAGTGTTAACTTTGTAATTTTGTCTGTTACTTTATTCTCTTCTCTCTTTATATCATATGTCTTGTTATCTGTAATTGTAATGTGATTTATTGTTATATTGTCACTTTATTAACTTGAAGATGTTGAAAAACAAGACAAATTGTTGGAGAAATTAAGGAAAGATTTAGAAAAGAGAGAAAAAGGAGTCCATGTTGAGAGAACAGGTTATAAAAGAAAGAGTATTTAATGGATCAATGTAAAGATTGATGGATGAATGGATAGACAGTAGATGGATGTATAGATAAACAAACAGACAAATACATTTTAACAATGTTAAGTTAAACATCAAAGGTTATGAAGAGAAGATTGCCAGTTTACAATAATATATAGAAGTTATCATTCAACAAAGACAGATAGATACCATATACTAATGTATACTATCTCAACTTTATACAACACATGATTATCATGTGACTAGTGAGAGAATAATGTTATTATTTTGTGACTTTATTATAATTTATTGAACATGTAGTTATTTTTAAAATAAAGAACTGCGAGGGTTAAATACTGTGACTAAGGGGTTAAATATATTGTCAAAACATCATATCTGCAAGTCCTTCTTCCAAAAATAGTTTATAAAGTCTCATAAATTTGGCTGTAAATGCCTCCAAGTGGAAGATAGCTTTAGTACCCAGCTGTACTTGATGTTGATATTGTGCAGCTAATTGAATAACATTAGCTTTTAATGAACCATCACAATTAATAATTAGTTCAGCTAACATGCTGAGATACAAAATGAATGGAGTACAACATTATGTTATAATAATTGATGTATTTACCTTGAATATAACATCAGGTGGAATACAATGAGTTAGGAGTTCATAATATCGACCTCTTACATCAAGTAATCTAAATATAAAGTACTCCTATTATATCTCATCATATCTACATTAATTAATTACATACTTTATTTGTCCATCCATCCATCAATTCATTTATTCATTCATTTATTCATCCATATTATACCTTCTAGGAGTTTGTTCTTCAATAATCATTGTAGCTGTTTCATGTAAGAAAAGTTCCCACTCACAATCTGGTATATTTTGATCAGCAGAGAATGGATATCTACACAATATGGATGGATTGATGGAGAGATAGATTTATCACTAACTGTTGTACTCTACAAGCTTCACAAAGAAGTATTGCCTTTCGTAAATTTCTTTCTGATTTTTCTGCAATCCTTTTAGCAAGCTCAGCAGGTAGAGATAAAGACTCTTTACGACATAGAAACTGTAGAACACCACATATCTAAATAAATCTTGTTAATAAACTATTGTTCAAAATATTCAATTTCTTAACCTCATCAATTGTGGGGGCAGGTACTCTTATCCCTAAACATCTACTTTTAATAGCTGGTATTACTTTACTAGTAGAATTATACAGTAAAATAAGTCGACATGATGATGTGTATTTCTCCATTGTTCTTCTTAGAGCATGTTGTGCATCCTTTGTTAACCTGTCTACCTCTGTTAGAACAACCACTATAACTCCCACAATACCTATACTCCTTCTGTGTCAACTATCAAGAAAGTCAATTATGCTATAAAAAGACATGGTTTGTTACATATGGTCTTAGCTAGAGTTGGGCACAAACAATTAGAACATCTCCAAAATTCTTTACCATTCTTTCCCTTTCTAATAGTCAAATATCTATATCCTCCGATAAGAAGTGTTCTTCCATATTTGTGTGTAGTAAGAAAGTTACATTCCATCATAAACTGAGTAAACATTGCTAAAACTGCTAAACTCCTGCTTATATATACTGAATTATCTGACTTGATAAACTTAGTATGTGCAATTATTTCTTGTATCACCAAAAACATCAAAGACCATAAGCTATAATGCTATATGAAATGATATTATAGGGACTGTTGTTTGGTCAATTACTAGATGTTCCACCAAGTTATTATCTAAAAGGTAATTCTAATACAGTAATGAAAGTTGGTATTTTGGGAGTTGATATTCTGGAAAGTAGCTGATAAAATAATTAGGCAGATAGACAAATAGACCAAGAGTGGATAGACAAATGGACAAATGAATGGATTACCTTTAAATTCTCTATGGCCAGTATCAATGG
The DNA here is from genome assembly GCA_963693285.1 of Xestospongia muta. NCBI lineage: Eukaryota > Metazoa > Porifera > Demospongiae > Haplosclerida > Petrosiidae > Xestospongia > Xestospongia muta. Next base: position 1,228,186 of record OY848919.1, on the reverse strand, counting down.
AATGAGACTGAGCTACTTCTTTTAGTAACTCCATTATAACAACATGATCATGTATACCAGCATCACTAATACAACAATATATAATATATAATATTGTAAGTTTGTCCTTATAGGCTCATTCATGTTCTACAGAGACTTCCTAGTATGGAGTTGTGTCTATCGTTCATTACAAACAATATTGTCATGGTTTATACTTTAAGGTTATACAGAGAGGAATGTACCATCATATTATAGATGTACCTATACGTATTACATATAATATTACATATATATACTGCATGAATATAATATACTACATACATCATGTGTATTACATGTAATACATGATATATTAGGAGTTGAATACAATAAACAGTCAGGAGACATCAGGTTAAAACACTATTAGTGAACTATTTTAATATATTACTTGTCATAATATGTAGTTACATTAGTTTTTCCTTTACTTTTTAGATTCTCATTATATTTGTTCTGAAGATTTCAAGCAAATTGAAACTAACTGATTATAGTAATATAGTCATGACTTAGTGTCACTGATATATTTCATAAAGGAACAATGTGGTCAGAAGATAATGAGTCTCTGACTCCAAACAGTGAGAGTTTGTTTTGTATATAATATTATTATACAATTATTTTATTTCTTTAGGTCAGTTGTAGTATGTGCATGTCAATAAAACCACAAGATATATAAATTATCATTTGTCATTTTTTACATTTTATATATTGCTTGCAGTTTGCAACGTTTTCATAATACAATATTAAGTTCTTTAGCTTAGAATTATTGTAAGTGGCCGTTAAATCCATTTAGGGTGGAATCAATTGCGCATGCTCACTAGTGACTATATTATGACTAATGTCAATTGAGCCCCACCCACCAAATTCCTCTGCAAGGTCATGGCTTCGTCCTCCGTTTCCTCAAACTACTTCAATCAGTTTTTGAATGGCAAACCAACTCTTGATGAGTTATGTGAACACATCAGAGTTGGTACTAAATGGTACACATTTGGTGTACTCCTCAAATTAGATACGTCCAAACTAGATGGTATCAGAGTGATGAATGAAGACAGTGGTTTTAAAGCTTTAAAGATGTTTGAATTGTGGCTGAGTTCCAAGCCAAAAGCTATGAGAAGAGAGATTATTGAAACACTACAAAAGCCAACCATTGAGGAAAATGTAATTGCTGAAGAGTACAAGAGGACATTAGTAGAAAGTGAGTATTTTATAGCTCCAAGATTAGACTAACTTTTCTCCTGACAATTATAGTGCAAAAGGAGGTACCCAATCAAATACTGCAGAAACACTCTTCTCAACTTGCACTTTCAGTGGAACTTGTTCAGAGGTTGTACACAGAGAAGGTCATCTCTAATGAGACATTCAAAGAACTGGAAAGATCAGGAGGCTTGTTAACTGATCATCCATTGAGAGCACTGTCTAGTACAGTATCTGAAGATCCTGGTCAGTTAAGAGTATTCGGTACTGTCTTATTAAAATCAAAGGAGACAGTACTGGTAGCAAAAGATATACTCAAAGAATATGGTAAGTTGGTTCTGTAAATAGTGATGTGATTGTTATAATTTAATTTATACAGACCAAAACTTTCCTCAAGAAAGTTCATTTCAAAATCAATCAGGTATAAGTGTGATCTATAATATTTTACTGTACGTCAATTTAACTAAGACATATTATATATTAATGGTATAATACTTAACACAAAATTAATGCATTTGGACTCCAAAGCAAGCTTTTAGATTTAAAAAGTCAAAGTGTTAATTTCCTATATTCTAAAATATTCCAATAATGTTGAAATAACCACAATATTATTAAGTTATAATATTATTACTGTATCTCAATATATAGATGTTACAGCACTGGCCACTCCCATACAGACCACTATGTCAACAAATACTCAAAGTAAGTGATTTAAGTAATTTTTATTATTAAAGCTAGCTATATTATCATCAGGTACAACAGAGGTTCGTTTTCAACCTGATTATCAGTACAAATTTGATCATATGAAAGTGACCTTTGGAAATTTTATTCACAGTGTTGCTCCTCTCATTGAAAAAAGTATCCCTTCACTGCGAGAGCTCAAAACGTACCTTCGAAGATGCTTTCGAGAGCTGAAACCGCAACTAACAGTAGCTGAATCATTTGATGATGTCATGGATTTAGTGGAAGAAAAGTGTACCATTATCAATGTTGCATGTTTGGAGGGCATAATCAATCATTACAAGATTGAAGAAGCTAAAACTCATGTCACAACTTATAAATCAGCAGTCAATACATTTTGCAATGAAGTAAAACTCAATGTGTGTAAGAACAAGCTCATGACAGGTCCATCATCTCTTCTCAAACGTGAGACAATTCAGTTTGTCCTGGAATGGAAGACAGATGAACGCACATTCAACGAAATAAGAGAGCTGTTATGTAAAACATTTGGAGATATTGCTGACAGAGTTTTAGTTAATGAAGTAAAAGAAGGCAACTCCATCATTGTGACTTGCTATGCTCCACGACATATAATGGATATTCTACAAATGGAAGCTGAGAAGAACCTCAATTTATTAATAAAACTGGGATTACTTAAATTAACAATTGGCTACCATATTATATGGGATAAGCGTACAAGAGATAAGGTAAGAGATGAGTAGTATTAAATAAAATTGGGTATATGTTATTGATATTACGTAGGAGGTAAGAGGTCTGATGGAAAAGGTTAGAATTCTTGAAGAGAAGGTTATATCACAGCAAAAGGAGAAGGAGAAGGAAATAGCAGAGCTGAAATCTTCTCTAAAAGGTGAACATTAATACAATAGGTATGATATAAAGGATGACTTTATTCTTTATTTAAAACATTAGTTTATACCAGTATGGACAGAGAACAAGACCAGTCATCAACTTACACTCCATTAGGTAAGTAACTTAAAGTATAATGTAGTGATATATATATAGAACAATACAAACAATAAAATTAAAATAGTTAGATGAGGTAAATACATTAAAAATAGACATTATATATAAAGAAGGTATATGGATATGTAAGGATATTGCATTGTCTGTTTTGTCCATCCATTAACTAATCCATCCATCCATTCCTTCAAGTACACATCTGTTCATTCCTTTAAAGTAAAAGTGTCATAAAACTACTTCACTCAATATAGCACTGACTATGAAGGATCCACAAGAAGATCCAACTCTTGAGCAAGTTGATTTCAAGCAACAATCATTACCTCGTAAAGTAGATGATACACAATCTAAGAAATTATGTGAGTGTAACACCTTCTATCAAAAACAATGAACTGCAGGAACTAGCAATAACTATATTTGTATATTTTATTATTATTAGCACACGGTATGGACAGAGAAGGACCACAATCAACTGACACTTTATCAGGTACATGTATATTAATTGAGATATAACTATGTACCTAATGTAAACAGAGAAGCTGAAACTATTAGATAGAATGAGTAAGGCAAAGACGTTAGAGATAGAGAAGTTAACCAGATCTAAGGAAAGTGAGCTATAGTACTAATAGTAGTACATACCATATATGGTTATGTTCTGTAGCTACTGATAAAGTATTAGTAGACAAGCAAGAAGAGATTGAGATACTACAAGAGAAGATAATGTCATTAACTTTACAGTTAATGGAGAGAGATGAAAAGATTAGTCAGTTGATGAAGAACATGAAAGGTAAACAATTACTAGATATTCTATTATATCAGATAATGTGTTTAGCTCTACAGTCTCAGGTGGTACAGTTACGTGATCAAATTAAAAGTTATGATCCTCAGTTAAGTCAAAAGTTTGAGGAGGTACTAGCTAGTCAACAAGAGCTATCATCAGATGACAAACTAACTCAAGAAGAACCAGATGACAGAGTGGATGATCATGACATCACTAGTCAAAGTAAGATATTTTTGATGATATAAGGAGCAATTTGATTGGTTGGTCACATGCAATATTCTGTTGAGTATCTGATATTGAAAAACTGGCACTATATTATAGTTTTCTAATTGTATTTATAAGTACAAAGACCAAATTAATCAATCAATAGTAATAGTACATTGATGTGGATTAAATTATGGCTTCTAATCAGATGACAGGAAAGTTTAAAAAGTGGACAGTTTACTTTAAGACACTTTCAATGTTTGAGTACAGCACTCAACTGATTTAGAGATGGAATATCAAAGAAAATATATCATTCTTTATAGTCATTATCAATACATCTATATGATATGAATTTATTGTACATGTATTGTAAATGTAAGAGATTACAAAACTACAGGAGGTGATTAGTTCACTAACTCTTCAATTGACAGAGAATGATAAAATGATCACCCAGTTAACATCAAAAGATACAGACAAGGAGGACAGCCAACAGGAATCATTAGATGATGAAGAACTACCAAGTAAGCTGCCGTTATAACTTTAGCAATATTTAAATAACTGTACTTAAGTGTGTACTAGCTTACAGTTATACAGCACACTCTTTGGATGATTTCACAAGCAACAACAACTGCATGTAAAATGTATTTCATGAACACACCAGTCTATTTCATTAGTTGCTTACATCCTCATACCTGTCCTCAACATTGGATAAAATTAATACATGTACTCGAGTAATGGATGCATCACTAATGGCTAAGTTGATAAAAAGATTTCAACTATCAAATATTTCTCAGTAATCTATAGTGAATCTCTATGATGATCTCTGTCATAACAGTACCTACACATGTACCAATTAATGTAGTCCAAGTTATTGTTTACTTCAAGATATCTTCAGAGTTTGAGCATAATGTGGAAACTAGGACACCAAATACAATACTACACTGTATGATTGGGTTAGTATAATTTTTTAAAGTCAATTTGTAAAATACAAATGGAGGAGATTCCTGTACCTCAACTATTTAGTGCTATATATATCTATATATACTACAGTCTATTTGCCTTGCCACTGGTAATTAGTAGTGGGTGTAAGTAGTATACATAACACATACCACATCATCATAAATTAAATACTTGTGGTGTTATTCTCTGAGTTATCACATGTAAATAAAAGACCACGTGTGTGTGTGTGTGTGTGTATGTGTGTGTGTGTGTGTGTGTGTGTGCATGCGTGTATAGAGTTGATTTTCTTTTCTTGTGAGAACAAATTTATTATTGAATATACTGGAACAAAGACATTCATACTTGCAAATGATATGTAAATTAAGAAATGACAACAAGACAATAATCTATACTGATGAAATATGGGTAAATGTACATTACTGTAAAGAACATATTTGGGTAGATGTTAATAGTAAAGGAGGAAGTGCCAATTGGGAAAGGTCAACGATTGATTGTTGTTGACCCTGGTGGAGTAGAGGGTCAGGTTCCTGGTACAGACTTGGTTTTTAGATCTAAGATGAACTCAGTGGACTATAATGATGAAATTAACTCAGAACACTTTATAAAATGGTTTACACAACAGTTACTTCCAAACATTCCACCCACATCTGTAATAATTTTAGACAATGCTTCGTATCACAAACAAAAGGACAAACCTCCAACAACTGCAAACACAAAAGATAACATTAAAAGATGATTAACCGAACATAACATAGAATATGATGACAAGGACATTAAAGACATTACTAGAAAAAGTAAAAGAACACAGATCAGGAAGACGTTTGTACCTTACTGATGCAAGCAGCACATACACACAGATGTACAGTTATAAAGTTATCAGTAGCTCATTGTGTATGGGGCACCATTTGTGTCTAAATTGATTTACTTATAATGCTCATTATTTGTTAAATAAATTGTGATTTACTAAATAAATTGTGATTTATTAAATAAACCAAGAATTATTTAATAAATAATGACTTATTTAATACATCATGATAATTTTCCAATTTTGACACAAATGGCGCTCCATAGCTATTTGTGTCAAAATTGGAAAATTATCATGATTTATTAAATAATCTACGATTTACTAAACAATGTATGATTTATCATATATCATGATAATTTTCCAGTTTTGACACAAACGGCACCCCATAATTGAGAACTCAATCCAATAGAGTTAGTATGGGTTTCTGTGAAAGAGTATGTAGCTAAACATGATAAGACACATAACTTACCAGAAATTGAACAGCTGACACCTGACAGAGTTACATACACAACAACTGATATGTGGAGGAATTTTTGTAGACATGTTGTGGACATAGAAAATGATTACTTTGAAAAAGACAAATTTTTTGAGGACACAACAGAATAATTCATAATTGAACTTAGTGAAGATGATAGTATGATGATGATAACAATGACAATAACATGATGGACAAAGACAAGAGACAGTTAATATATGAAGTACTACAAAAAATAACATATCCTAGACAAACATATGTACCAATCCAAGGCACAACATAACAGAGGTTTTTAAAGTCTTTGATCAAGATTTCTTAGACAATATATTACCTCTGTAATAACTTTTATTATAATATTTATTGTTATTCAAGTCTGATTTCAGCAATACTTCTATTCTCATACAAAATAGTTATATTCATTTTCATTCTTTATATCTACAGTAGTATAGTACTTTTACCTATATCTATATTATGTTACCGTTAGAATGTATTTCTTACCGTTCTGGTTTCTCTCTTCGAGCAGAAGCCATTTTATTAATTAACGAAATTCACGAGATCACATTCTCGTGGTCAATGATCTCTCCTATACTTTGCTTATGGAAAGTACATTAAATTTGTTATTGTGGGTATTATCATATTAATAATGATGTCAAACGAACCGGAGGGTTGTCAGGAGACCACTAATTGACTTTGAAAATTTAATTATTAGAGTTATTAGAAAGTTATGATAATTTTTTATTACTGGCAAGGTGAACGAATAGACTAAAGTATAGTTGTCTAAAATTATGAAAGATGTCCACAGGATAGAGGAATTGAGTATACAATTTGAAGATTATATTGTGTCACATAGATTCAAGCTAAACATGAATTCACTCACATAAAGAAAGTACCATTATCATGCTTTATAGTTAATAATATTATTATCATCCATACATGTACTGACATCATGAATACATAGTATGTACATGTACTGTATTGAATATATAGTGGAAATATTGGAGAGAATAAAATTTAAAGCTTACAATGTATTATATTAAAATAAGTGTAGGATCAAAAGATGTCAAATTCTAAGCAATGATCAAAACTACTAAATTAATTCCTCACCAATATTTTCAGCTATATGTATACATGTACTATCATGTATGATGAAAAGATATAAGAAAAACAAAAAATGGAGAGAAGAATGGTAATCTTGAGCTGATATGAAAATATTGTAATGACATCTGTGAGTTAACATGTGTTCATTAACTGACATAGAGAAATGATGTCACTATTATTACACACACGTTCCAGCTTCAATGTTGATAGGATATTTTCAAATAATTATTGTTTCAAAAATATTGAAATACATTATAAATGACATAACTTACATTATGGTATCATATCACAACATTAAATATAATGTTTTATTAGATCATGACATGTGTAAAGTAAAGAGAAGTGTCAACCAAGTTAATATAAGCACACAAGACTGTTACCAGACATCATGATGATTCATGCTTGAGTGTTGCTTGTTAATTGTGAATCATCTTGACTAGTGATATGACTGAGTCATCCTCACTGACGTCTATCAGACAGTTCAGTACCTTGTGTGTCCGTCTCAATAGTAGATATTGACGTCTCCATCCTGGCGGATCATCTAATACAGTAAATTATTAGTATAACACTCAGTAAATTTAAGTCCGTTTTGTAGAATCCGTTCATTTCCGTACATCATTGCTATAGTAACCTAACACTAGTAATGGCGTCGTCTTCTTCGTTAGGCCTTGACAATCGTAGTTGAGCATGTTAGAGTGTGTGTATAGCTATTGTTGTGTGTGTAAAATATTATATAGTAACTATGTTTTATTATAGGAGACACTGGAAGTGTTCAGTGGTACAGTAATAGTGTTACACTTACTTCATCTACTGTGGCGGAATGTAAAGAAGTGATACGTCAATTAAAGAGACTACAACACACAACATGGTGGATTGAACTCTACTCATTATCTCCTCAAAGTTTACTTACAATATTAACTGATATTAATGAATGTCAAGTGTGGGGACTTTATATAAGGAACACTAATTTTGATAGTAACTGTGTCAGTCAACTATCTCAAGTACTAACTTATAACCAAACAATGGAGGGACTGTATCTTAACTCCTCACCTCTCGTACCAGATACTTACCACTTATTAACAACTGCTGTAGTTGGTAATAAAATAATCAAGAGATTAGACTTGTTGTATGACGATAATATTACTGATAAAGACATACCACATTTCTCTAATCTCATTATTAACAATAAAACATTACAAGTACTACATCTCAATGGCTGTCCTAAAATTACTAAATTTGGTAAACAACAATTACAAAATGTTTGTGTTAACAATAATAGTTTGAGTGCGTTCTTTAATGGGGAAATACTCCATTAATTATTAGTTATTTTTGTACTATTGCTGATATCTTTTTACTAAAAATAAATTATTTCAAATTCAAATAAGTCAATTGTTAGTTAAATACTTTAGTTTCCAGTTCTTTGTGTTCTAACAAAGTTAACAATTTTTATAATTCACTTCTTCTATCGAAAAACTCAACTTCTCTCTTGACAATTGACCACGCCTACATTAATTAATAATAAAAGCTTCTATATTGTTATTTCTAATATTTACAAATACAATTATAACAAACAAACTGGACTAAATTGTACATTAATAGGCCTCTAGTTAGTAGATATATAAAATTAAATATTATAGCTACGTCTAATGCCACTAATTATTACTGCTAATACAAAATCCATTAATTAAAGCCAATTAATTTGTCAAATCACCTAAAAACTTATTTCCTACACACACAGTTCACTTAACAAATTAATATTATACTTAATAACACGTTCTATTTAATAGAACACTCACTTTTAACAATTCCATGAAAGTACTGATCCATACAACATCAGAAGATTTCTTGATAACATTACAACTATTAACTTAAAATAAGTAAAATAAGTCCACATGATGATGTGTATTTCTCCATTGTTCTTCTTAGAGCATGTTGTGCATCCTTTGTTAACGTGTCTACCTCTGTTAGAACAACCACTATAAAATGGATGAATGGATGAGAGATGAAAACATAAATAATTAGGAAGATGGACAAATGGCTGAATGAATGGATTACCTTTAAATTCTCTATGGCTAGTATCAATGGAATGAGACTGAGCTACTTCTTTTAGTAACTCCATTATAAAAACACGATCATGTATACCAGCATCACTAATACAGCAATATATATAATATATGATATTATGGGGACACACTGGTATATACCTGGGGTTCATTTCAATATGGTAGTTACTGGCTATAGTAGATATCTCTACCTTCTTTTTGGATGGAGTCTAAAAACAAAAAATAAATTATTAATTAGGTAACAATTAGTAGGAGGGGCTTTTACTAGTCATATAATCACCTATGTACTTTAAACTTTAAACTCTAGACCTTATACCTCTGACCTTAGATGTAGATGTATTAACTTCATATTAAAGTATGATATTTCATTGCTGGTACTCTAGACATGTGTATTATTAGGGGTATATGGATGTGGTTATGATAGCCATATGTATATGGGTGTGGTTATGATAGCCATGTATATATGTGTGTGGTTATGATAAAGTATAGGTATTATATACTATGTAATGACATACTATAAATTCCATGTGTTCAATAAGTAGCTTCTTTATACCAGCACCATATAGTTCCCTTAAAATACAGACCATTTTGGTCTTCTTACCAGCACCTGAAGGTCCATAGAGAAGTAAATGGGGGAAGTCCCCACTTTGAACCTAATCATAGATTAATTAAAAGATTTTTAGATATTTTCTAACACTTACTAGATATTTTAAATTACCAGCCTGTTCTTTATCTAACCTGCTGAGCTTGTTGTCCTGTACTTGTGTCTTAGTGACTACAAATGATCCATCGTTATAACATTCAATATTGTAATTCTATTATTGTCCCTATAGTAAAAATGGATCAATGATTCTTTAAATGGATACATACATTGTACATACCAGCATCAGTTGAGTCATCCCAGAACCTGAAGATACATCATATTCTAATGGAGTTCAGTTTGTTAGTGGAGGAATATAGAGAGATATGTGTTAAAGAACTCAAATAAGATCTCTGTTGCTTCGAATTATGTCTCAAGACTCCAGCCATATAGGGCTATACACCCACGCAATATAAATTGCTCGCTCACTTTAATTAAGATGAACTCCACCTACTTTTGTGTGCTCACTACAGAGAAGAAGCAGACTTATATTATTGTACTTACTGCTTTCTCTGCTTTTGGTGGATTTATGTTTGGATATGATATTGGGTATGATCCATTTGTCCATTCATATATTGATATGTCTTTATATCTATCCATTCATCCATTTAGAGTAATAAATGGTGTGAAAGATATGGATGGATTTCGTGAGACAATGAATCTCACTAAAGTAGATGAATTCACAGATAACTCTAATGACTCTGGATTGAGTTGTACTGGCAGTGATCAAAATGAAAATGCTCTACTTGTAAAGTGATTCTTATCTGTCCATTTCTGTTTATCTGTCCATTTGTTTAGGGACTAATTGTATCCTTATTTTCTGTTGGATGCTTCTTTGGTGCACTTACAGCTGGAGGTACATGTATCATGTGACTATCATGTGATGTCATGTGACATTTTAATGACAGGTTTATCGGATTTAATTGGTCGTAAATATGCCATCATATTAGGGGGTGTGGTCTTATTTATTGGTGGAGGAATACAAACAGCGTCAATGTATCTTTGGTAAGTGATAAGACTAGAAAATCATAAAGAAACTCTCAATCAGACAATATCATTGTTAAAACTTACGAAAGAATTTCTAAGATGGAGAATATTAGAAAGGTATGACATATACTATAGTGGTTGTACAAGGATTGATGGTGATAATCCAAGTACATGTACATATGTTATAATGGTAGTACAAGGATTGATGGTGATAATCCAAGTACATGTACATGTGTTGTAGTATCATTCAATATATACTAGTTAGACAAGTATTTATTGTGGTCAATTGTAATAACATTAATTATAATATTGTGTGTCTTGATGTAGTGGTAGATATTGGACTATGTTTATTGTATTACTCTCTCTCTCTCTCTCTCTCTCTCTCATTCCAGAGTCATTCTTGGTATGGTATTACAATTGTTTCAACAGTTTACTGGTATGAATGTTATCATGTCAGTTAATAGATGTATGGATCAATGAATGGTTGGATGGACAGATAAAGATAGTCAGTCAAGTTAATAAATAGTTATTAATTTGTAGGTATTATTCAACATCAATTTTCTGCAGTATTGAAGTCTCTAGTTATGTAGCTACAGCCATAGTGGGTGTGGTCAATTTCTTAACAGCCTTTGGTACAGTGTTCTTAGTAGATAAGGTATGTTACAGACTAAAGGGTTAAATATTAATACATTATATAGGTTGGTCGTAAATTACTCTTATTACTGGAGCACTTGGTATGTTTGTGACTATTTTAACAGCTGGACTGTTGATACATTTCTTCTGAATTGATCAAGGTAATAATAAAGAGGTCGGTTATGTTGTTGTTATCTTTTTCGCCAGTTTTGCATTTAGCTGGGGGTAAGTAAGACCCACTTCTGTTATAACTATATTCATACTTGAGTGAGTCTTGGAGTTAGACTTACATGGTATAGAGATGGGTCTGCATAGTCTCAGACCAAGGCCTGGTACAGGAACTGGTCTATATAGTCTCAGACCCACATCTGATATAGAAATGAGTCTATATAGTCTCAGACCCATACCTAGTCTTAGACCAGGACTATTACTATGATATATTTTAATCATTTAGTCCTGTAGCGTGGATTGTTACCATTGAAATATTTCCTCTCTCTGTAAGAGGCAAGTCTATACACTACCACTTCTTATCCTCTATATCCTAACATCTACATGTATATTAACAGTAGGATAATGTCAACGTTACCTTTAAATCATATTACATGTAGTGATAATCATATTGTTGTGTATGATGTTGGACTAGGAACAGAAAAAGAAGAGTAAGTTATCACACACACACACACATATCATGTTATATTGTAGCATTAGAATTGATTGGTCTTATTATAAATGTCAAATTTGTAACATTGATTGTAATGACATTATATTACATCAGAAGGTCCTAATACTAAAATATAGAATAATCTTTTATTCAGTTTAATTCACTTTATTTGAAATAGTAATGTTCATGAGTACCTCCTACATTATTATCAAACTATTAAACTAGTATTAACTATTAATGTTCCTTGTATTGTATGATACTAGTTCTTTTAATATTAACTCATTATAATAATTTAATAATGTACTTTATTTATTATATTTTATAGAGAGGACAAACTTATTAATAATGAAGTGACTTCAGAATCTATTCTATCTTCTAATGAGTATTAGTTACAGTATGGGCGAAGTTAACTTGTAATATATATTATTTTTATCAAGTATGTAAATATATTTTAATATAATAATAATAATGATGATGATGATGATGATGATAATTTTTAATTTTTAATGCTGTCTCTTTTATTTATTTTACTAAATATTATTACTGTTGTATACTAATACAATAGTGTTATCTTAGTAGGTTGGCTGGACTATTGAAATTGACTTTACTATAATAACCACAATAAAAAGGTTAAATGAGTTAATATAGTTCTACGCGTTCAATAGTGAGTGACCTTTGAGCATTTTTGTGACTATGGCGGTCTCTACGTACTTCGATCAGTTTTTGAATGGAAAACCAACTGTTCATGAGTTATACGAACATGTCAGAGTTGGTACTAACTGGCACAAACTTGGTGTACTTCTCAAGTTAGACATCAAGAAGTTAAATGATATCAGATCACTAAATGAAGATAGTGATTTCAAATCATTAAAGATGTTTGAATTATGGCTGAGTAGCAAACCCAATGCTACAAGAAGAGAGATTATAGAGACACTAAAGAAGCCAGCCATTAGTGAGAATGCTATTGCTGAACAATACAAAGAGACATTACCAGAAAGTGAGTGTATATTAAAAATTAAGATAGCCTGGTTAAATTTCTTCATATTTATTTGTACAATAGTTCAAAAAGAGGTTGCTACTTCAATACTACAGAAACATGCTAAGTGTCTCTCACAGCTCACTCTTCCTGCAAAGATAGTTCGTATTTTGTATACAGAGGGAGTCATCTCTAAGGATACATTTGATGAAGTGGAGAGATTAGGAAGTGTACTAACTGATGATCCACTGAGAGCACTCTCTAGTAGAGTATCTGAAGACTCAAACAAGCTAAGAGTTTTCGCTACTGTCTTGTTACAATCAGAGGAGACAATACAAGTAGGACAAGATATACTCAAAGAATACAGTAAGTTTGTACTTCATAGAATCATAGAGTTGAAATTTTCTATAGATGAAAACTTTCCTCAAGTACCAGTATGGCCAAGTCAACCAGGTATATAATTTAATTAGATCATTAACATATATATCTATCTGTAATGTTATCAATAGACACCAATGCTCTTGGTACTCCAGCACTGAACACTACATCGAGTTCTTCTAGTGAAAGTTAGTTTTCTCAATACTCCTAAATAATGAATTCCATATACTTCTATTAGGTGCTATAACAGAACTGTATCTTCCAGCAACTTTTCAATATGATTTTGATCAAATGAGAATAAAATTAGGAAACCTTGTTCATTGTGTGGCACCTCTTATTAAATCTGCTGTTATGAATTCATCTCCTTCATCTGAACCATCTCTTCCCCAGCAGGAGTCTTCTTTCTCACTGAAAGATTTTAAAAAGTATCTTAAAAGATGTTTTCGAGAGCTAAAACCTCAGTTATCAGTAGCAAAATCATTTGATGATGTCATGGAAATTGTGGAAGAAAAATGCACCATAATCAATGTTGCATGCTTAGAGGCTGTTATTGATCACTATGACATTCAAGATGCCAAACCTCATATCACAGCTTACAAATCAGCTGTTGAAAAATTCTGTGAAGATGTCAAGCTCAATGTGTGTGAAAGTCAGAACTTTTTCATAGGTTCGTCCTCTCATCTCAAATGTGAGACTGTTGAGTTTGTCATGGAGTGGGATGCTGATGAATACTGTCTTAGCCAAATCAGACTTCTGCTACAAAAAGCCTTCCAAGATATGGCTAAGAAAGTCCAAGTTAGAGTGATAAAGAAAGGCAATTCCATCATTGTAACCTGCTATGCTCCACGACACATAATGGATATTCTCCAAATGGAAGCTCAGAAACATCTTGACCTATTGATAAAAGTGGGATTACTTAAATTAACTATGGGCTACCATATTATATGGGATATGTGTACTAGAGATAAGGTAAGAGCAATAATAGTAGTACTAGACAATTTTATGTGCATGTTAATATATATAGGAGGTGAGGGGTCCCCCTGCAGTGGAAAAAGTGGGAGCTCTTGAGGAGAAGGTTATATTAAAGAGAAAGAAGGATGAAGAAATAACAGAGCTGAATTCTTCTCTGAAAGGTAAACATTAATACAATAAATATGATATAAAGGATCACTTTATTCTTTATTTAAAACATTAGTTTATACCAGTATGGACAGAGAACAACAAGACCAGTCATCAACTAACACTCCATTAGGTAAGTAACTTAAAGTATAATGTAGTGATATATATATACAACAATACAAACAATAAAACTAAAATAGTTTGATGAGGTAAATACATTAAGGATTCATATTAAACAAGAAGGTATATGCATACATAAGGACATTGTTTGTCTGTCCATCAATCACACCATTGCTTCATGTATCTCTCTATTCATTCCTTTAAATTATACATGTCACAAAAACTATTTCACTCAATTTAGCACTGACTATGAAGGATCCAGAAGAAGATCCAACTTGCAAGCGTGTTGATTTCATGCAGCAATTATTACCTTATAAAATAAAGGAGGAACCTACCCAACATGCACCAATGTATAGTATGGAAAGTTTTAATACCAGTCGTGGCATAAAACGAAAAAGTGACTACAACTTGGAAGATGAAATACCATCAAAAAAACTATGTGAGTATAACAACTTATATCACAAAGAATGAACTACAGGGATTAGCATTAACTCTATGTGTATATGTTATTATTATTAGCATACAGTATGGACAGAGAAGAACGACAAGATCAATCATCAACTGACACTTTATCAGGTGAAATTATTATAAACACACAACAGATAAGATATGAAGACAGTGCTTGCGTGTATATCAACATAGTTAGTCAGTAATATGTATATGATTCATCTTTGCTGATGACTATCCAATAGGTCAGTCAGTATCCTTTGTACTTGTGTCAGTGGGTTTAGCATGTTCTCATCCTGTCTCAGGTCATTGAAAATAGCCATACAAGCATATTATAGTGTGTATATGGCTATTGTGTAAAATATTATATAGTAACTATGTTTTATTATAGGAGACACTGGAAGTGTTAAGTGGTACAGTGATAGTGTTATACTTACTTCATCTACTGTGGCAGAATGTAAAGAAGTGATACATCAATTAAAGAGACGGCAACACACAACATGGAATATTGAACTTAGGTCATTATCTTCTCAAAGTTTATTAACACTATTAACTTATATTAATGAATGTCAAGTGAGGAGTCTTTATATAGTGAACACTCATTTTGATAGTAACTGTGTCAGTCAACTAATACAAGTAGCAACTTATAACAAAACAATAGATGTCTTATATCTTTCTTCCTCACCTCTTTTACCAGATACTTACCACTTACTAACAACAGCTCTAAATAATAATAACACACTTGAGAGATTATATTTGTTTAATGACAATAACATTAGTGACAATGACATGCCATACATCTATAATCTCATTACTACTAATACAACATTACAATTTCTGTTTCTTTACTGTCCTAATATTACTAAGTTTTTTATGCAAAATGTTTGTGCTAAAAATAAAAGTTTGGATGTGTGTATAAATGGTAATAGACTCTGTTAATTATTAGTTATTTTTGTAATATTGTTATTATATTTTTTACTAAAAATAAATTATTTCAAATTCAAATAAGTCAATTATTAGTTAAATACTTTAGTTTCCAGTTCTTTGTCTTCTAACAAAGTTAACAATTTTTATAATTCACTTCTTCAGAAAAAATTAAGTCTACTTGAGAATTGACCACGCCTACATTAATTAATAAGAAAAGCTTCAATATTAATTGTTATTTCTAAATTTACAGATACAATTATAACAAACAAACTAGACTAAATTGTACATTAATAGTCCTCTAGTTAGTAGCTATATAATATTAAATAATATTCATTAATTTATTTCTGATTTTTCTGCAACTTCTTAGAGCATGTTGTGCATCCTTTGTTAACCTGTATACTTCTGTTAGAACAACCACTATAAAACGAATAAATGGATAAAAGATGGATAAAAAGTTAGGCTTTGGGATGTCAACTCCCATTATGTCAACTCACATAACTCCAACTCCTAAAATGAAAACTCCCACGATATCTGCTCCTTCTATATTAACTATCAAGAAAGTCAGTTATGCTATAAAAAGACATAATTGTTTATATGGTCTTAACTGGACACAATCAATGTGAACATCTCCAAATTATTTATCATCCTTTCCCTTTCTAACAGTCAAATATCAATATCCTCCAATGTCTATATAATATCAGCAATATATAATAATATATAATATTACAAGTTTACCTTATAGGTTGATTCATGTTCTACAGAGACTTCCTGAGATGGGGTTGTGCCTATCGTTTATTACAAACAAAATAGTCTTGGTTTATACTTTAAGGTTATACAGAGAGGACTGTACCATCATATCATATATGTATCTATATGTATTTCATGTAATGTATCACATATAGTACATATAATATATCACATAGTCCATGTAATATATCATGTAATACATGGACATATTAGGAGTTGAATATATTAAACAGTCAGGAGATATCAGATTAAAAACACTATTAGTGAACTATTTTAATATATTACTTGTCATAATATGTAGTTACTTTTAGTTTTTTTCCGTTTTATTTTTTTGATTCTTATTATATTGGTCCTGAAGATCTCAAACAAATTCAAACTAAGGTACTATCATTATAGTAATATAGTCATGACTTAGTGTCACTGATATACTTCATACAGGGACAATGTGGTTAGAAGACAATGAGTTTCTGAGACCAAACAGTGAGGATTTATTTTGTATGAAATATTATTATACAATTATTTTATTACTTTAGGTCAGTTACAATATGTGTATGTCAATAAAACCACAAGAAATATACATTATCATTTGTCTTTTTTACATTTTATATATTGCTTGCAGTTTGCATAATACTATATTAAATTCCTTTGCATATAATTATTGTACATGGTCCGTTAAACTGTATTTAGGGTGGAGTTAATTGCGCATGCTCACTAGTGATTATGTCATGAACAATGTCAATTGAGCCCCACCCACCAAATTCCTCTACAAGGTCATGGCTTCGTCCTCCGTTTCCTCCAGCTACTTCAACCAGTTTTTGAATGGAAAACCAACTCTTGATGAGTTATGTGAACACGTTAGAATTGACACTAAATGGTACAAGTTTGGAGTACTCCTCAAATTAGATGCAACTAAACTAGATGGTATTGAACAACAATACAAAGAAAGTGATGTCAAAGCTGTAAAGATGTTTGAATTGTGGCTGAGTTCCAAGCCAAAAGCTATGAGAAGAGAGGTTATTGAAACACTACAAAAGCCAACCATTGGTGAGAATGTTATTGCTGAGGAGTACAAGAGGACATTAATAGAAAGTGAGTATTTTATAGCTCCAAGATTAGATTAACTTTTCTCATGACAAATATAGTGCAAAAGGAGGTACCCAATCAAATACTGCAGAAACACTCTTCTCAACTTGCACTTTCAGTGGAACTTGTTCTGACGTTGTACACAGAGAAGGTCATCTCTAATGAGACATTCAAAGAACTGGAAAGATCAGGAGGTTTGTTAACTGATCATCCATTGAGAGCACTGTCTAGTACAGTATCTGAAGATCCTGGTCAGTTAAGAGTATTCGGTACTGTCTTATTACAATCAAAGGAGACAGTACTGGTAGCAAAAGATATACTCAAAGAATATGGTAAGTTCTGTATATAGTGATGTGATTGTTATATTTTAATTTATACAGACCAAAACTTTCCTCAAGAACGTTCACCTCAAAATCAATCAGGTATAAGTGTGATCTATAATATTTTACTGTACATCAATTTAACTATCACATATTGTATATTAATGGATTAATACTTAGCACAAAATTAATGTGTTTGGACTCCAAGGCAAGCTTTTAAATAAAAAAAGTACAAAGTGTTAATTTCCTATATTCTATAATATTCCAATAATGTTGAAATAACCACAACATTATTAAGTTATAATATTATTACTGTACCTCAATATATAGATGTTACAGCACTGGCCACTCCCATACAGAACACTATGTCAACAAATACTCAAAGTAAGTGATTTAAGTAATTTTTATTATTAAAGCTAGCAATATTATCATCAGGTGCAACAGAGGTTCATTTTCAGCCTGATTATCAGTACAAATTTGATCAGATGAAAATGACATTTGGAAATTTTATTGACAATGTTGCTCCTCTCATTGCAAAAAGTATACCTTCACTGCAAGAGTTCAAAACGTACCTTCGAAGATGCTTTCGAGAGCTGAAACCACGACTAACCGTAGCTGAATCATTTGATGATGTCATGGATTTAGTGGAAGAAAAGTGTACCATTATCAATGTTGCATGTTTGGAGGGCATAATCAATCATTACAAGATTGAAGAAGCTAAAGCTCATGTCACAACTTATAAATCAGCGGTCGATACATTTTGCGATGAAGTAAAACTCAACGTGTGTGAGAAGAAGCTCATGACAGGTCCATCATCTCTTCTCAAATGTGAGACAATTCAGTTTGTCCTGGAATGGAAGACAGATGAACGCACATTCAACGAAATAAGAGAGCTGTTATGTAAAACATTTGGAGATATTGCTGACAGAGTTTTAGTTAATGAAGTAAAAGAAGGCAACTCCATCATTGTGACTTGCTATGCTCCACGACATATAATGGATATTCTACAAATGGAAGCTGAGAAGAACCTCAATTTATTAATAAAACTGGGATTACTTAAATTAATAATTGGCTACCATATTATATGGGATAAGCGTACAAGAGATAAGGTAAGAGATGAGTAGTATTAAATAAAATTGGATGTATGTTATTAATATTACGTAGGAGGTAAGAGGTCTGATGGAAGAGGTTAGAATTCTTGAAGAGAAGGTTATATCACAGCAAAAGGAGAAGGAGAAGGAAATAGCAGAACTGAAATCTTCTCTAAAAGGTGAACATTAATACAATAAGTATGATATAAAGGATCATTTTATTCTTTATTTAAAACATTAGTTTATGCCAGTATGGACAGAGAACAACAAGACCAGTCATCAACTGACACTTTATCAGGTACATGTATATTAATTGAGATATAACTATGTACCTAATGTAAACAGAGAAGCTGAAACTATTAGACCGAATGAGTAAAGCAAAGACGTTAGAGATTGAAAAGTTAACCAGATATAAAGAAAGTGAGCTATAGTACTGTTAGTAGTACATACCATATATGGTTATGTTCTATAGCTACTGATAAAGTATTAGTAGACAAACAAGAAGAGATTGAGATACTACAAGAAAAGGTAACGTCACTAAATTTACAGTTAATGGAAAGAGATGAAAAGATTAGTCAGTTAATGGAGAACATGAAAGGTAAACAATTACTAGATATTCTATGATATCAGATAATGTGTTTAGCTCTACAGTCTCAGGTGGTACAGCTACGTGATCAAATTAAAAGTTATGATCCTCAGTTAAGTCAAACGTTTGAGGAGGTACTAGCTAGCCAACAAGAGCCATCATCAGATGACAAACTAACTCAAGAAGAACCAGATGACAGAGTGGATGATCATGACATCACTAGTCAAAGTAAGATATAGTAATTTTTGATGATATTAGGAGCAATTTGATTGGTTGGTCACATGCAATATTCTGTTGAGTATCTGATATTGAAAAGCTGGCACTATATTATAGTTTTCTAATTGTATTTATAAGTACAAAGACCAAATTAATCAATCAATAGTAATAGTACATTGATGTGGATTAAATTATGGCTTCTAATCAGATGACAGGAAAGTTTAAAAAGTAGACAGTTTACTTTAAGACACTTTCAGTGTTTGAGTACAGCACTCAACTGATTTAGAGATGGAATATCAAGGAAAATGTATCATTCTTTATAGTCATTATCAATACATCTATATGATATGAATTTATTGTACATGTATTGTAAATGTAAGAGATTACAAAACTACAGGAGGTGATTAGTTCGCTAACTCTTCAATTGACAGAGAATGATAAAATCATCACTCAGTTAACATCAAAATATGCAGATAAGGAGGACAGCCAACAGGAATCATCAGACGATGAAGAACTACCAAGTAAGCTGTCATTATAATTTTAGCAATATTTAAACAACTGTATTTAAGTGTGTACTAGCTTACAGTTATACAGCACACTCCTATAACACATGATAAGTTTAGTTAATTTCACAAACAACAACAACTGCATGTGAAATTTATTTCATGGAGACATAGTCTATTTCATTAGTTGCTTACATCCTCATACCTGTCCGCAACATTGGATAAAATTAATACATGCACTCGAGTAATGGATGCATCACTAATGGCTAAGTTGATAAAAAGATTTCAATTATCAAATACTTCTCAGTAATCTATAGAGGATCTCTATGATGATCTCTGTCATAATAGTACCTACACATGTACCAATTAATGTAGTCCAAGTTATCTTCAGAGCTTGAGTATAATGTGGAAACTAGGACTTCAAATTCAATACTATACACTGTATGATGGTTGGGTTAGTATAATTTTTTAAAGTCAATTTGTAAAATACAAATGGAGGAGATTCCTGTACCTCAACTATTTAGTGCTATATATATCTATATATACTATAGTCTATTTGTATTGTTCACCTTGCCACTGGTAATTAGTAGTGGGTGTAGGTAGTATACATAACACATACCACGTCATCATAAATTAAATACTTGTGGTGTTACTCTCTGAGTTATCACATATAGTAAAAGACCACGTGTGTGTGTCTATAAAGTTGATTTTCTTTTCTTGTGAGAACAAATTCATTATTGAATATACTGGAACAAAGACATTCATACTTGCAAATGATATGTAAACTAAGAAATGACAACAAGACAATAATCTATACTGATGAAATATGGGTAAATGCACATCATTATAAAGAACATATTTGGGTAGATGTTAATAGTAAACGAGAAAGTGCCAAGTGGGAAAGGTCATCGATTGATTGTTGTTGACCCTGGTGGAGTGGAGGGTTAGGTTCCTGATGCAGACTTGGTTTTTAGATCTAAGATGAACTCAGTAGACTATCATGACGAAATTAACTCAGAACACTTTATAGAATGGTTTACACAACAGTTACTTCCAAACATTCCACTCACATCTGTAATAATTTTAGACAATGCTTCGTATCATAAACAAAAGGACAAACCTCCAACAACTGCAAACACAAAGATAATATTAAAAGATGATTAGCCGAACACAACATAGAATATGATGACAAGGACATTAAAGACATTACTAAAGAAAGTAAAACAACACAGATCAGGAGGACCTTTGTACCTTACTGATGAAAGCAGCACATACACACAGATGTACAGTTATAAAGTTATCAGTAGCTCATTGTGTATGGGGCACCATTAATATTTGTGTCAAAATTGATTTACCTATAATACTCATTATTTGCTAAATAAATTTTCCAATTTTGACACAAATGGAGTCCCATAATTGTGAACTCAATCCAATAGAGTTAGCATGGGCTTCTGTGAAAGGCTATGTAGCTAAACATGATAAGACACACAACTTACCAGGAATTGAACAGCTAACACCTGACAGAGTTATATACACAACAACTGATATGTGGAGGATTTTTTGTCGACATGTTGTGGACATAGAAAATGATCACTTTGAAAAAGACAAATTTTTTGAGGACACAATAGAATAATTCATAATTGAACTTAGTGAAGATGATATGATGATGATAACAATGACAATGACATGATGGACAAAGACAAGAGACAGTTAATAGATGAAGTACTACAAAAAATAACATACCCTAGACAAACATATGTACCAATCCAAGGCACAACATAACAGAGGTTTTAAAAGTCTTTGATCAAGATTTCTTAGACAATATATTACCTCTATCATAACTTTTATAATATTTATTGTTATTCATGTCTGATTTCAGCAATACTTCTATTCTCATACAAAATAGTTATATTCATCTTCATTCTTTATATCTACAGTAGTATAGTACTTTTACCTATATCTATATGATGTTACCGTTAGAATGTATTTCTTACCGTACCGGTTTCTCTCTTCGAGCAGCAGCCATTTTATTGGTTAACGATATTCACGAGATCACATTCTCGTGGTCAATGGTTTTGCTTATGGAAAGTACATTAAATTTGTTCTTGTGGATATTATCGTATTAATAATGATGTCAAAAGAACCGGAGGGTCGTCAGGAGACCACTAAATGACTTTGAAATTTTTAATTTGGTTGAGTTATTAGAAAGTTATGATATTTTTTTTACTGGCAAGATGAACAAATAGACTAAAGTATAGTTGTATATGATCTACCATTAATTGATACAACAAATAAAATAACAATAAGTCACATGATCACTAGAGATCAAGAAGTCAACAACAAACACATTATCAAGTAATACAGGAATAGTTACTCTTACATCAGTATCTAGGACTACCACTGATATTATAAAAGATGTCCACAGGATAAAGGAATTTTAGTGTACAATTTGAAGACTATATTGTGTCACATAGTTCAAGAAGACACAAGCTAAACATGAATTCACTCACATAAGGAAAGTACCAGTATCATCCTTTATAGTTAATAATATTATTATCTACATCCATACATGTACTGATATGAATGTATAGTACATGTATTGTATTGAATATAGTGGAAATATTGGAGAGAATAAAATTTAAAGCTTACAATGTATTATGTTAAAATAAGTGTAACATCAAAAAATGTCAAATTCTAAGCAATGATCAAAACTACTAAATTAATTCCTCACCAATATTTTCAGCTATATGTATACATGTACTATCATGTATGATGTAAATATAAGAAAAACAAAAAATGGAGAGAAGAATAGTAATCTTGAGCTGATATGAAAATATTGTAAAGACATCTGTGAGTTAACTGATGTTCATTAACTGACATAGAGAAATGATGTCACTATTATTACACACACATTCCAGCTTCAAAATATTAACGTTGATAGGATATTTCAAATAATTATTGTTTCAAAAATATTGAAATACATTATAAATGACATAACTTACATTATGATATCATATCACAACATTAAATATAATGTTTTATTAGATCATGACATGTGTAAAGTAAAGAGAAGTGTCAACCAAGTTAATATAAGCACACAAGACTGTTACCAGACATCATGATGATTCATGCTTGAGTGTTGCTTGTTAATTATGAATCATCTTGAATAGTAGTATGACTGAGTCATCTTCACTGACGTCTATCTGACAGTTCAGTACCTTGTGTGTCCGTCTAAATAGTAGACAATGCTATCCCCATCCTGGCTTAGATCATCTAATATAGTAAATTATTAGTATAACACTCAGTAAATTTAAGTCCGTTTTGTAGAATCCGTTCATCTCCGTACATCATTGCTATAGTAACCTAACACTAGTAATGGCGTCGTCTTCTTCTTTAGACCTCGACAATCGTAGTAGAGCATGTTAGAGTGTGTGTATAGCTATTGTTGTGTGTGTAAAATATTATATAGTATTTATGTTTTATTATAGGAGACACTGGAAGTGTTAAGTGGACTAGTTATAGTGTTACACTTACTTCATCTACTGTGGCAGAATGTAAAGAAGTGATACGTCAATTAAAGAGACGACAACACACAACATGGACTATTGAACTCATCTCATTATCTCCTCAAAGTTTACTTACAATATTAACTGATATTAATGAATGTCAAGTGAGGGCACTTGATATATATAACACTCCTTTTGATAGTAACTG
The DNA here is from genome assembly GCA_963693285.1 of Xestospongia muta. Classification (NCBI taxonomy): domain Eukaryota; kingdom Metazoa; phylum Porifera; class Demospongiae; order Haplosclerida; family Petrosiidae; genus Xestospongia; species Xestospongia muta. Next base: position 1,203,748 of record OY848919.1, on the reverse strand, counting down.
TGTCAGTCAACTAACTCAAGTACTAACTTATAACCAAACAATGGAGGAACTATATCTTCACTCCTCACCTCTCGTACCAGATACTTACCACTTATTAACAACTGCTGTAGTTGGTAATAAAATAATCAAGAGATTATACTTGTTTAATGACAATAATATTACTGATAAAGACATACCACATTTCTCTAATCTCATTATTAACACTAAAACATTAAAAGCACTACATCTCTATGGCTGTCCTAAAATTTCTAAATTTGGTAAACAACAATTACAAAATGTTTGTGTTAACAATAATAGTTTGAGTGTGGTCTTTGATGGGAAAGTACTCTGTTAATTATTAGTTATTTTTGTATTATTGCTGATATCTTTTTACAAAAAATAAATTATTTCAAATTCAACTAAGTCAATTATTAGTTAAATACTTTAGTTTCCAGTTCTTTGTCTTCTAACAAAGTTAACAATTTTTATAATTCACTTCTTCTCTAGAAAAACTCAACTTCTCTACTTGATAATTGACCACGCCTACATTAATTAATAATAAAAGCTTCAATATTGTTATTTCTAATATTTACAAATACAATTATAACAAACAAACTAGACTAAATTGTACATTAATAGGCCTCTAGTTAGTAGCTATATAAAATTAAATATTATCGCTACGTCTAATACCACTAATTACTACTGCTAATAAAAAATCCATTAATTAAAGCCAATTAATTTGTCAAATCACCTAAAAACTTATTTCCTACACACACAGTTCACTTAACAAATTAATATTATATTTAATAACACGTTCTATTTAATAATACACTCACTTTTAACAATTCCATGAAAGTACTGATCCATACAACATCAGAAGATTTCTTGATAACATTACAACTATTAACTTACTACTAAACAAACTTAGTTTCTATTAACAGTAGTAGACTGTATCTAGTAGTTAGCAGTTTTGCTAGTTAGTTATCTTCTATCATTAGTAGTTTCTAGTAAAGAAGGCTTAAAGCAGTAAAGGCTTAAGCAGCAAACTTTTTCTCACCAACAGCTGCTGACTTCTACAGCTGCTACTTTATTGGGTGTGGTGTGTAACTATGGAAAAATGCAAACCCGCGAGTAAACATGGCGGTATATTAGAGTGTTGTTGTCTTGTGTTCTATTATTAAACAGACTACAGACTGAAGGAAGAGGAGGAGACAAAGGAATGTTATTTCAAAAGTTCATATGATGTCTGTTCTAGTCAGGTAATAATGAAAACTATTAGTTACAGGTAGCTATCATTAACAGTGGAACATTTTCATTCTCCAGTTAGTTGAGAAATACTACTTGATGTCCTGTGACCTGTGAACTTGATACTTACTGGAACATAACAACAATTGTGTATTTCTCCCTCGGAGATCCAGTCAGTTTGAACTCTAGTGAGTTGTTCAGGTATATCATGATAAAAGCCAGACCCTTTGCTCCGAGGAAAGGGTCTGGCCTCACAACACTAGATAAAGGTAGGTTTCATCATATTGTCTACAAACCTGACCTAGTTACAATATCAATCAAAGTCTATAACATGTTTTCTCTTGACTAAATGTAAGTTTATCCATTGACTATTGGATTAAATCAAGTACTAGGTCCATATCATCAGAGATTAGTTGATGTTGATAAACAGGTACATGTAATATCAACTTTACATATCAAATAATACATGTTTTATTTTAAATGTAGTGTATTAAAGACTATCATTTATCAACAGCTGTTGGCTTCTACAGCTGCTACTTTAGTGGGTGTGGCGTGTAACTATGGAAATGTGCAAACCGTAAGTAAATAAGGTAGTAAGTTATTTGGAGCGGAGACTACTCAAGCTGAAGTTTACAATGAATCAACATGATCTATTGTGTATGTTATATTAGTAGGATATAATGGTATAATGGATGAATGGATGATGATAGCAAAATGTACAGTAAGTTATATTGTCCAGTTATTGTATCAGTGGATGTGATTTTGTTTGTAAGAGAAGAACAAGTGACTTGATGAAAAGACAGTGATTTAGAGTATAAAGTAATTGTGGGAGGAGTCAACTAGTAAGTGTTAACTTTGTAATTCTGTCTGTTACTTTATTCTCTTCTCTCTTTATATTATATATCTTGTTATCTGTAATTGTAATGTGATTTATTGTTATATTGTCACTTTATTAACTTGAAGATGTTGAAAAACAAGACAAGTTGTTGGAGAAATTAAGGAAAGATTTAGAAAAGAAAGAAAAAGGAGTCCATGTTGAGAGAACAGGTTATAAAGAAAGAAGTATTTAATGGATCAATGTAAAGATTAATGGATGAATGGATAGACAGTAGATGGATGTATAGATAAACAAACAGACAAATACATTTTAACAATGTTAAGTTGAACATCAAAGGTTATGAAGAGAAGATAGCCAGTTTACTATACTCTATAAAAGTTATCATTCAACAAAGACAGATAGATACCATATACTAATGTATACTATCTCAACTTTATACAACACATGATTATCATGTGACTAGTGAGATAATAATGTTATTATTTTGTGACTTTATTATAATTTATTGAACATGTAGTGATTTTTAAAATAAAATACTGTGACTAAGGGGTTAAATATATTGTCAAAACATCATATCTGCAAGTCCTTCTTCCAAAAATTGTTTATAAAGTCTCATAAATTTGGCGGTAAATGCCTCCAAGTGGAAGATAGCTTTAGTACCCAGCTGTACTTGATGTTGATATTGTGCAGCTAATTGAATAACATTAGCTTTTAATGAACCATCACAATTAATAATTAGTTCAGCTAACAAATGCTGAGATACAAAATGAATGGAGTACAACATTATGTTATAATAATTGATGTATTTACCTTGAATATAACATCAGGTGGAATACAGTGAGTTAGGAGTTCATAATATTGACCTCTTACATCAAGTAATCTAAATATAAAGTACTCCTATTATATCTTATCATATTTACATTAATTAATTACAGACTTTATTTGTCCATTCATCCATCAATTCATTTATTCATCCATTTATTCATCCATATTATACCTTCTAGGAGTTTGTTCTTCAATAATCATTGTAGCTGTTTCATGTAAGAAAAGTTCCCACTCACAATCTGGTATATTTTGATCAGCAGAGAATGGATATCTACACAATATGGAAGGATTGATGGAGAGATAGATTTATCACTAACTGTTGTACTCTACAAGCTTCACAAAGAAGTATTGCCTTTCGTAAATTTCTTTCTGATTTTTCTGCAATCCTTTTAGCAAGCTCAGCAGGTAGAGATAAAGACTCTTTACGACATACAAACTGTAGAACACCACATATCTAAATAAATCTTGTTAATAAACTATTGTTCAAAATATTCAATTTCTTAACCTCATCAATTGTGGGGGCGGGTACTCTTATTCCTAAACATCTACTTTTAATAGCTGGTATTACTTTACTAGTAGAATTACACAGTAAAATAAGTCGACATGATGATGTGTATTTCTCCATTGTTCTTCTTAGAGCATGTTGTGCATCCTTTGTTAACCTGTCTATCTCTGTTAGAACAACCACTATATAATGGATGAATGGATGAGAGATGGAAACATAAATAATTAGGAAGATGGACAAATGGCTGAATGAATGGATTACCTTTAAATTCTTTATGGCTAGTATCAATGGAATGAGACTGAGCTACTTCTTTTAGTAACTCCATTATAACAACACGATCATGTATACCAGCATCACTAATACAGCAATATATAATATATGATATTATGGGGACACACTGGTATATACCTGGGGTTCATTTCAATATGATAGTTACTGGCTATAGTAGATATCTCTACCTTCTTTTTGGATGGAGTCTAAAAACAAAAAATAAATTATTAATTAGCTAGAAATTAGTAGGAGGGGCTTTTACTATTCATATAATCACCTATGTACTTTAAACTCTAAACCCTAGACCTTACACCTTTGACCTTAGATGTGTATGTATTAACTTCATATTAAAGTATGATATTTCATTGCTGGTACTCTAGACATGTGTATTATTAGGGTTATATGGATGTGGTTATGATGGCTATATATATATGGGTGTGGTTATGATGGCCATATATATATGGGTGTGGTTATGATAGCCATATATATATGGGTGTGGTTATGATAGCTATATACATATGGGTGTGGTTATGATAAAGTATAGGTAGTATGTATTATGTAATGACATACTATAAATTCCATGTGTTCAATGTGTAGCTTCTCTATACCAGCACCATACAGTTCCCTTAAAATACAGACCATTCTGGTCTTCTTACCAGCACCTGAAGGTCCATAGAGAAGTAAATGGGGGAAGTCCCCACTTTGAACCTAATCATAGACTAATTAAAAGATTTTCGATATTTTCTAACACTTACTAGATATTTTAAATTGTCAGCCTGTTCTTTATGAAACTCTAATCTGCTGAGCTAGTTGACCTGTACTTGTGTCTTAGTGACTACAAATGATCCATCACTATAACATTCAATATTGTAATTCTATTATTGTCCCTATAGTAAAAATGGATCAATGATTCTTTAAATGGATACATACATTGTACATACCAGCATCAGCCGAGCCATCCCAGAACCTGAAGATACATCCTATTCTAATGGAGTCTTTTTTCTAGTGGAGAAATATAGAGAGATATGTGTTAAAGAACTCAAATAAGATCTCTGTTGCATCAAATTATATCTCAAGACTCCAGCCATACAGGGCTATACACCCACGCAATATAAATTGCGTGACCACGTTAATTAAAACGAACTCCACCTACTTTTGTGCCTGCCCAGTGGGTGGTTCTTGGTGTAACTTGCCTATGATGACATCATGTGACATCATAACTGTATTATAGGGGTTAAAAATAGTATTTGTATTGTTGGTATTATAGATAGAGACAGGTATGTTTGGTAATACTGGTATTGTAGGTAATACTGGTATTGTAGGTAACACTGGTATTGTAGGTAACACTGGTATTTCAGGTAATACTAGTATTGTTGGTAATACCGGTATTGTAGGTAATACTGGTATTGTAAGTAATACAGGTATTGTTGGTAAGACAGGTATTGTAAGTAATACTGGTATTTGAGGTAATACTGGTATTGTAGGTAATACTGGTATTGTAGGTAATACTGGTATTTGAGGTAATACTGGTATAGTAGGTAATACTGGTATTATAGGTAATATTGGTATTGTTGGTAATACTGGTATTGTTGGTAATACTGGTATTTGAGGTAATACTGGTATTGTTGGTAAGACAGGTATTTGAGGTAATACTGGTATTGTTGGTAAGACAGGTATTTGAGGTAATACTGGTATTGTAGGTAATACTGGTATTGTTGGTAATACTGGTATTGTTGGTAATACTGGTATTTGAGGTAATACTGGTATTGTTGGTAAGACAGGTATTTGAGGTAATACTGGTATTGTTGGTAATACTGGTATTGTTGGTAATAATGGTATTGTAGGTAATACTGGTATTGTTGGTAATACTGGTACTATTGGTAATACTGGTATTGTAGGTAATACTGGTATTGTAGGTAATACTGGTATTTGAGGTAATATTGGTATTGTAGGTAATACTGGTATTATAGGTAATACTGGTATTGTTGGTAATACTGGTATTGTTGGTAATACTGGTATTTGAGGTAATACTGGTATTGTTGGTAATACTGGTATTTGAGGTAATACTGGTATTGTTGGTAAGACAGGTATTTGAGGTAATACTGGTATTGTTGGTAATACTGGTAATGTTGGTAATACTGGTATTGTTGGTAATACTGGTACTATTGGTAATACTGGTATTGGAGGTAATACTGGTATTGTAGGTATTATAGGTAATACTGGTATTGTAGGTAATACTGGTATTGTGGTTATACTGGTATTTGAGGTAATACTGGTATTGTAGGTAATATTGGTATTGTTGGTAATACTGGTAATGTAGGTAATACTGGTATTGTTGGTAATACTGGTATTGTTGGTAATACTGGTATTTGAGGAAATACTGGTATTGTTGGTGAGACAGGTATTTGAGGTAATACTGGTATTGTTGGTAAGACAGGTATTTGAGGTATTACTGGTATTGTAGGTAATACTGGTATTGTTGGTAATACTGGTATTGTTGGTAATACTGGTATTATAGGTATTATAGGTAATACTGGTATTGTTGGAGAGACAGGTATTTGAGGTAATACTGGTATTGTAGGTAATACTGGTATTGTTGGTAATACTGGTATTGTTGGTAATACTGGTATTTGAGGTAATACTGGTATTGTTGGTAAGACAGGTATTTGAGGTAATACTGGTATTGTTGGTAATACTGGTATTGTTGGTAATAATGGTATTGTTGGTAATACTGGTATTGTTGGTAATACTGGTACTATTGGTAATACTGGTATTGTAGGTAATACTGGTATTGTAGGTAATACTGGTATTTGAGGTAATACTGGTATTGTAGGTAATACTGGTATTGTAGGTAATACTGGTATTATAGGTAATACTGGTATTGTTGGTAATACTGGTATTGTTGGTAATACTGGTATTGTTGGTAAGACAGGTATTTGAGGTAATACTGGTATTGTTGGTAATACTGGTAATGTTGGTAATACTGGTATTGTTGGTAATACTGGTATTGTTGGTAATACTGGTACTATTGGTAATACTGGTATTATAGGTAATACTGATATTGTAGGTATTATAGGTAATACTGGTATTGTTGGTAAGACAGGTATTGTAGGTAATACTGGTATTGTTGGTAATAATGGTATTGTTGGTAATACTGGTAATGTAGGTAATAGTGGTATTGTAGTAAGATGGTATTGTTGGTATTACTGGTAGTGTATGTAATACTGGTATTGTAGGTATTAAATTTATTGGTATTATTGGTATTGTTGGTAATGCTGATAATATAGGTTATACTGATAATATAGGTAATACTGGTACTTTAATTACTTTAGTTTGATGGTTATTTTATTATTATTAACCTCGCTGTGCGTGGGCGCATAGCGAGGGTACTGTAGTCTGTTTGTGTGTGTGTGTGTGTGTGTGTGTGTGTGTGTCTGTTACCAGAGTTGTTTTTTTTGAACTGCTATAACTTGGCAACCGAAGCATTAGCAGCTACCAACGTTTAGCAAAGAATAGAAAAGCATGTGGACTTTACAACAGTAGTGTCAAGAACATCGTCAAGGAAAACAGAAGCTTAAAACTCGCAAAAGAATTTTCAGGCTGCAGAGGTCAAGTGCCGTTTCTCGAAAAGTAAAAAACTTAACGTGAAGATTTTTTAGTATGTTGTAAACAATCTCAGAGGAATACGGATCAGCAAGACAGAAGGCCGTTGGTTGAAGTAATCGTTAGAAAAGTTCTGAAAAATGTTTTTTGGACTTGGAGCGAAGTAACGCATTCAGGAAACGTCTCCAAGCACTGAAAAGACTGCTACTAATAGATAATATATCGATTTATATTTGTACTACGGGACGTTTCCAAAGAAGGTTTCATCTTCAAGTTACAATAAATTTTGTATATGAAATATTGATAGATTTTTTCAGGCTGCAGAGGTCAAGTGCCGTTTCTCGAAAAGTAAAAAACTTAACGTGGAGATTTTTTAGTATGTTGTCAACAATCTCAGAGGAATACGGATCAGCAAGACAGAAGGCCGTTGGTCGAAGTAATCGTTAGAAAAGTTCTGAAAAATGTTTTGTGGACTTGGAGCGAAGCAACGCATTCAGGAAACGTCTCCAAGCACTGAAAAGACTGCTACTAATAGATAATATATCGATTTATATTTGTACCACGGGACGTTTCCAAAGAAGGTTTCATCTTCAAGTTACAATAAATTTTGTATATGAAATATTGATAGATTTTAAAGGGTCATGTAAAGACTCAGAGAAACTTTTCATCACGAAAGTAGCATTTAATCTTGCTTGGGAATTGAATGATACTATCACTTACTCAGTTACTGCTTCACAAACATGGCAAAGCTAGAAATCAAGCAACAATTAATGAGCATATACAGAATGACAAAGCTTGCCATTTTATAACCACACCTTCTGGAATGTTAATAAATTTTCTTGCAATAACAACATCATAGCTGGGCCTAAGCTGGCATAGAATTTATAAATAACTTAGAAACTACAGCGAGGTTCGGCACTTTAGTGCCTTTCATTCCTATCAGTACTAAGTGGTATATAATGGGAACACAACTTGAACTTGATGTTAGAAAGTTAAATGAAATTATTAGACTAGTGGACAGCACTTAAAAAATATTTGGTTAAGGTTGATCTACAGTGCTCTTTCCCTTTTGCTGAGTTGTGTCCTAGATGGACAGCCCCTCCCACTTCTCCTAACACTCTTAACCATATCCTTCATAATACTAAGTTCCTACATTAAGTGAATATAGTAATATCTTAACTCTTTATTTGTTAGATCAGAGGTTTATCTTTGTTCTCTGCCACTAACTGTTGCTAGCACTAGTAGCAATGCATTAATTCTTTCTGATTTAAATCTCTCCTAGTTAACTGTATGTACAATATTTGATAAATACACAATATAAATAATAACTCTGTTGTATTTTTCATCTTCCTTTACACTTAGTGGTGGATTGTTTTAACACATTAATTTTTGAGTTTCATTTCATTGAACGATGAAGTGTTTAGCAAGTTAAGGTCTAGGGTATAAACATCCATTGATAATGTAATCCTGTGAATGATTACATGTAGAACAGTCTCTACAATAGTACATAGCTGATGTGGTTGTACATGTCATGTGACCATTGAGGATTGGGTTTGGAATTTACTCATTGTTGATAGAAGTCATATAACTGTTTGCCAAGGAAGAACATACCTCTATATGGTAAGTAACGACTTTAGTTACAGATATTGAATTTACTAAATACTTTTTTAAGAGTTATTAGTTTTATTCATAGTTACAATAGAAATCATATTCATTGTTATGATAAAAGTCATATGACAGGTTTCCAAGGAGGAGACAAAAGACGCATATACTTTGTTCAGTAAGTAAATAACTATTTATCTTTATTACTAATTATAATACAACAACGATTATTTAGACTAACATGGCTACTGGAGATAGTTCATTTGATGAGATATTAAATGGCAAACCAACTTTAGTTGAGTTATGTAAATATGTTCCTATCAGTACTAACTGGAAGATGATGGGAACCTTGCTTGAACTTGATGTTAGAAAGTTAAATGAAATCGACCATGAGTCAAAGTCTGTCTCTGATGGAGTATTAAAGATGTATGAACTGTGGCTGGATACTAAACCTCAGGCTACAAGGAGACAAATTATTAACACATTGAAGATGGAAGCTGTTGGTCAAAATTGTCTAGCTCAGCAATATATGACAAAGTTAAAAGATCAAACTACTGTCATTGGTAAGTGACTAAGAGTGTATAAAGTATAGTTATTATAATATACAGCAGAAGAAAAAACTCCTGATGAACCAAGTGCTACATTACAGCCTGTAACAACAAGTAAGTCAAAGACATTAGATATAGAGAAGTTGATGAGCCATATAATAAGTCTATCAAGTTAGACCCCCTCCTCTTCTAGCAAAGGTCACATGATAACTTTAATTAATTATGATAACCATAAATGAGGAAGCCTTATGGACACCCACAACAACAACTATGGCCTCCCACACATGCTACCAAGAATCTATGTAGTGGAATCTGATTGGTATACTACAGTTTAATTAATGGTAACCTTTCCTAGACCCTTCTCATGTGTCAAGGGGTCTAGCCCATGTCATTCCCTAATTCACTGACTATACTAGATTTGACCTAAAGTAGTTGATACTATACAATTGTAGCTTATATGTAGTAAACTTGTTACGATAATTTGTTGTCTAACTGTTGCCTATCCCATAAACACTAAGCTCTCAACTAAGTTTATAGCATTTAAGCAAGTCATATATTGGTAGTTTATCAAGGTTCATTGGTCCAGCCTGGTCAGTGAATTAGATGTTATTTAACTTGGTAGAGTATACTCATTTAGTTATGACTTTACATAGGGGAGTGATTCCTTATGGGAGATTATACACATTAATTTATATTGATGGTTGCCAAAAGAATAACTAGGAAATATCAATCATTTCATAAATACTATAATAGAACTGTAAGAATGAGAGAATTCAATGATGTCAAAATTAACAAGCAGTATAGCAAAGTTAGGGTTAAAATTAAATAAGCAAGTCAAACAAACAGAATTTAATATATATTGTACTAAATGCTAATGTGCTATTCCACTTCACTGCATGAGATCTTGACTCCACCCCTTATGCAATGTATACAATAGCTGTTATAGCTCTACTATGACTATAAATACGATAATTTTAAAATTGTCAAATATCTTTTTATTTCTTTTGTAATAATTATTGTAATATATCTTTATATTAGATCTTTCAAGTCTATTGAGTCAATATGGTCTATCATATGAAGAAGTAGATAAAGAGTGTGATGATGGAGTTTTCATTGAGGTCTCACAACATATGAATGATGACTATATAGCAGCTGGTCATTGTCTCAATTTATCAACTGAAAGAGTGTGTAGTATTTCACAAAGTGATAAAAGTGATGTAGAAAAGAAGATTGAGTTGTTGTGGACATGGAAAAGAAAGAATGGTAGTTTAGCTACTTCCAAAGAATTGGTAAAAGCTTTCTTGAAAATGGAAGATCGTTTTGTAGCTGAATCTACATTGAAGTATCTTTCAAAGAAGTTCACACCAGGTCCAAGTCCAAGTGGTTATAATCTTAATCCACAAAAAGCAAAAATGAATTGGGATGAATTAACACCAAGTGAAAAGGAAGCAGTACGAAATAAGTTGATGGATGAAAATCACGTTGTACGTAAGGCTTATACAGTTTTTGTTGGCCAACTTCTAAATTCTTTTATTGAACGCAAAGTAGATCCGTTCTATATTCAGTCACTTGCAAACAGCTTTAGTCCTTTAGAATGTCAACATGTACAGGATCATCCCACACTGTTCAACTTTAGTAAAGACGACACCATTTCATCAGTATTTTCAGAGTTAACCAAACATTGCACATGGTTCAACTATGAATCACTTGAAGTTCTTGTTGAAATATTAGGCAATGTTTCCGAAAAACATTACTTGCAGACATATGAAGATGAATATCTTGTCCCTTACTTGAATCACTCCATTTTTGAAATACCTTGCACTTCATCCCAAGATCACACTCAAAATACCAAGCTTCTTCTTAAAGTGTCTGCAGATGTCTACATTACTGGAAGTGAAGTAAAAGCTATTCAACGAAACCTTGCCAAACTACTGGGTTTTGAAACTAGTACATTATTACGTTTTGAGAACTACAATGAAGGCTGTATTGAATTAGTATTTAGTCTTCCCACAGTAGTATTGGAGAATAGCTCTCCTAAATCAACTCTGTTCACTTACATTGAATGGGACAAGCCAAGTCAATCTTACAAAGTTAATGTTGATCTAGTGGATGTGTTGTAAGTGTTATTTTAAAAACATTCTCACTTTATGACTATATTAGATCATATTCTGAGAAACCAGAAGTATCTCTACTTGTTAAGTTGCTGCATGAAAAAGATGCTCTTAATGAACGTTTAGAAAGAGAAAAGATAAAACAAAGTTAGTTATTTTATATGTGTATATTCTGACCTATAGTACATTGTGTTATCAATTACATAGTTACATAATTACTTAGACCTGTATTACTAGTGTTGTCAAACAATATAATATTAATTTAAATATTTTCTTATAAATAAAAATAGAATCTGATGACATGGAATTGAGTGAACCAATTGTTGTCCAGTCACCAATATCCAATATAAAGTATATGGAGGATCCTATTGAACATGAACAAATGTATCATATGGAAACTTATAGTAGTAGTGGTATAAAAAGAAAAGGTGATCATAACTTGGAAGATGAAACACCGTCAAAGAAACAATGTGAGTATAAATATATAAGATATACCAAGTTTGTTAAGATAATATACTATGTACTGACAAAGACCATTTTAACTTGTCATATTTAATTAAATATGACAAGATAAAATGGTGAGGCTAAATCTTAAGCCTTGACAAAAATAATATTATAATATTATTTTTGTCAAGGCTTAAGATTTAGGGTTTATTAGGTTTAGAAGTTAAGAGTTTGGTTATCACTGTTTTATAGTTGCTTAGCAACATTTATATCTGTACAGTTTGTTCTGCATACAACCTTTACTGATATAAATATCATTTACATAGCAAGTAGTAGTTTACATTTCACTGACAGCTAATATTGATAGTCAGCACTGTACTCTTTTTGTATATTTTATTAGTACTAGTACACAGTATGGAGAGAGAAGGACCACAAGGTCAGTCATTAACTGACACTTTATCAGGTACATGTACATTAATTGAGATATAACTATTTACCTAATGTAAATAGAGAAGCTCAAACTATCAGAGAAAAGGAATAAAGCAAAGACCTTAGAGATAGAGAAGTTAACCAGATATAAAGAAGGTGAGCTATAATACGGTTGGTAGTGCATACCATATATGGTTATGTTCTATAGTTACTGATAAAGTATTAGTAGAGAAACAAGAAGAGATTGAGGCATTACAAATGGAAATAAAATCAATAAATGTACAATTAATGGAGAGAGAAGAAAGTGGAATCAGTCATTTGATGGAGAAGATGAAAGGTAAGTAAAATATAAAATGTTATGACATGTATTTACAAAACTACAATTGCTCTACAGAACTCAATTAACATTAAAATTATCATTAATATAAATTATTGTAGATCCAAGAATTCTTGAAACAAAATTGAAGAAGACAATGACATTAGAAGTTACACAGTTAAAGTCTACACAAAAAGGTGAGAACTTAGCAGATATTATTAACAGGAACATATAATGAAAAAGAGCGTGAAAGTTTCATAAAATTGATTAAAATGACAAGTACAGCACCCTGGTAATACTAGGTAGAGAGAGCTCTACTCTGAAGTAATTCCTATATAGATTGTGAAATGTAGTAAAGACTTTTTTCAAGACAAAACAAGACTAATAACATTATAACATGAGGAAGAGCATTCATTTGGTTCTCATACATAACTGCAAATTTAATTTTAATAAGTTATCGATCTAAATATAGTAACAGTACTCTTAAGAACTCTATACCTGAGATTTAACAAAGTGCATGGGATTTTATGTTCCTTCCATTTATTGTTTTTCTCATTTTTGCTCCTGTTATTATATATATATAATTATTATGTTTAAAATATAATATTAATATACATGTGCTGTACATGTTTTTTGTATTATACAGAATTACAGAAGGAGCTACAATCATTACAAGAGATAATAACATCTCTAACTTTACAACTAAGAGAGAAAGAGGAAAGAAATGTTCATTTAACAGAGAACATAAAAGGTATATTAACAATATGTATAGCTCTTTACCTTATCTATTGTAGATCTGAGGTCTCGCATATTAGAAGTAAGAGATCTCCTTAAAACTACTCATCCACTTCTAAGTCAAAAACTTGAGGAACCACTTGATAGCAAACAAGAAGGTATAGATACATATGTTTTTTATTTTGTCATTCACTTGTTTAACTTTATCTACACCTGCACATTCTTTATCACTTCATATTTCAGACACAGAAACATATGAGTTGGTTGACAAGATGAAAACACTAGAGGACCTCACATCTACTTTTCAAGAAAGAGAAGGTGTTATATAACTACTCAAAATGTACAACATCTTATATTGTGTACTGTATAGCTACTGACAGACAACAAGAGATTACAAAATTACAGGAGATGATTAGTTCACTAACTCAAGAATTGACAGAGAAAGATAAAATTATCACTCAGTTAACATCAAAAGATACAGAATTACAGGAGATGATTAGTTCACTAACTCAAGAATTGACAGAGAAAGATAAAATTATCACTCAGTTAACATCAAAAGATACAGATGAGGAGGACAGCCAACAGGAATCATCAGATGATGAGGAACTACCAAGTAAGCTGTCATTATAACTTTAGCAATGTTTAAAACATGTGATTAAACTACAATATATATATGGTACAGTATGTACTGGCTAGTAGCACACTTCTATAACATATGCATAGGCGTATCTAGGGCTCACAACATACCAGGGCTTATTAATTATTCATAAAATTAATCGATATTATTAATAGTTATTAGTGTTGATTATTATAATTATTGTCATTACAAGTGGGTGCGGTTGGTTCAGCTAAATTGCAATTTTTTATGAGCAGATTGTTTTACCCGGACAATGCCCGTGCCTGCCCGGGTCTAAATACGCCAGTGCACACAAATGACCTCTATCTCTTTCTCTCTCTCTCTCTCTATATATATATATAAATATTTACATTTCATTGTAGTCTATAAATCTTAGATTTTTACTTCACTAGTCATCTGTTTAGTTTAGCTCTATTTTAATGAACACAATGTATATTGAGTAGTCAAATGATTCAAATCTGTGGTATGTTATTTTTAAAAAAATATTTGCTATTCATTAATCAACCTTTGTACTTTACAAGACCCACCCTCATTTCCAGTCATTATACCAGTATGTAATTTACAAGCTACCTTTCAAATTAGAAAAAAATAATTATGCAAGTCACTACCATACCAGCTGCCTAAGTATTGTTACTATGGTAACAATGTATCGCAATATGTTACAATGATCTATCCTTGGTACTTAGACACAGGTGTTAAGAGTAATTAAGGTGTATCTGTAAGTCACAGGTGTAGTTTATTGAGTATGTACTAAGTAGAGTACATAGAATAGAATCAATTGAACACCAACTGCCTTGACAATAGTAAATATCAGATGGCTTGATCTATTATGTTTGTTCATTTAAATTTGTATGATGTAATGAACAACAGGACCTTTTAAAGATAAAATGAAGCACAGGTGGACTTTACCTTGTACCAGGTGGATGGATGGGTGAGAAGTTAATTCTACTAAGCAGTGGTTTCAGCAACAAAAAGTGATAATTTGTGTGTCTTCTAGGAAGAGTCATATATTTGTATCTCCCTATATATTACATGTATTATTTACTGTATGACACTGTCTACTAATCAGGTTTCCTAAAAACCACAGCTATGAGGTAGAATTATCAACTGATAGGAAGTCTCAATGACTACGACTTATTTGTCACAACTATGACTGTATGTACAAGGCACTGCTGGTACAGTAATATTATATAAATAAAACAAGCATGTTAGTTGAGCAAGCTTACTTTTACACAGATGTACTCTCCTGGTATAAAGATTACAGGACATAGTTTGGGAGATAATTCTCTGAACAAGGATTTATCAAATCCCTAAAAGAGAATTAAAAGTAGATCAGTTGTCAAGCTAACATTACTTTACATATAAGTGTAGAGTATGATGACTGTAGTATAATAGTGTAAGTATATGTACCGGTACCTACTATACTGTATTGTATTAAGGCTTAGCTGTCACTGTTAATACTGACTTGTACTAATGGGGTTCTCTAATAAAAACTCATGCTTGCTACTTTTAAGTGCATATTAATGATAAAAAGAAGCATATAATCTTACTATAATATCCAAAGGCTTACACAAAGCTACTTAGAAACCTATAATACACATATAGGTGGGTAGCATATAGTATGTGATTAGAGCCTCTCCTTTTCCACCTTAACCTCAAGACATTGTCATACATGATTAAGATCAAGCCCTTGTTGAGAATTACCATTACGTACATAATACGTGACTAGAATAAGCTATAATAACTATGTATAAATTTATATAGGTATATTAGAGAAATAAGTAAACAGCTGGTTAGTTAAAACACACCTACGTATATCCATTTTGTTTTAAATGTTATGTATAACCTTTGGCTATACTGTGTGAATTTGTGTCATGCTCTCTCTCTCTCTTATTTACCTGAAATATTTTCACTTTGCATAAGGTATCAGAGCTTTTTTGCAATGTCTGATCTTATTTTCTTTGGTAAAGAGTCCAAAATTTGTTTTTACCTAAAACAGTCAAATTGAAAGTTATAATAAATCAGTGTATTAAATGATAACATTTTTTCTTATATTGGTCAAATTGATATGTAATATAAATTCATAATATTAAAAGTAAGTTTACTATAGTGCATTGTCAAAAATATAACACACTGTTACCTGATTGAAAATATGTATTTGATTGGCTGTAAGTGACATCATCATGCCTAATCTATACTACACTACATGATACATTTTTTCCTGTCCTGTAAAAGAAGTTTTGGTGTCCTTATTTTTGGACTATTAATTAACACATTAGTTAACAATATTCAAGAACGTTCATGTGATGACTGTAGTATTCACGTGATCGACCAAAATAATCAAATGAATCTTATGAATATTACGTGTTTCGTTCCTGTGACTAGCCGCTTTTTGCACATTTAAGTGAACAATTGCATCCGGACTACTTCATACAGCGTTGAGTTTTTACAAAGTAGCAGCTAACTGGAGAGTTTTAGTCAACAAGAGGTGAGTACTTTAACTACATGTTTAGGTTATTAGTAGATATTGACCTTCAAATGACAGCATTCTTTATATATATAAGATGCCAAAACAACTTATAACTAGGTGGATATGTAACAATAGATTGATATGTTTGTTTGTACTTATGATGGACTGGTAGCTTTGTAATACATAGACCTACCTATGCTCCTTCTAGTGTATGTATATGCATGTCTGTATGTAGTAAGACTATGTACTTAATACATGGTCTACACCTGCTACAAACATGTTGTACTAGGAGCTTTAGCTATTGACTAATAGTGTACAATTTATGAGAGAATGGAGAGATATTAATGGAGGACTCCTTAACAAAGCCAATCTTTTTAAAGAATTATTAAAGTGGTTGTTGGGGCTGGATCAGAGAAAGAGAGAGAGAGAGGTAATGTTGCCCATGCGTAGAAAATCTTAAGTACAAATAGTAGTTGTTTAATGGATTATCCCAATGGTGGAGGGGTTTATACTATTTATCACTTCAATTGTACTTCACAGAACCAAAACTATATAATATGAAGTATTGGTATAGCAGAAACAGTTATTTATTTATTTACTTAACTTGTGCCTATGGAATTTAATGTAATTGAGTTAACATACACAAGTTGTCCATACATTATGATGGTGTTTATCATCTTTCTATTCCCCTTTTCAATACTTTAGATAACACTATAGATTGTCAATAGAAACTAATATTTACTATAACTTGGTACATTCACACACACACACACCCATCCTCTTAGAGCATGATGATGTCAGGAAGGGTAGACAAACTTGTTTTTGCACCTTGTAGTTTGATATGTCTGGTGAAGGAAAGAACACCCTTGGGATAATCATTAATGATATTCATATTGTTTATATATTTTGTTTGTATTCATGACTTTTGTTGTATGATATATTCCCAGCTGACAGACAAGCCTCTCCTCTCTCTCTCTTTCTCTCTCTCTCTCTCTCTCTCTCTCTCTCTCTCTCTCTCTCTCTTTTCCTCAGAGTCTTTAATGGCAAGCTATTCACAAAGAAGTAATCTCCAAATTGAGGTGGTAATAGTAAAGACAGAGACAGAACTTCATACATACATATCAGATGGACAATATTCAGGTGCAACAGTAGATCCAAAAAGGCGGAGCAAAGAACTTGAAAGAAGTTTGAATCTGCGTGGTAGACGAGTTATGTATTGCTGGAAAACACCTACCAGTATGAAAAGGGCCGAAAATAAAATATTGAAGCAAAAGAGTTTTCCATTGAATCATCATACCGTCAGCAATGGAGATGATGAACCTGGCTATTTATATATTATTGTTTGATATTCTTTCAGTTTCCTTTGTTTTGTTTACACACAAACATAGGCGTATCTAGGGTTCACAACATACCAGGGTTATTAATTATTCATAAAATTAATCGATATTATTAATAGTTATTAACCTCGCTGTGCGTGGGCGCATAGCGAGGGTACTGTAGTCTGTTTGTGTGTGTGTGTGTGTGTCTGTTACCAGAGTTGTTTTTTTTGAACTGCTATAACTTGGCAACCGAAGCATTAGCAGCTACCAACGTTTAGCAACGAATAGAAAAGCATGTGGACTTTACAACAGTAGTGTCAAGAACATCGTCAAGGAAAACAGAAGCTTAAAACTCGCAAAAGAATTTTCAGGCTGCAGAGGTCAAGTGCCGTTTCTCGAAAAGTAAAAAACTTAACGTGGAGATTTTTTAGTATGTTGTAAACAATCTCAGAGGAATACGGATCAGCAAGACAGAAGGTCGTTGGTCGAAGTAACCGTTAGAAAAGTTCTGAAAAATGTTTTGTGGACTTGGAGCGAAGTAACGCATTCAGGAAACGTCTCCAAGCACTGAAAAGACTGCTACTAATAGACAATATATCGATTTATATTTGTACCACGGGACGTTTCCAAAGAAGGTTTCATCTTCAAGTTACAATAAATTTTGTATATGAAATATTGATAGATTTTTTCAGGCTGCAGAGGTCAAGTGCCGTTTCTCGAAAAGTAAAAAACTTAACGTGGAGATTTTTTAGTATGTTGTAAACAATCTCAGAGGAATACGGATCAGCAAGACAGAAGGTCGTTGGTCGAAGTAATCGTTAGAAAAGTTCTGAAAAATGTTTTGCGGACTTGGAGCGAAGTAACGCATTCAGGAAACGTCTCCAAGCACTGAAAAGACTGCTACTAATAGATAATATATCGATTTATATTTGTACCACGGGACGTTTCCAAAGAAGGTTTCATCTTCAAGTTACAATAAATTTTGTATATGAAATATTGATAGATTTTAAAGGGTCATGTAAAGACTCAGAGAAACTTTTCATCACGAAAGTAGCACTTAATCTTGCTTGGGAATTGAATGATACTATCACTTATTCAGTTACTGCTTCACAAACATGGCAAAGCTAGAAATCAAGCAACAATTAATGAGCATATACAGAATGACAAAGCTTGCCATTTTATAACCACACCTTCTGGAATGTTAATAAATTTTCTTGCAATAACAACATCCTAGCTGGGCCTAAGCTGGCATAGAATTTATAAATAACTTAGAAACTACAGCGAGGTTCGGCACTTTAGTGCCTTTCATTTTGTTTGTATTGCAAGTAGGACTGGTTATTTTATTAACTTAGTAAGGTTTATATCATGAACACTTGATAAACTAAATTGAATGTGATAATGATTAAATGAACTCTTTGCTAGACTACATATTTGAAATAAATGTCAATATAAGCTTTTTCCTTTGCATATTTGCTTTGATAGTGAAGGTGCTGGGCCACTGGACCTGGTATTGTATTTTCTTCTTTTTTGAGGCAAAGTGACAGAGAGTTGATCAACTATGGTATGTTGTTGAGGTGTACATGTTATTGGACTGGCAGATGATTGGTTGGGAGTGTCAATCTCCATAGGTGGTTGAGATATACATGTTATTGGACTGGCAGATGATTGGTTGGGAGTGTCAATCAATTGTATGTCCATAGATGGTTGAGATATACATGTTATTGGACTGGCAGATGATTGGTTGGGAGTGTCAATCTCTATAGGTGGTTGAGATGTACATGTTATTGGACTGGCAGATGACTGGTTGAGAGTGTCAATCGATTGTATATCCATAGATAGTTGAGATGAAGACTTTAATTGAGTAGCGGAAGGTTCATCTGTAATGTCAAGAACATGTATGTCAGATGGTGGTGAATTGAGTGTAGCCTGGGTGGCATGAGCAGGTGGTTGGTCAGAATTGCAGGCATCATTTAGGGATGGAGACATAATGGTAAGTTGAGATGTACTCTCTATGGGTGAAGAGGCTTCAACAGTTGTAGATGATGATGAGGTTGCTATAAAAAAGCTAAATCAACCGACACAATGTAGTAACTTAGTTATACCTGCTTCAAGTTTCTTTTGGAGTTGAATAGAAAAGGCTGATGCCAATATAACTGTACATTTAATAGTTTTAAACCGAGAAAATTCAGTAGGTACCTAAGAAATGAAGATACAGCACTATGTTTGCACTATTTCATGAGTTACCATGTATATACTAGCAATACAGCCAAATACTAACTGTACATTTGTACATTCTGAAAAGTTAACTTACAATTCCTTTACTAGCCAGCTCTGGAGTTGAAAATGGTCGAGGATTGTTATGTTTGCCATTCTTAGTGTCATGCAGGTATGATCGGATGGTGCATTTGGCATCCATGCTTAAACCAGGGACCTTGTTTAACAAAACACAATATGCTGGATGTTTGTCATAGATAATGTTGGTACGGAAGAAAGTGACTACCTAGAAAAGGGATTTCTAAATTTTAAAATGACTTAATGCTATAACATATTTAATGCTTGTACATGTACTTAGTGGTATATTGATGCATAGGGTCTATCATAAGTGAATATCTATAAACATGTTACAACTTGTCAATCAATCACCTGTGATGCTGGCAATCCTTCAATGCATTTTAATAACTCTTCCCCAAACTTTTCACTGTCGTTGATACCCAACTTAAATGACTTCGACTTGTTTTCAATGTCACAAGGAGAATCTGATTGCAGCTGACTGGCACAGGTAAGAACTTCTTGACTGAAGTGTGTATCCAGTAGTTCTTTCATGCTATCCATTTTAGCTTCTTTCAAAAGCTATTAAGGATACAAAGGTATAAATGTATAATTGTAATATAGCATATTTATTCCATAATGTGCAATCTCATACGTAAGTATTATGTTTTAAATACCACTCAAAGATGAGTTGATATGGCAAGCACAATGTAAACAAAAATAGCATTTCAGTAGTATTACTATTACCAAAGTCCTATTTTTGTTGTCATTGTGGTAACACATTCAATTCTTTGTAAAGACAATTTATAGACATCAACAGATTTAGTCAGGCTTGTTTAACACAATAATTATAGAGGATTTATTTTACATATCAACAGGCTTATTCAACACAGTATAGACATTTAACAGGCTTATTCAGCACAATGGACAGATGTTTTAACACATCAACAGGCTTATTCAGCACAATATAGAGGATTGATTTAACATCAATTCAACACATCCATATATGGAATATCCATGTAACACATCTAAATAATTATACTCATCTTTCTACTACACCTGTGACTATCAAACTAATGAGCACTGATACTTATTCTAGTAAAATGTACTTTGGCATGACAATAAGGTGTAAAACAAATTGTTTATGTAATGCTCACCTGTGAGGAAAACCAATATAGGATGGAGTATGATGGTAGAACTCTTGGTATTATGTTATCTCCAGCTAACGAAGAGAGGTGAGGAAGAATTGTGTCATCAACCTCCTTTACACCTGAAGTAAAAAATTGCTGTCCGAGAGACACACAAAATCCCACACAGGTGGAACAATTCTCCCATAGTTCTGCTAGCTCCATGTAATCTGAGAGTGACAGTTTGAGTGCTGGTGATGAGAACTGTATCATTAGACATCTTGAGGCATATCTATAAATATATTAGAGAATTTGTACTTGTATCACCAGATGAAAACCAAGAACTTATTATGCATATGTGCATAAGCAAATCAAATCCTTTTGTGATTTTATGATTTATTAGGAAGGACATGATGATGTGTCAAAGATACAATAGAAATTGTAAATTGATGATGAGCCTTCATTTAAAACATAACTGGACTTAAATAGCTTTGGATTATCAATAAATGTCTATACTATACAAATTGCTATATTTAATAATTTCTTCAAAACATTATAGCGTGTACTAGCTTTAGCTGACCTTTGCTGATCAATGGTGGTGAAATTAGCAGAAATTACACATGTCGATGTTGGCTTCCTTTCTCCATATCCCATTGTCCCAGACTTGGCTCCATTATATAGGTCAATTATTAACCTACTAATATCATTTTTAGACTGCGGGTCGTCAACTCCTAGAGGGATACTACTGGAAGAACACATTTGAAGCATTTTCTCCTTAGTGATTTTGCTAAAAAATCGAGATTCTTGAGCTCCCAGTAAGCTTAGACCACATAGCAGGGCAGTGGTTTTGCCTGTAGCCGAATTGCCAAATGCCAGGGGAATTGGGCAGAACTTGAGTTTCTTCAGCACACTCTGATAGTGAAGAGCGAGTACAGTGGCTGAGATAGTCATAACACATGGTAAAAAGTTGTGTTGCATGTGAATTCGTAAACTTTCAAATAAGCTGCAAAGAGGGTCTGTTGTTAATGGTAATTCTATACTGCATTGATCACAGTCCAAAGCTACTCCAGGACCATTATAGACATGCCCTATCCATATGTACTGACTACAACCCTCATCCAAAATTTCCCCTGTTGATGACAAATGTGTCATGCTACCCATGACCCACGACCCATCTGGTTGAAGTCCAACCTTTTCTACCGCGTATTTCCTTGGGAGCTTGGTGGCTTTCCGCTTTCTGAATTGAATGTACTCCCCTAACTCTTTGTCGGAAAAACTGCATTGGAGACATGCTGCTTTAAAAGAGGAATTAAGACATTTAACAAAGTCAGATTTTTTGTTTGTACTGTCGGCTGTGAAGTAACAGTATTACCTATGATACCTGTATTACCAACAATACCAATATCACCTATAATACCTATAATACCAGTATTACCAACAATACCTGTCTTACCTACATACCAGTATTACCTATAATACCTGTATTACCAACAATACCAGTATTACCGATTATACTTATAACACCAGTATTACCTACAATACCAGTATTACCAACAATACCAGTATTACCAACATTACCAGTATTACCTATAATACTTGTATTACCAACAATACCAGTATTACCTATAATACCAACAATACCTGTATTACCTACAATACCAGTATTACCAACATTACCAGAATTACCTACAATACCAGTATTACCAACAATACCAGTATTACCAACATTACCAGTAATACCTATGACACCTGTATTACCAACAATACCAACAATACCAGTATTACCTATAATACCAACAATACCTGTATTACCTACAATACCAGTATTACCAACATTACCAGTATTACCTACAATACCAGTATTACCTACAATACCAGTATTACCAACATTACCAGAATTACCTACAATACCAGTATTACCAACAATACCAGTATTACCAACATTACCAGTATTACCTATGATACCTGTATTACCAACAATACCAACAATACCTGTATTACCTACAATACCAGTATTACCAACATTACCAGAATTATCTACAATACCAGTATTACCAACAATACCAGTATTACCAACATTACCAGTATTACCTATAATACTTGTATTACCAACTTTACCAGAATTACCTATAATACTTGTATTACCAACAATACCAGTATTACCTCTAATACCAACAATACCTGTATTACCTACAATACCAGTATTACCAATATTACCAGTATTACCTATAATACCTGTTTTACCAACAATACCAGTATTACCTATAATACCAACAATACCCGTATTACCTACAATACCAGTATTACCAACATTACCAGAATTACCTACAATACCAGTATTACCAACAATACCAGTATTACCAACATTACCAGTATTATCTATAATACCTGTATTACCAACAATACCAACAATACCTGTCTTACCTACAATACCAGTATTACCAACATTACCAGTATTACCTATGATACCTGTATTACCAACAATACCAACAATACCAGTATTACCAACATTACCAGAATTATCTACAATACCAGTATTACCAACAATACCAGTATTACCAACATTACCAGTATTACCTATGATACCTGTATTACCAACAATACCAACAATACCAGTATTACCAACATTACCAGAATTATCTACAATACCAGTATTACCAACAATACCAGTATTACCAACATTACCAGTATTACCTATGACACCTGTATTACCAACAATACCAACAATACCTGTATTACCTACAATACCAGTATTACCAACATTACCAGAATTATCTACAATACCAGTATTACCAACAATACCAGTATTACCAACATTACCAGTATTACCTATGATACCTGTATTACCAACAATACCAACAATACCTGTATTACCTACAATACCAGTATTACCAACATTACCAGAATTATCTACAATACCAGTATTACCAACAATACCAGTATTACCAACATTACCAGTATTACCTATAATACTTGTATTACCAACTTTACCAGAATTACCTATAATACTTGTATTACCAACAATACCAGTATTACCTCTAATACCAACAATACCTGTATTACCTACAATACCAGTATTACCAATATTACCAGTATTACCTATAATACCTGTTTTACCAACAATACCAGTATTACCTATAATACCAACAATACCTGTATTACCTACAATACCAGTATTACCAACATTACCAGAATTATCTACAATACCAGTATTACCAACAATACCAGTATTACCAACATTACCAGTATTACCTATGATACCTGTATTACCAACAATACCAACAATACCTGTATTACCTACAATACCAGCATTACCTACAATACCAGTATTACCAACATTACCAGAATTACCTATAATACTTGTATTACCAACAATACCAGTATTATCTATAATACCAACAATACCTGTATAACCTATAATACCAGTATTACCAACATTACCAGTATTACCTATAATACCTGTTTTACCAACAATACCAGTATTACCTATAATACCAACAATACCTGTATTACCTACAATACCAGTATTACCAACATTACCAGAATTACCTACAATACCAGTATTACCAACAATACCAGTATTACCAACATTACCAGTATTACCTATGATACCTGTATTACCAACAATACCAATATAACCTATAATACCTAGAATACCAGTATTACCTACAATACCTGTCTTACCTACAATACCAGTATTACCAACATTACCAGAATTACCTATAATACTTGTATTACCAACAATACCAGTATTACCTATAATACCAACAATACCTGTATTACCTACAATACCAGTATTACCAACATTACCAGTATTACCTATAATACCTGTTTTACCAACAATACCATTATTACCTATAATACCAACAATACCTGTATTACCTACAATACCAGTATTACCAACATTACCAGAATTACCTACAATACCAGTATTACTTACAATACCAGTATTACCTATAATAACAGTATTACCAACAATTCCTCTCTTACCTACAATACCAGTATTACCTATAATACCAGTATTATCTATATTACGTGCAATACAAGTATTACCTAGAATGCATACTATTTTAACCCCTATAACACAATTATGATGTCACATGATGTCATACATGATGTCATCATAGGCAAGTTATACCAAGAACCACCCTGCCCAGTGCAGAGAAAATGCAGACTTATATTATTGTACTTACTGCTATTGCTGCTTTTGGTGGATTTATGTTTGGATATGATATTGGGTATGATCCATTTGTCCATTCTAGCAACCATACTCATTGTAGGAATGCTGTGTCTTCCAAAAACACCAAGGTTTGTAAAAGTGATTGCAAACAGTCTGTTATATAATGATCATTGATTTGTAGGTGGTCAGTAAAGAAAGGTAGACTAGATAACTAGAGATGACTATATGATATGAATTATATTAAATGATATTACTAATAGTTTTAAACATAAGTGTATTAATTATATTAAGTAGTTATTAACTAGTTATTAATAATCAATTATTATAATATATTATGTGTACTTTGTATAGATTGGGTTGTCCCTGGAGATGTAGTGATAATCATACTGTAGTATATGATGTTGGACTAGGAACAGAGAAAGAAGAGTAAGTTATTACACACACACACAAACACACACATTATGTTATATTGTAGCATTAGAATTGACTCATTATAAATGTCAAATTTTTAACATTGATTGTAATGACATTATATTACATCATTATTACTAAAATATAAAAACAATCTTTTAGTCAGTTTGATTCACTTTATTTGAAATAGTAATGTTCATGAGTATCTTGTACATTGTTATCAAACTATTAAACTAGTATTAACTATTAATGTTCCTTTTATTGTATGATACTAGTTCTTTTAATATTAACTCATTATAATAATATAATAATGTACTTTATTTATTATATTTTATAGAGAGGACAAACTTATTGATAATGAAGTAACTTCAGAATCTATTCTATCTTCTAAGGAGTATTAGTTACAATATGGGCGGAGTTAACTTTTAGTATAATATAATTATTTTTAGCAAGTGTGCAAATATTTTGTATAATAATAATAATAATAATAATGATGATGATGATGCTGATAATTTTAAATTTTTAATGCTGTCTCTTTTATTTATTTTACTAAATATCATTACTGTTGTATACTAATAGAATAGTGTTATCTTAGTAGGTTGGCTGGACCATTGAAATTGACCTTACTATAAAGGGTTAAATGAGTTAACATTTCTACTGTCAATAGTGACCTTTGAGCAGTTTTGTGACTATGGCAGTCTCTACATACTTCGATCAATTCTTGAATGGAAAACCAACTGTTCACGAGTTATACGAACATGTCAGAGTTGGTACTAACTGGCACAAACTTGGTGTACTTCTCAAGTTAGACATCAAGAAGTTAAATGATATCAGATCACTAAATGAAGATAGTGATTTCAAATCATTAAAGATGTTTGAATTATGGCTGAGTAGTAAACCTAATGCTACAAGAAGAGAGATTATAGAGACACTAAAGAAGCCAGCCATTAGTGAGAATGCTATTGCTGAACAATACAAAGAGACATTACAAGAAAGTGAGTGTAAATTAAGAGTTAAGATAGCCTGGTTATATTTCTTCATATTTATTTGTACAATAGTTCAAAAAGAGGTTGCAACTTCAATACTACAGAAACATGCTGAGCGTCTCTCACAGCTCAATCTTCCTACAAAGATAGTTCGTATTTTGTATACAGAGGGAGTCATCTCTAAAGATACATTTGATGAAATGGAGAGATCTGGAAGTGTACTAACTGATGATCCACTGAGAGCACTCTCTAGTAGAGTATGTGAAGACTCAAACAAGCTAAGAGTTTTCGCTACTGTCTTGTTACAATCAGAGGAGACAATACAAGTAGGACAAGATATACTCAAAGAGTACAGTAAGTTTGTATTTTATAGAATCAGAGTTGAAATTTTCTATAGATGAAAACTTTCCTCAAGTACCTGTATGGCCAAGTCAACCAGGTATGTAATTTCATTAGATCATTAACATATATATCTATCTGTAATGTTATTAATAGACACCAATGCTCTTTGTACTCCAGCACTGAACAATACATCAACTTCCTCTAGTCAAAGTTAGTTTTCTCAATACTCCTAAATAATGAATTCCATGTACTTTTATTAGGTGCTATAACAGAGCTGTATCTTCCACCCACTTTTCAATACGACTTTGATCAAATGAGAATAAAATTAGGAAACCTTGTTCATTGTGTGGCACCTCTTATTAAATCTGCTGTTATGAATTCATCTCCTTCATCTGAACCATCTCTTCCCCAGCAGGAGTCTTCTTTTTTACTGAAAGATTTTAAAAAGTATCTTAAGAGATGTTTTCGAGAGCTAAAACCTCAGTTATCACTAGCAAAATCATTTGATGATGTCATGGAAATTGTGGAAGAAAAATGCACCATAATCAATATTGCCTGCTTAGAGGCTGTTATTGATCACTACGACATTCAAGATGCCAAACCTCATATCACAGATTATAAATCAGCTGTTGAAAAATTCTGTGAAGACGTCAAGCTCAATGTGTGTGAAAGTCAGAACTTTTTCATAGGTTCGTCCTCTCTTCTCAAATGTGAGACTGTCGAGTTTGTCATGGAATGGGAAGCTGATGAATACTGTCTTAGCCAAATCAGAATTCTGCTACAAAAAGCCTTCCAAGATATGGCTAAGAAGGTCCAAGTTAGAGTGATAAAGAAAGGCAACTCCATCATTGTGACCTGCTATACTCCACGACATATAATGGACATTCTACAAATGGAAGCAGAGAAACATCTTGAGCTATTGATAAAGCTGGGATTACTTAAATTAAGTATGGGCTACCATATTATATGGGATATATGTACTAGAGATAAGGTAAGAAAAGTAATAATATTATGTGTATATTGATGTATGTAGGAGGTTAAGCTCCTGTGGGAGAGGTGAAAGCTCTTGAGGAGAAGGTTATATTAGTGAAAAAGAAGAAGGATGAGGAGATAGCAGAGCTGAAATCTTCTCTAAAAGGTAAACATTAATACAATATGAAGTATGATATAAAGGATCACTTTATTCTTTATTTTAAACATTAGTTTATACCAGTATGGACAGAGAACAACAAGACCAGTCATCAACTGACACTCCATTAGGTAAGTAACTTAAAGTATAATGTAGTGATATATATATATAACAATACAAACAATAAAGTTAAAATAGTTAGATGAGGTAAATATATTGAAAATGGACATTATATATAAAGAAGGTATATGTATATGCAAAGACATTGCATTGTCTGTTTGTCTGTTTTGTCCATCCATTAACTAATCCATCCATCCATCCCTTCATGTACACATCAGTTCATTCCTTTAAAGTATAAGTGTCACAAAAACTACTTCACTCAATATAGCACTGACTATGAAGGATCCACAAGAAGATCCAACTCTTGAGCAAGTTGATTTCATGGAATATTCATTGGAACATAAACTAATGGAGGAATCTACCCAACATGTACCAATGTATCATATGGAAAGGTTTAGTATCAGTGGTGGTATAAAACGAAAAAGTGACTACAACTTGGAAGATGAAACACCATCAAAGAAATTATGTCAGTATAACACCTTCTATCAAAAACTATGAACTGCAGGAACTAGCAATAACTATATTTGTATATTTTATTATTATTAGCACACAGTATGGACAGAGAAGGACCACAAGATCAATCATCAACTGACACTTTATCAGGTACATGTACATTAATTGATATATAACTATGTACCTAATGTAAACAGAGAAGCTGAAACTATTAGACAGAATGAGTAAGGCAAAGACCTTAGAGATAAAGAAATTAACCAGGTATAAAGAAGGTGAGCTATAGTACTAATAGTAGTACATACCATATATGGTTATGTTCTATAGCTACTGATAAAGTATTAGTAGACAAACAAGAAGAGATTGAGATACTACAAGAAAAGGTAACATCACTAACTTTACAGTTAACAGAGAGAGATGAAAACATTAGTCAGTTGATGGAGAACATGAAAGGTAAACAATTACAAGATATTCTATTATATCAGATAATGTGTTTAGCTCTACAGTCTCAGGTGGTACAGTTACGTGATCAGATTAAAAGTTATGATCCTCACTTAAGTCAAAAGTTTGAGGAGGTACTAGCTAGTCAACAAGAGCCAGACCAACTAACTCAAGAATCAGATGACAGAGTGGATGGTACAAAGTTAACTAAAGTTTCTTCATCAGATCATAAAACAGCAGACATCACTAGTCAAGGTAAGAAATTAAGAGAAGGAGTACAATCAACTGACACTTTATCAGGTACATGTACATTAATTGAGATATAACTATGTACCTAATGTAAACAGAGAAGCTCAAACTATTAGATAGAATGAGTAAGGCAGAGACCTTAGAGATTGAAAAGTTAACCAGATGTGTAGAAAGTGAGCTAAAGTACTGTTAGTAGTACATACCATATATGGTTATGTTCTATAGCTACTGAAAAAGTATTAGTAGAGAAACAAGAAGGGATTGAGATGCTACAAGAAAAGGTAACATCACTAACTTTACAATTAATGGAGAGAGAAGAAAAGATGGAGAACACGAATATAATGTTATATTAACATTATATAGTATGATCCTATTTCAATGGTATAGGTTTATCAAGATCCATTATATGGTCCTATTGAACTTCATCCTTTACTTGTCAAAATTATTGATACTCCTCAGTTCCAACGTTTAAGAGATATCAAACAACTTGGTAAGTAGTGATATAGTAATAGTGTTGTTATGAGTTTAATGTCTTATTACTATATGTATATTTCCCAATTAAGTTATATTATATAGTAATAATAAAGTGATATAATTTTCAATATCCTATATTCTTAATACAATATAGGTGGTGTATACTATGTTTATCCAGGAGCATCACACAATCGTTTTGAACACAGTATTGGGTAATGTCAAAACACTTGATATTATATTATAATACATTGTTCCTATAGTGTATGTTATTTGACTGGTGTGTTTGTAGAAAGTCTTCAATCTAGACAACCTGAGCTCTGTATAGATGAACGTGATATACTTTGTGTTAAAATTGCTGGTCTTTGTCATGACATAGGACATGGTCCTCTCTCTCATTTGTTTCAGGACCTCTTCATTCCGGAGGTACTTCCAAATAAAACACCACGTTGGAAGGTTAAAATGATCTTCTTTTGAATTAAAGTTACTATTTATTTAGCATGAAGAAGCTTCTGTTAAGCTTTTGGATCATCTTGTGAAGGTCAATAAACTCTCATCTCAGTTTCAAAAGTATGGATTAGACTGGGAGAAAGAGAAAGTGTTTATTGAAGAACTGATGACTGGAAAACATGATCAAGTTAAATTATATAAATTATTAATAGTTATTAATTATCAATGTAATTTTAACTATTAAGGGTAGATCGGCAGAAAAGTCATTTTTATATGAGGTTTGTACAATTCAACATCAACATCTATGTAATGATATTGTTAAATCATTTCTATAATCAGATTGTTGCCAATGATCTTAATGGCGTTGATGTTAACAAAATGGATTACATTGCACGAGATTGTATTGGCTTGGGAATTGAAATGACTTTTGATTGGAGGTTTGTCTAAACCTATAATGAAAGCTTGTGTTTCAAATATGCTACATATATATCATTACAGACGTTATATTCAGTTTTCAAGGGTTATTCAGTGTGATGATGGTAAATATCATATTTGTCCTAGAGAGAAGGTACTATGTCAAATAAACTACCATTGACTAGTACACTAAAACTCTATTTAGGAAGTCAGAAACTTATACCAGTTGTTTGAGACACGTGCTCGTTTGTTCAGACATGCTTATAAACATAAAACGACGCATGCTGTGGATATCTTGTATGTATATATATATATATATATATATATATATTTATTACTGCTAAGTTGATTATTTATTTTTATTTTTTATAATAAGGATTAGAGATGCCTTGATAAAAGCTAATGAGTTCATTAAAATACCAGGAGAAAACAAGTTAGTAATAGACTGTACTGAGTATTTGTATCTTGTTTCTATAGTATTCCTAAGAAGATATCAGAGACTATTGATGATATGTTTGCTTTCACATTATTGACAGACAGTGTGCTACAATTAATAAAAGTGGATCCTCGACCTGAACTTAAGGAGGTAAGTGCTACATTACAAGTATGATTGACTAGCCAGTTCAATAATAGTCGAGAGATTTACTTCAACGAGTTGAAGAAAGAGATCTGTATAGATATATTAATTCTGTTTTGTGGAAAGAACTTCCTATGGAAAAGAGTCATTTTGATTTTGTAAGTGTTATAATCAGATATTTGTATCTAAAGTTTGTATTTAGTCTGATACTAAAAAGTTAATTGCTCAAAAAGCATGCAATGGAGGGAGTGATCTAAATCCAGATGATGTGGAAAAAGAAATATATGTGGATGTAAGTGATATTATTATTGATAATATGAATATTTATTTTAATGATAGCTTGTTGAATTCAACTATGGTAAAGGTGAAGTTAATCCATTGGATGAAGTGTGGTTTTACAGAAAATTGTCACCCAACAAAGCTACTAAGACTACTCAAGAACAGGTTTCTAATATAGTGTAGTATTCTATTATGTCTGTACTTTTTTTAGAGATCCCGTATGCTTCCTGGAGTATTTCAAGAGTATGAATACAGAGTATATTGTAAATCTAATAAAGATGAAACAATGATCAAAGCTATTAGAAGGTACATATTATAAAATGTTGTATTAATTAATTGATAATTTGGTTTAGAGGTTTTATTAAGCTTTGTAAGGAAGAGCCACAATTTTCTGGAGTTTCACTGGTTAGTTACATTTATATAATTGGTTATAAAATAATATTTTAAATAACTAGCTTACATTACCTGATAGAATGAACCAAACACATATAGTGGTACTCTATCTTACATATTAATTGCCATGGTAACATGTTTTGGTCCCAATGAGCAAATGTCCCCAACTATAATTTTTCAAAAATTAAATCTGTTATCAAGAAGAGCCTTGTAGTATGATTGTTTAGGATAACCATGAAGTCATTAAATGAATAGTACTATACTAATTAGTTTAATGATATTAGTAATCAGTGTATTTGGTTGTTTTGTTAAAGTTGGTATCACTTGGTATTATGTAGGGAGAAGGTACTGAAGTAGATGATGATGAGTTGCCAGCAATATTGTCTCCTTCTGTTGTGTCTGATACTGAGAATAATGGTCATCATAATGGTGATGACAATTAAGAACATTTATAATGAACTGCAATGTAGAATATGTACAATATATAAGTCTAGACTGCTATTATGTATGTCACATTGTGGCATTAATTAGCCAGTTATTTTAATTGTTATTAATTAAAATTATATAATATTCCAATGGACGGTCTAGGAATGAGTCTAAGCAAGACACGTGTATTTGAATGTAGTGATGTTTCAAAAACGCTGTCATTCTCTTGGTTTGTCGAGTCCTCAAGTGACAGGAAGACTTAATCTCCTCGGTTCCCCTCGAGGAAGGACTCCCTCTAGCCTCAGACAGTAACTAAATTATATCAGTATAATCAAAAGAGTGAGGATGTTCCTGTTAATTATTACCTCATTGATTTATTAGGTCACTGGTCCCTGAAGATGTATTAGAAGAAACTGATGCTCATATAATAAGCCAAAAACTCACCTGTTCCAGTTCAAGTACAAGAAGTTCTACGACATGACAGTTCTGGTATTTATAAAGTAGCTAGACAGCCATATTAAATTGTAGCTCCACCCCTTACCTCTCTCTCTCTCTCTCTCTCTCTCTCTCTCTCTCTCTCCCTTTATCCTTATCTATCTAGAGAGCTGATGGATATATAGTATTAAGTACCTCTGGAGACATGTTCTTATTGAGATTACCTTCGTCACAGGTACATAAATCATTCTTTATAAATGTATGTGTGTATATTTTAATAGTAATATGTAATATTGACAGTTATTATGTAACTGTTTTTAAGATTGTTTGTCTTAATTGAGGACCCTCTCATTGTTGTACCATTGGTTCCAAGCCAAAGATTTCTATCTGGTACATGTCTCCTGTCTCTTATTAGGAGGGCAAACTGTTGCAAAAAAGTTAAATGTACTTGAATTATCTCGATAATAATAGTGTCAATGTGATATTTACTTCATGAGGCATGCTAGTACAGATCCCACACATTTCTTCTATCTTTTTACATAACTAGAATATACAGATATGCAGGGTTGGCCTCACAAAGTAACTACTAGATTTAATGATAACTCTGGTATTGATCTGGTCAGAGTAATAATAATTATTAGCATAATTTCTGTATACCTTCTTTCTACATTAGTCTTTGATGTCATTTACATTGGTATTGGTCTAGACATGTTGTTCACTTCATTCTGCTCTTTTAATTATTTTAAATTTTTCTCCTCTGCTTTCTTCAAGTTTCCTACATAGCTAAACACTGAGTGATGTATTCTCTGTAAACATTCCTCTTGCTTACCTGTGGTTCCAGTACCTGACTTAATAAAACTACATTTTTCTAATTGTCATTCTTTTTGGTCTAATTATCTTAACATCCTTTGTCTTATTTTACTTAATGGCTTATCTCTTAATAATTATGTTTCCAATCTATATTAATTACATTGTGAATGTGTAGTGGAACATGTTAAGGCTTATCTTTGTCATTTAATTGTTTTTTATTACTACATTTAATAGGAAGCAGTTCAACTTGTTACTTGGTACAGTATTGAACACTGTTGTGAGTAAGTTTTATACTAACCACACACACACACACACACACACACACACACACACACACACACACACACACATTAACATATAATGTATCTATTGATATATTTCCTCTTCTAGTATTATACATGTATTAACTGATACACATATACAATGTTGGAGAGTACAGTCAACTTTAGAACAAGATCAGGTACATAAAATAATGTGTTATATCATATTATTATCATTTTGAGATCAATTGTGTTAATAATTAGTTTACTAGTTCTCTGAAATGACATCATAATCATCAACTTTGTACATGTTTTGACATAGTTTATTATATATATTAGCAGGAGCGCATGAGCGTCGCGAAGCGACGCAAAGGAGCGTCAAACTCCCTTCACCAACTGTTGTCGAATCACAGCTTAGAGCATATGTCCATATATGGAGATAACTGCTAAGTGTTTTGCATTTTAATAGCTTCTGGGCTGTAACCTCTTAGTAGGTGCGCTTTAAATAGATAAATTTAAGAGAAGTCAAGAAGTCAAGAAAATGGCCAAGCGACCTTGAACAAAATATATATATCATTATATTCAGACACAAGGTAACTCCCAAGTGTCCTGGTGTTCTGTGTGGACAAAGTGTCACAGGCTTAAGTGCCTACTTCCTTGTCCATGCAGCAAGGAAACTACCAAAACGTTTGTTACCCTTGTAATAGATGCAAAAAAGCTGGCAGAAAGTTCTTTTTAAGACCTCCAGCAACTTCCCTAGCCTGAGACTAGTTTTTATGTATTGCCAGAGAACTAGTCTTGTTGAATAAAGTGATATGTTGTTCAACTGTTTCTACCTCTTTAATGACAAAGCCTCCATAACCTCCAAGTATAGTTCTTTTAAACGTTTCTCGATGTACATAACTTCTTTCTTAGTTTCGACTTCTTAGTTTTACTCGCCATATGATTGTAATAATATTCATTGCTCCGTCACGTACTTAGCAGTACTTATGCTAAGTAAGTGTATTTCCTTATATGGAATAATCCTTGACACCGTGTTTCGACAATGGTTAGAATACAAATATAATGGCAGTTTGACGCTCCTTCGCGTCGCTTCGCGACGCTCATGTGCTCCTGATATTAGCTATAATACACTAATAGTATTGATTTACTATATATATATATATATATATATATCAATAACATAATTCTATTACTTATTACTTGAGGCAGCTAGAAATTTTATTTGCGTATTATACAGTCAATAAGATGGACAACTTTATATTATAATAGATTTCATTAAGTGTAGTCATATTATGTGATTGAATACTTTGTCTATATATGATGTGTTTTATTTTATAGGAAATGTTATTAGAATTTGATGTACATACATTGATCAGAGATGGTGTACAGGAAGAGCAATGGGTCAGTTATATTTGATAATGATATTAAAAGTCTTCTTGTTATTATATCAATATGTCATGTAACAGTAAATGTTTGAGTATTTAAAACTGGACAAGTAATAGAGATAATACAAAATATTAGAAGGCAAAGCAAGCTAGCTAGAAGCTTTGAAGCTCGATCAGCTACTTGTGATAAGTCTAATGTGATCCATTGTTTGTAATGTATGTTTGTTTTCATCCTTTTATTGTAATGTTGTGTGTGACTTTCAAGAGCAATGAATAAAACTAACACCAAACAAGTACTACTGACACAAATAGAAACCAAACCAATGAATATTATTACTTTTACCTTGAACTAGACTTGACTGATTGAAACTTCTGAGTTCTGTAACTTGATAAAACATCTTTGAGCAGTTCTATAGCTTTTTTCAACTTAGTCTACAAAGCCAGCAACAATCTTGTCACTGTACAATGTAAAGATTGTTTTAATTTCAATTATTAATATAATCCATACAGTTTGCTGATGCAGAATTACATAAAGTGTGGCTACTTGATTTGGAAGCTACAAAGTAAGTTGTCATCCACATACTTAGTTAGTGGGTGGGGCTTGTTTGTCTTCATTTGAGAATAGAACTTTCAAATTTTTGAGTAATATTCCATGTAACCATATCATAAAATACATATAGACAGTGTAATACACAACAAAGAAAGGAGGTTGTACCTTAAAATTTATGAAGTTTTAAGGGTGTGGTTTGGGATAATAGGTCACATGACACAAATTTAAATTTTAAAGTAAATGTACCTATAATAATTTGGTTTGTGCTAAGCTATTATTCTCCTATCTCACTTTCAGTGGGGGTGTGGTTATATTATTTGCAGTAGCTAATTCAACTGTTATAAAATATGGTCTTATTACACTGCCTTCTTTACTGGACACTGTACCACTCTCTTATACTGACAAATTGACCAAACTCCAATATCAACAACCTTATCAGGTAATATGTTGTTATATTTTATTGTTTGGTATTAGTCTGTTAAATTAAAGGACCAGCAATTTACAGAGCTGATATCACATGATACTGTTCATAATTATTATGTTAGACATCTAATTTTAATGTATTAATATTTTGTTTGAATATTTTGACTGGATATTTTCACTCTAGCCTGAATCTGAATCTCATTTTTAAGCTTTCTATTACAAGGTTGCGTCACTTTATCTGAACTAGCTATCTACAACAGAGACATATTACCAGTTTTATGTAAGTGCTAGTTATATATCATTGACTACATTATTGTTATGATTTAGTTCTGGGTCTATTAGTAAAGAGACTTAATGAGAGCAAACCAAGTTATTATCTAAAAGCTAATTCTAATATAGTAATGAAAGTTGGCATTTTGAGTAGCGACATTTTATGAGTTGACATTCTGGAAAGTAGCCAATAAAAAATAATTAGGCAGATAGACAAATAGACCAAGAGTGGATAGACAAATGGACAAATGAATGAATTACCTTTAAATTCTCTATGGCTAGTATCAATGGAATGAGACTGAGCTATTTCTTTTAGTAACTCCATTATAACAACACGATCATGTATACCAACATCACTAATACAGCAATATATAATAATATATAATATTGTAAGTTTATCCTTATAGGCTCATTCATGTTCTACAAAGACTTCCAGGGATAGGGTTGTGTCTATTGTTCATTACAAACGATATTGTCATGGTTTATACTTTAAGATTATACAGAGAGGACTGTACCATCATATCATATATGTATCTATATATATGTATTACATATATACTGCATGAATATATCATGTATTACATGTAATACATGATATATTAGGAGTTGAATACAATAAACAGTCAGGAGACATCAGGTTAAAAACACTATTAGTGAACTATTTTAATATATTACTTGTCATAATACGTAGTTACTTTTAGTTTTTTTCCGTTTTATTTTTTTTGATTCTTATTATATTGGTCCTGAAGATCTCAAACAAATTCAAACTAAGGTAATATCATTATAGTAATATAGTCATGACTTAGTGTCACTGATATACTTCATACAGGGACAATGTGGTTAGAAGACAATGAGTTTCTGGGACCAAACAGTGAGGATTTATTTTGTATGAAATATTATTATACAATTATTTTATTTCTTTAGGTCAGTTATAATATGTGTATGTCAATAAAACCACAAGAAATATAAATTATCATTTGTCATTTTTACGTTTTATATATTGCTTGCAGTTTGCAACGTTTTCATAATACAATATTAAGTTTTTTAGCTTAGAATTATTGTAAGTGACCATTAAATCTATTTAGGGTGGAATCAATTGCGCATGCTCACTAGTGATTATGTCATGAATAATGGTCAATTGAGCCCCACCCACCAAATTCCTCTGCAAGGTCATGGCTTCGTCCTCCGTTTCCTCCAGCTACTTCAACCAGTTTTTGAATGGAAAACCAACTCTTGATGAGTTATGTGAACACGTTAGAATTGACACTAAATGGTACAAGTTTGGAGTACTCCTCAAATTAGATACAACTAAACTAGATGGTATCAGAATGATGAATGAAGACAGTTGTTTAAAGATGTTTGAATTGTGGCTGAGTTCCAAGCCAAAAGCTATGAGAAGAGAGATTATTGAAACACTACAAAAGCCAACCATTGGTGAGAATGTTATTGCTGAGGAGTACAAGAGGACATTAATAGAAAGTGAGTATTTTGTAGCTCCAGGATTAGATTGTCTTTTCTCATGACAAATATAGTGCAAAAGGAGGTACCCAATCAAATACTGCAGAAACACTCTTCTCAACTTGTGCTTACTGTGGAACTTGTTCAGATGTTGTACACAAAGAAGGTCATCTCTAATGAGACATTCAAAGAACTGGAAAGATCAGGAGGCTTGTTAACTGATCGTCCATTGAGAGCACTGTCTAGTACAGTATCTGAAGATCCTGGTCAGTTAAGAGTATTCGGTACTATCTTATTACAATCAAAGGAGACAGTACTAGTAGCAAAAGATATACTCAAAGAATATGGTAAATTAGTTCTGTATATAATGATGTGATTGTTATATTTTAATTTATACAGACCAAAACTTTCCACAAGAACGTTCACCTCAAAATCAATCAGGTATAAGTATGATCTATAATATTTTACTATAGAATAGTTTAACTATCACATATTGTATATTAATGAAATAATACTTAGCACAAAATTAATGTGTTTGGACTCCAAGGCAAGCTTTTAGATTTAAAAAGTCAAAATGTTAATTTCCTATATTCTATAATATTCCAATAATGTTGAAATAACCACAATATTATTAAGTTATAATATTATTACTGTACCTCAATATATAGATGTTACAACATTAGCCACTCCCACTCAGGACACTATGTCAACAAATACTCAAAGTAAGTGATTTAAGTAATTTTTATTATTAAAGCTAGCAATATTTCGTTTGAAATAGCTCTCTATTTGAGTAATATCCTAACAACGGTATTAATCTACTAAAAGCAACGAAGTTAGATATAGTTAGTAGGTGAAATATTACTTTACAAAGAGAAATATCTTACAAGATGAAACATATTGTAAACACATAACAGACAAGACTTTAAAAATCCTATGATACATAATGATAGTTGTCCATTGTTTGTAAATCAACTCACGATCAGTATATAGCCTGTAAAATGAGTTACAACTTTCATGGCTGACTAATGTCTCAGTATACCCTATGTCCTGTGTGTTAGTCTAACTCTGCAGTCTTACTCAGTAGTTTTAACTGGTATTGCATGACAACTGGCCCCATCCTATCATCATCAAATAATGCATTCTACCATTTAATATGTACATTATGATAATGTCACTCAGTAAACTCGAAAATACATATTTGTTAGAAGCCAACCAAGCCACTGATATTTGCATCAATTGATGGTTGTCATAGTAACCTAACATCTTTGTTAGGCATTTATAGTTGAAGTTGAACATATTAGAGTGTGCATATACCTATTTTCATCTATGTAATATTATATAGTAAATATGCTTTATTATAGGAGACACTGGATGTGTTGAGTGGACTAGTGATAGTGTTATACTTAGATCTATTTTACCTACTGTGGCAGAATGTAAAGAAGTGATATGTCAATTAAAGAGACAACGACATACAACATGGAGTATTAAACTTGACACATTATCTCCAAAACGTTTATTAACAATACTGACTGACATTAATGAAGACTGTCAAGTTGGAGGGCTTTATATAGAGAACACTCGTTTTGATAGTCGCTGTGTCACTAAACTAGCACATGTAGTAAGTAATAACAAAGGATTAGAGGATCTACGTTTTGTCTCCTCACCTCTCTTACCTGATACTTATCGTTTACTAACTACTGCTATCTCTAATAGTAAGGCACTGAAGTCCTTCGACTTGGTTGATGACAATAACATTACTGACAAAGACATGAAACACATCTGTGATCTTATTACCACTAACACAACATTGGAATATCTACATCTCAAGGACTGTTGTAATATTACTGAATCTGGTATACAAGAATTACAAACAGCATTAGTTAATAATGAGAGTTTAAGTTTGTGGATTAATGATAAATATATCCA
The DNA here is from genome assembly GCA_963693285.1 of Xestospongia muta. Taxonomy (NCBI): domain Eukaryota; kingdom Metazoa; phylum Porifera; class Demospongiae; order Haplosclerida; family Petrosiidae; genus Xestospongia; species Xestospongia muta. Next base: position 1,163,639 of record OY848919.1, on the reverse strand, counting down.
TCTTTAGCAGTTATTTTTATACTATTTTGCTAATTTTTCAATTATTATTTCAAATTCAAATAAGTCAATTATTTTAAAACTTGACACATACTAAAAATTAAGAAAAGTAAAGTAATTAAAGTACACATTAATGTGGTAGTAAGTTCACTAGAATTACCACTGTCTTCTAGGTTTCATTTTTACAAGATATAATGATGTTATTTAATATGAATATCTCTAGTATGTATAAATGTCCACTTTACAGTGAGATTGCATGATATTATTATTAGTTATTGTAACATTTTGTAGTTCAGGAACCACATTATATACTAGAGTTACTGTGTGTACATGAACACTGCTGTCAGCAAAGAGCTGGCCTTTGTTAACTGAACCAAAATTTAATAAGCAATATTGGCTGTAAATTAATTTAAGAAATTAAAAAAAGAAAAAAACGGCTTGTTTTGCTAATTAAAGCTGATAGGACCACAGTATAAAAATGTATACTTCCACAGCACTAGCTCTATAATACAGCAGTTTGATGCACACTGGATAAGTTGATGCACAAAAGATTAGTTGTGAAATCACCTGCTCCTGTTGGTTGAGGTAACTGGGTACAATGACAACAAGTGGGATAAGAGATGTTCTTAAGTATCTAATGGTAGACCCCCAGACATTGCTGATAGAAAGAATGGAGACACAGTAAGGTTATGATTGGAATGGAGGTCAATCACAGAGAATATTGTTCGGAAGAGTTCGGAAGAGATCCATGTACTGATGCAGCCCTAATCCTGTTAAGTGAAAAAGTTAAGAAAACGTATTAAGTCATGTACATGTGATAGGTACTTGATAACAGTGTTTGTCATGTGATAGTCACATGTGTTATCATATAAAAATCATCTGTTATACATGTAATTGATTATGTGATTAATGGTTTATCATGTGATAATGTAGGGATTTTTATATAATCATTGATCTGTTGTGGACTTATTATGTGCTATTACTGTTTCACCCAATAATTTAGGTGACATCTAACAACAGCTGCTATGATCATGAGTGAAATTACGATAACAAAACAAAGCAAAGTTATGACATGTGTACAATCCCTCATTTAAGTATATTATAATGTATAAATGTATATTACTAGTGTTAAATAAAATCCAATATATTATTATATTGTGTATATAACAATGCATATTACTTTATTAGATATAACATCATATATTGTTATCAATGAAGGAATGTACAGTTACTATATTGATCATAGTAGTAGTTGGCTTCTTGTTATTATTTAACTTGTAGTAACTATGACAACCATTGTAGCTATGTTTAATAGAGATAATGTATTAAAAGTAAGTGTCTTATACCTTAACATATAGCTAACTTATAAAATAGTGTCAACTCTATACTTAGCTTGAGTACATGTATGTAGTAAGGATAATAATGTATGATTATCTGTGATGTTATATGACTTTTATTTTTGTAGCAATGATTGGTCTACTAATAGTTTCATTATTGGGAGCTGCATTTAATATCAAACAATGACTTATTGAAGTTGGATTATTTAATGGACTGTTAATCATTTCTATGTGATCATGTGATTGTCACATGACTTTTATTGCATACATGTTACGTATATTTCTGTGTATCTGATACATTTAATTGTTAAAGTTGCTTGAATATTTTATTTGAACACGTTTTGACATAACAAAATTGACTGGCATATGAGTTAATAAAATTGTCTTAGAAATGTAACCCTCTCTATTATTTAATCATATAATATGATAACTGTATCTTCAGTTGTAGTTATAATTACACACATATTGTATGAATGAGTCTGTTTGTGAGCTAGTCTATTGAACTAGATCCTCCTCTTTGCTGATCCACATCAATTAAGAGGAGGATCTAGCTCAATAGACTATAGTTCATAGTTAATAGTTTATGATGACTGGATCACTACTGGTTATCTATATGAAATTAAGGACTTATAGTGTTGTTGTACTTGATATACATCACTTTAACTATTTTGGCTCAACCATATTATATGACATGTATTGTTATGTGGTATATTGGAATTTTCCTAGTAGTTAATTTGGTTTAGAATTTACTCATTGTTATGATAGAAGTCATACGACTGTTTACCAAGAAGGAAGAAGGACAAGTATCTCTGTACAGTAAGTAAATGACTTTAATTACTGAGATTTATGTTTCTAAATACACTTTTAAAAACATTCAATAGTTCTAGACTAAAATGGCTACTGGAGATAGTTCATTTGATGAGATATTAAATGGCAAACCAACTTTAGATGAGTTATGTAAACATGTTCCTATTAGCACTGACTGGTATATAATGGGAACACAACTTAAACTTAATGTCAGAAAGTTAAATGAAATTGAAGACCTACCCAAACCTGTTCCTTACAAAGTATCAAAGATGTATGAACTGTGGCTGAATACTAATCCACAGGCTACAAGGAGACAAATTCTAGACACATTGAAGATGGAAGCTGTTGGTCAAATGAGTCTAGCTCATCAGTATGAGATGAAGTTAAAATATCACATTCCTGTTATTGGTAAGTGACTAAATGAGAATGCATAAGTTAATTTATTATAATATACAACATCCACAGAAATTCCTAATGAAGCAAGTGGTACCTTATATTCTGTAACAACGAGTAAGTCAAAGACATTAGATACAGAGCAGTTGACTAGTCATAAGGAAGGTGAGCTATAGTACTATTAGTAGTACATACCATATATGGTTATGTTCTATAGCTACTGATAAAGTATTAGAAGAGAAACAAAGAGAAATTGAGAAGGTGACATGATATATTAGGAGTTGAATACACTAAACAGTCAGGAGACATGGGGTTAATAATGCTATTAGTGAACTATTTTAATATATTACTTGTCATAATACGTAGTTACTTTTAGTTTTTTTCCGTTTTATTTTTTTTTGATTCTCATTATAATGGTCCTGAAGATCTCAAACAAATTCAAACTAAGGTAATATCATTATAGTAATATAGTCATGACTTAGTGTCACTGATATACTTCATACAGGGACAATGTGGTTAGAAGACAATGAGTTTCTGGGACCAAACAGTGAGGATTTATTTTGTATGAAATATTATTATACATTTATTTTCTTTCTTTAGGTCAGTTATAATATGTGTATGTCAATAAAACCACAAGAAATATAAATTATCATTTGTCATTTTTTATATTTTATATATTGCTTGCAGTTTGCAACGTCTTCATAATACAATATTAAATTCTTTAGCTTAGAATTATTGTAAGTGACCGTTAAAATGTATTTAGGGTGGAGTCAATTGCGCATGCTCATAGTGACTATTCATGATAATGGTCAATTGAGCCCCACTCACCAAATTCCTCTTCAAAGGTCATGGCTTCGTCCTCCGTTTCCTCCAGCTACTTCAACCAGTTTTTGAATGGAAAACCAACTCTTGATGAGTTATGTGAACACGTTAGAGTTGGTACTAAATGGTACACATTTGGTGTACTCCTCAAATTAGATACGTCCAAACTAGATGGTATCAGAGTGATGAATGAAGACAGTGGTTTTAAAGCTTTAAAGATGTTTGAATTGTGGCTGAGTTCCAAGCCAAAAGCTATGAGAAGAGAGATTATTGAAACACTACAAAAGCCAACCATTGAGGAGAATGTTATTGCTGAGGAGTACAAGAAGGCATTAGTAGAAAGTGAGTATTTTATAGCTCCAGGATTAGACTAACTTTTCTCATGACAAATATAGTGCAAAAGGAGGTACCCAATCAAATACTGCAGAAACACTCTTCTCAACTTGCACTTTCTGTGGAACTTATTCAGATGTTGTACACAGAGAAGGTCATCTCTAATGAGACATTCAAAGAACTGGAAAGATCAGGAGGCTTGTTAACTGATCGTCCATTGAGAGCATTGTCTAGTACAGTATCTGAAGATCCTGGTCAGTTAAGAGTATTCGGTACTGTCTTATTACAATCAAAGGAGACAGTACTGGTAGCAAAAGATATACTCAAAGAATATGGTAAGTTCTGTATATAGTGATGTGATTGTTATATTTTAATTTATACAGACCAAAACTTTCCTCAAGAAAGTTCATTTCAAAATCAATCAGGTATAAGTATGATCTATAGTATTTTACTGTACATCAATCTAACTATCACATATTGTATATTAATGGTATAATACTTAGCACAAAATTAATGCATTTGGACTCCAAGGCAAGCTTTTAGAATTAAAAAGTACAAAGTGTTAATTTCCTATATTCTATAATATTCCAATAATGTTGAAATAGCCACAACATTGTTAAGTTATAATATTATTACTACACCTCAATATATATAGATGTTACAGCACTGGCCACTCCTATACAGAACACTATGTCAACAAATGCTCAAAGTAATAAATTTAAGTAATTTTTATTATTAAAGCTAGCAATATTATCACCAGGTACAACAGAGGTTCATTTTCAACCTGATTATCAGTACAAATTTGATCAGATGAAAATGACCTTTGGAAATTTTATTGACACTGTTGCTCCTCTCATTGCAAAAAGTATCCCTTCACTGAAAGAGTTCAAAACGTACCTTCGAAGATGCTTTCGAGAGCTGAAACCACAACTAACAGTAGCTGAATCATTTGATGATGTCATGGATTTAGTGGAAGAGAAGTGTACCATTATCAATGTTGCCTGCTTGGAGGGCATTATCAATCATTACAAGATTGAAGAAGCTAAAACTCATGTCACAACTTATAAATCAGCAGTCGATAAATTTTGCAATGAAGTAAAACTCAATGTGTGTAAGAACAAGCTCATGACAGGTCCATCATCTCTTCTCAAACATGAGACAATTCAGTTTGTCCTGGAATGGAAGACAGATGAACGCACATTCAACGAAATAAGAGAGCTGTTATGTAAAACATTTGGAGATATTGCTGACAGAGTTTTAGTTAATGAAGTAAAAGAAGGCAACTCCATCATTGTGACCTGCTATGCTCCACGACATATTATGGATATTCTACAAATGGAAGCTGAGAAGAACCTCGATTTACTAATAAAACTAGGATTACTTAAATTAGAAATTGGCTACCATATTATATGGGATAAGTGTACTAGAGATAAGGTAAGAGATGAGTAGTATTAAATAAAATTGGATGTATGTTATTAATATTACATAGGAGGTAAGAGGTCTGATGGAAGAGGTTAGAATTCTTGAAGAGAAGGTTATATCACAGCGAAAGGAGAAGGATGAGGAAATAGCAGAGCTGAATTCTTCTCTGAAAGGTAAACATTAATACAATAAGTATGATATAAAGGATCACTTTATTCTTTATTTAAAACATTAGTTTATACCAGTATGGACAGAGAACAACAAGACCAGTCATCAACTGACACTTTATCAGGTACATGTACATTAATTGAGATATAACTATCTACCTAATGTAAATAGAGAAGCTAAAACTATTAGATAGAATGAGTAAGGCAAAGACGTTAGAGATTGAAACGTTAACCAGATATAAAGAAAGTGAGCTATAGTACTGTTAGTAGTACATACCATATATGGTTATGTTCTATAGCTACTGATAAAGTATTAGTAGACAAACAAGAAGAGATTGAGATACTACAAGAGAAGATAACGTCACTAAGTTTACAGTTAATGGAGAGAGAAGAAAAGATTAGTCAGTTGATGGAGAACATGAAAGGTAAACAATTACTAGATATTCTATTATATCAGATAATGTTTTAGCTCTACAGTCTCAGGTGGTACAGCTACGTGATCCTCAGTTAAGTCAAAAGTTTGAGGAGGTACTAGCTAGCCAACAAGAGCCATCATCAGATGACAAACTAACTCAAGAAGAACCAGATGACAGAGTGGATGATCATGATATCACTAGTCAAAGTAAGATATAGTAATTTTTGATGATATAAGGAGCAATTTGATTGGTTGGTCACATGCAATATTCTGTTGAGTATCTGATATTGAAAAGCTGGCACTATATTATAGTTTTCTAATTGTATTTATAAGTACAAAGACCAAATTAATCAATCAATAGTAATAGTACATTGATGTGGATTAAATTATGGCTTCTAATCAGATGACAGGAAAGTTTAAAAAGTGGACAGTTTACTTTAAGACACTTTCAGTGTTTGAGTACAGTACTCAACTGATTTAGAGATGGAATATCAAAGAAAATATATCATTCTTTATAGTCATTATCAATACATCTATATGATATGAATTTATTGTACATGTATTGTAAATCAAGAGATTATAAAACTACAGGAGATGATTAGTTCACTAACTCTTCAATTGACAGAGATAGAAAAAATCAGCATTCAGTTAACATCAGAAGATACAGATGAGGAGGACAGCCAACAGGAATCATTAGATCATGAACCAAGTAAGCTGCTATTATAACTTTAGCAATATTTAAATAACTGTACTTAAGTGTGTACTAGCTTACAGTTATACAGCAAACTCCTATAACATATGATAAGTTTGGATAATTTCACAAGCAACAACAATTGCAATTCCATGGACACATAGTCTATTTTATTAGCTCCTTACATCCTCATACCTGTCCTCAACATTGGATAAAATTAATACATGCACTCGAGTAATAGATGCATCACTATTGGTTAAGTTGATAAAAAGATCTCAACTATCAAATATTTCTCAGTAATCTATAGTGGATCTCTATGATGATCTCTGTCATAATAGTACCTACACATGTACCAATTAATGTAGTCCAAGTTATTGTTTACTTCAAGATATCTTCAGAGCTTGAGTATAATGTGGAAACTAGGACTTCAAATTCAATACTACATTGTATGGTTGGGTTAGTATAATTTTAAACTCAATTCATAAAATACAAATGGAGGAGATTCCTGTACCTCAACTATTTAGTGCTATATATATCTATATATACTATAGTCTATTTGCGTTCACCTTGCCACTGGTAATTAATAGTGGGTGTAAGTAGTATACATAACACATACCACATCATCATAAATTAAATAGTTGTGGTGTTATTCTTTGAGTTATCACATGTAAATAAAAGACCAGGTGTGTGTGTGCGTGTGTATAGAGTTGATTTTCTTTTCTTGTGAGAACTAATTTATTATTGAATATACTATGGAACAAAGACATTCATACTTTCAAATGATATGTAAATTAAGAAATGACAACAAGACAATAATCTATACTGATGAAATATGGGTAAATGCACATTACTGTAAAGAACATATTTGGGGAGATGTTAATAGTAAAGGAGGAAGTGCCAAGTGGGAAAGGTCAACGATTAATTGTTATTGACCCTGGTAGAGTAGAGGATTAGGTTCCTGGTGCAGACTTGGTTTTTAGATCTAAGATGAACTCAGCGGACTATCATGACAAAATTAACTCAGAACACTTTATAGAATGGTTTTCACAACAGTTGCTTCCAAACATTCCATGCACATCTGTAATAATTTTAGACAATGCTTCGTATCACAAACAAAAGGACAAACCTCCAACAACTGCAAACACAAAAGATAATATTAAAAGATGATTAGCCGAACACAACATAGAATATGATGACAAGGACATTAAAGACATTACTAGAGAAAGTAAAAGAACACAGATCAGGAGGACCTTTGTACCTTACTGATGAAAGCAGCACATACACACAGATGTATAGTTCTAAAGTTATCAGTAGCTCATTGTGTATGGGGCACTGTTTGTGTCTAAACTGATTTATTTATAATGCTGATTATTTGTTAAATAAATTGTGATTTTTTAAATAAATCAAGAGTTAGTTAATAAATAATGACTTATTTAATATATCATGATAATTTTCCAATTTTGACACAAATGGCGCCCCATAGCTATTTGTGTCAAAATTGGAAAATTATCATGATTTATTAAATAATGTACGATTTACTAAACAATGTATCATTTATCATATATCATGATAATTTTCCAGTTTTGACACAAACGGCACCCCATAATTGTGAACTCAATCCAATAGAGTTAGTATGGGTTTCTGTGAAAGAGTATGTAGCTAAACATGATAAGACACACAACTTACCAGAAATTGAACAGCTGACACCTGACAGAGTTACATACACAACAACTGATATGTGGAGTATATTTTGTAGACATGTTGTGGACATAGAAAATGATTACTTTGAAAAAGACAATTTTTTTGAGGACACAACAGAATAATTCATAATTGAACTTAGTGAAGATGATAGTATGATGATGATAACAATGACAACGACATGATGGACAAAGACGAGAGACAGTTAATAGATGAAGTACTACAAAAAATAACATATCCTAGACAAACATATGTACCAATCCAAGGCACAACATAACAGAGGTTTTAAAAGTCTTTGATCAAGATTTCTTAGACAATATATTACCTCTGTCATAACTTTTATAATATTTATTGTTATTCATGTCTGATTTCAGCAATGCTTCTATTCTCATACAAAATAGTTATATTCATCTTCATTCTTTATATCTACAGTAGTATAGTACTTTTACCTATATCTATATGATGTTACCGTTAGAATGTATTTCTTACCGTACTGGTTTCTCTCTTCGAGCAGCAGCCATATTATTGATTAACGAAATTCACGAGATCACATTTTCGTGGTCAATGGTCTCTCCTATACTTTGCTTATGGAAAGCTTATATTAAAATAAGTGTAACATCAAAAGATATCAAATTCTAAGCAATGATCAAAACTATTAAATTAATTCCTCACCAATATTTTCAGCTATATGTATACATGTACTATCATGTATGATGAAAATATAAGAAAAACAAAAAAATGGAGAGAAGAATAGTAATCTTGAGCTGATATGAAAATATTGTAATGACATCTGTGAGTTAACTGGTGTTCATTAGCTGACATAGAGAAATGATGTCACTATTATTACCCACACGTTCAGCTTCAATGTTGATAGGATATTTTCAAATAATTATTGTTTCAAAAATATTGAAATACATTATAAATGACATAACTTACATTATGATATCGTATCACAACATTAAATATAATGTTTTATTAGATCATGACATGTGTAAAATAAAGAGAAGTGTCAACCAAGTTAATATAAGCACACAAGACTGTTACCAGACATCATGATGATTCATGCTTGAGTGTTGCTTGTTAATTATGAATCATCTTGACTAGTGATATGACTGAGTCATCCTCACTGACGTCTATCTGACAGTTCAGTACCTTGTGTGTCCGTCTCAGTAGTAGATTGTGATGTCCCCATCCTGGCTTAGATCATCTAATATAGTAAATTATTAGTATAACACTCAGTAAATTTAAGTCCGTTTTATAGAATCCGTTCATCTCCGTACATCATTGCTATAGTAACCTAACACTAGTAATGGCGTCGTCTTCTTCGTTAGCCCTTAACAATCGTAGTAGAGCATGTTAGAGTGTGTGTATAGCTATTGTTGTGTGTGTAAAATATTATATAGTAACTATGTTTTATTATAGGAGACACTGGAAGTGTTAAGTGGTACAGTAATAGTGTTACACTTACTTCATCTACTGTGGCAGAATGTAAAGAAGTGATACGTCAATTAAAGACACTACAACACACAACATGGAGGATTATACTCAAGTCATTATCTCCTCAAAGTTTACTTACAATATTAACTTATATTAATGGATGTCAAGTGGGGGAACTTGTTATATGGAACACTCCTTTTGATAGTAACTGTGTCAGTCAACTATCTCAAGTACTAACTTATAACCAAACAATGGAGGTACTATCTCTTCACTCCTCACCTCTCGTACCAGATACTTACCACTTATTAACAACTGCTGTAGTTGGTAATAAAATAATCAAGACATTAGACTTGTGGCATGACAATAACATTACTGATAAAGACATACCACATTTCTCTAATCTCATTTATAACACTAAAACATTACAAGTACTACATCTCTATAACTGTCCTAAAATTACTAAATTTGGTAAACAACAATTACAAAATGTTTGTGTTAACAATAATAGTTTGAGTGTGTACTTTGATTTGAAAGAACTCCGTTAATTATTAGTTATTTTTGTACTATTGCTGATATCTTTTTACTAAAAATAAATTATTTCAAATTCAAATAAGTCAATTATTAGTTAAATACTTTAGTTTCCAGTTCTTTGTCTTCTAACAAAGTTAACAATTTTTATAATTCACTTCTTCTCTAGAAAAACTCAACTTCTCTACTTGACAATTGACCACGCCTACATTAATTAATAGTAAAAGCTTCAATATTGTTATTTCTAATATTTACAAATACAATTATAACAAACAAACTAAACTAAATTCTACATTAATAGGCCTCTAGTTAGTAGCTATATAAAATTAAATATTATAGCTACGTCTAATACCACTAATTACTACTGCTAATAAAAAATCCATTAATTAAAGCCAATTAATTTGTCAAATCACCTAAAAACTTATTTCCTACACATACAGTTCACTTAACAAATTAATATTATATTTAATAACACGTTCTATTTAATAATACACTCACTTTTAACAATTCCATGAAAGTACTGATCCATACAACATCAGAAGATTTCTTGATAACATTACAACTATTAACTTACTACTAAACAAACTTAGTTTCTATTAACAGTAGTAGACTGTATCTAGTAGTTAGCAGTTTTGCTAGTTAGTTATCTTCTATCATTAGTAGTTTCTAGTAAAGAAGGCTTAAAGCAGTAAAGGCTTAAGCAGCAAACTTTTTCTCACTGACAGCTGCTGACTTTTACAGCTGCTACTTCATTGGGTGTGGTGTGTAACTATGGAAAAATGCAAACCCGCGAGTAAACATGGCGGTATATTAGTGTTGTTGTCTTGTGTTTTATTATTAAACAGACTACAGACTGAAGGAAGAGGAGGAGACAAAGGAATATTATGTCAAAAGTTCATATGATGTCTGTTCTAGTCAGGTAATAATGAAAACTATTAGTTACAGGTAGCTATCATTAACAGTGGAACATTTTCATTCTCCAGTTAGTTGAGAAATACTACTTGATGCCCTGTGACCTGTGAACTTGATACTTACTGGAACATAACAACAATCGTGTATTTCTCCCTCGGATATCCAGTGAGTTTGAGCTCTAGTAAGTTGTTCAGGTATATCATGATAAAGGCCAGACCCTTTGCTCTGAGGAAAGGGTCTGGCCTCACAACACTAGATGAAGGTAAGTTTCATCATATTGTCTACAAACCTGATCTAGTTACAATATCAATTAAAGTCTATAACATGTTTTCTCTTGACTAAATGTAAGTTTATCCATTGACTATTAGATTAAACCAACTACTAGGTCCATACTATCAGAGATTAGTTGATGTTGATAAACAGGTACATGTAACATCAACTCTACATATAAAATAATACATGTTTTATTTTAAATGTAGTGTATTAAAGACTATCATTTATCAACAGCTGTTGGCTTCTACAGCTGCTACTTTAGTGGGTGTGGTGTGTAACAATGGAATGTGCAAACCGTAAGTAAATAAGGTAGTAAGTTATTTGGAGCCGAGACTACTCAACCTGAAGTTTATAATGAATCAACATGATCTATTGTGTATGTTATATTAGAAGAATATAATGTTATAATGAATGAATGGAAAATGATAGCAAAATGTACAGTAAGTTATATTGTCCAGTTATTGTATCAGTGGATGTGATTTTGTTTGTAAGAGAAGAACAAGTGACTTGATGAAAAGACAGTGATTTAGAGTCTAAAGTAATTGTGGGAGGAGTCAACTAGTAAGTGTTAACTTTGTCATTCTGTCAGCTGTTACTTTATTCTCTTCTCTCTTTATATCATATATCTTGTTATCTGTAATTGTAATGTGATTTATTGTTATATTGTCACTTTATTAACTTGAAGATGTTGAAAAACAAGACAAGTTGTTGGAGAAATTAAGGAAAGATTTAGAAAAGAAAGAAAAAGGAGTCCATGTTGAGAGAACAGGTTATAAAGAAAGAGTATTTAATGGATCAATGTAAGGATTAATGGATGAATGGATAGACAGTAGATGGATGTATAGATAAACAAACAGACAAATACATTTTAACAATGTTAAGTTGAACATCAAAGGTTATGAAGAGAAGATAGCCAGTTTATAATAATATATAGAAGTTATCATTCAACAAAGACAGATAGATACCATATACTAATGTATACTATCTCAACTTTATACAACACATGATTATCATGTGACTAGTGAGATAATAATGTTATTATTTTGTGACTTTATTATAATTTATTGAACATGTAGTTATTTTTAAAATAAAGAACTGTGAGGGTTAAATACTGTGACTAAGGGGTTAAATATATTGTCAAAACATCATATCTGCAAGTCCTTCTTCCAAAAATTGTTTATAAAGTCTCATAAATTTGGCGGTAAATGCCTCCAAGTGGAAGATAGCTTTAGTACCCAGCTGTACTTGATGTTGATATTGTGCAGCTAATTGAATAACATTAGCTTTTAATGAACCATCACAATTAATAATTAGTTCAGCTAACAAATGCTAAGATACAAAATGAATGGAGTACAACATTATGTTATAATAATTGATGTATTTACCTTGAATATAACATCAGGTGGAATACAGTGAGTTAGGAGTTCATAATATCGACCTCTTACATCAAGTAATCTAAATATAAAGTACTCCTATTATATCTCATCATATCTACATTAATTAATTACATACTTTATTTGTCCATCCATCCATCAATTCATTTATTCATCCATTTATTCATCCATATTATACCTTCTAGGAGTTTGTTCTTCAATAATCATTGTAGCTGTTTCATGTAAGAAAAGTTCCCACTCACAATCTGGTATATTTTGATCAGCAGAGAATGGATATCTACACAATATGGAAGGGTTGATGGAGAGATAGATTTATCACTAACTGTTGTACTCTACAAGCTTCACAAAGAAGTATTGCCTTTCGTAAATTTCTTTCTGATTTTTCTGCAATCCTTTTAGCAAGCTCAGCAGGTAGAGATAAAGACTCTTTACGACATACAAACTGTAGAACACCACATATCTAAATAAATCTTGTTAATAAACTATTGTTCAAAATATTCAATTTCTTAACCTCATCAATTGTGGGGGCGGGTATTCTTATTCCTAAACATCTACTTTTAATAGCTGGTATTACTTTACTAGTAGAATTACACAGTAAAATAAGTCGACATGATGATGTGTATTTCTCCATTGTTCTTCTTAGAGCATGTTGTGCATCCTTTGTTAACCTGTCTATCTCTGTTAGAATAACAACTATAAAATGGATGAATGGATGAGAGATGAAAACATAAATAATTAGGAAGATAGACAAATGGCTGAATGAATGGATTACCTTTAAATTCTCTATGGCTAGTATCAATGGAATGAGACTGAGCTACTTCTTTTAGTAATTCCATTATAACAACACGATCATGTATACCAGCATCACTAATACAACAATATATAATATATGATATTATGGGGACACACTGGTATATACCTGGGGTTCATTTCAATATGATAGTTACTGGCTATTGTAGATATCTCTACCTTCTTTTTGGATGGAGTCTAAAAACAAAAAATAAATTATTAATTAGCTATGAATTAGTAGGAGGGGCTTTTACTATTCATATAATCACCTATGTACTTTAACTTTAAACTCTAGACTTTATACCTTTGACCTTAGATGTAGATCTATTAATTTCATATTAAAGTATGATATTTCATTGCTGGTACTCTAGACATGTGTATTATTAGGGTTATATGGGTGTGGTTATTATGGCTATATATATATATGGGTGTGGTTAAGATAAAGTATAGGTAGTATATATTATGTAATGACATACTATAAATTCCATGTGTTCAATACGTAGCTTCTCTATACCAGCACCATACAGTTCCCTTAAAATACAGACCATTCTGGTCTTCTTACCAGCACCTGACGGTCCATAGAGAAGTAAATGGGGGAAGTCCCCACTTTGGACCTAATCATAGACTAATTAAAAGATTTTTTGAAAATTTTCTAACACTTACTAGACGTTTTAAATTGCCAGCCTGTTCTTTATGGAAATCCAACTTGCTGAGGCTGGTCGGCCTGTACTTGTCCACCCACAAGCTCATCTCCCTTACTCAATTCCACGTGGGTTTATTACGACTATATAAGTAAACGGAAATATCCTGAAATTTGTATAGAAATAATATTGGCAAATAATTCAATTAACTCCGTATACTAATCATCTGATGCAATCGTTCGATCACGTGATCAACATCTTGCTGACAAGTCATAACTTGTCTTTGCACAAACAAAGGAAAACCGTTGGTCTCTACAAAGCTGGAGTATGGCGGAAAGAGAACAGAAATACGAAGAGAAGCCATTATTGGTGAGATAAACATTACTTGATCAATATAATAACGTGTGACATTTTTTTTAAAGGCTCCAGATGATGAATTAGAAGGAGAGCAGTTATATCCTACAATCCCTCCACCTGCTTATGAACCAATGAAAGCTGGTTAGTTCATTTTGTTTGTCAGTTGATGTGGTAATTAATACAATGATAACCCAGTATGGCACTTGTACTCCATAGATATTGACTATGCTTAGACTTATACCCAGTCCATGACTAATAGACTTGTACTAAGTCCATCACACGTAGACTCATACCCAGTCCATGACTAATAGACTTGTTCTAAGTCCATCACACGTAGACTCATGCCCAGTCCATGACTAATAGACTCGTTCTAAGTCCATCACACGTAGACTCATACCCAGTCCATTACTGATGAGATACATGTAACCAGTATAAGAAAAGAAAGCAATGCCTAAACTTTACAATATTATATAGCAGACGTTTATAATTTTTATGTTAGTATAAATAATTACATCATGAGCAGTATATCCTGTCAAACAGGTTGTTATTTCTTGTATAACTGCAGTAGTAAGTTATTCTCTATAAAGAGCCCTTTATTATAGAAAACAGACACAGAGTGTGTTAGTGTTTTTTTTTAATTTATTACTTGTTAATTGACAAATAATACTGTATGAGATAGTAAATAATGGACTTTAGTTAACCATCAGTTTATACCTAGTACATGTTTAATGACATGTACATGTAGATTAAAAGTATGATGGATAAGTTATATACCACCTTATTCAACAATATGTACGATACAAGTTGTTCCAGCTGGTATTTATGCCTAATTAATGGGCGGTCTTAAGATTACATCATTGTTGTTATTGCATTTTTGTTCTGTTGCCATAGCAATCCCTACACAATATGTAATGGACACTGCTATGCCTTTACCATCTTATGAACAATCAGAGAAATATGAGGTATTTATGACAATAACATGATGAGCTTTAATAATATATTGTTGTTTATTATTAATAACTTAATAACTGCTCATGAATATCATTATAGAAAGAGGGCGTGTTAGAATATACTGACAGACTTGAAGGAACAGTAAGAATTGTGACTCGTCAATCAGAGAGGCCCGTAGGAACATGGCTTGAATTTATTTCCTTCTTTATGGGTATGTTATCTAATTTATCATACTCACATGACAGTCACATGACATTGATATGACTCAAAAAGATCAGAGTTTAGACCTTGTAATTTAGTAATAGAATTTTGTAGTGGCTTTGGTTTGAGGTTTGAGGTAAAGTAATTAAATTAAGAGAACAGTAACAACTGTAACTTCTATAGTATCATACCATGTACATTATAGTAGGTACATACATATAAACATGTATGGGGTTCATACAGGGGGGAGCCCTGGGATATCCCTCCTCTCCCCCCCAAGAATTTTCCATATATATATTTTATTATTATTAAATCTAAAGTTCAATACACCAATTTTTTATTTGGCAATATCCATTATTGTATTATAGTCAACATCTGTTAATGGAGGTCCTTTTATTGTAACCTTCATTAAGTATTCAAGATTGTAATTAGATAGTCAACTACATAGATGTGTTTTATTAGTTTTAATAAAACATGCATATATAGTACAATACTGGGACATAAGAGGAGAATTGACCGAATTTCCCCCTTCCCCAAAGTTCAAATCCTGTATGAACCCTGATGTGTGTATGTGTGTTAAGTACATTGTGAACTTCAGCTACATTGATAGTTAGTTGTGTAGGATATCACACATTTCAATGTGTACATAAGATATTTAGTTAACAAAATTTTATGCATATTTACTAAAATTACTTTATATATAACATGGTTTTAGCTAATAGATGACTAAACAACACTAACATTAATCACATGATATTATCTATGTGTTCATGTGATAGTCAGTTTAGTCACATGACTTGTTTATAATCACTTCTATAGGATGCTTCATATTTTCTTGGTTGGGCTACCTAATATCGTGTTGCCTAGCAACAACAGTTGCAGCTCAGTCTGGAGCTGCAGCTGGTCTGGGTCTTTCGTTAGTTCTCAAAACAATCATTGTAGAAGTAAGGAGTCTCTTGACCTGATAAACCTGTTTAACTTGTTTTTAAATCTAGTTTCATCCAACTTATTTCTCAACGATAGCAAACCAAATGTGTTTAGATGATTATTATTCTGACTCAGCTGCCGAATACTCTAATAACTGTACCAAGGGGACGTACTCTTTTGTGAGATTGTTGTTCTGGATTCTAGGATTCATGGGTAAATTAATAAATAAATAGTTTGGTAGTTGTAAATGCTATTGTTTGATTTTGTTCAAAGTACATTGCCTGATAACACACACACACACTACTGTAACCCTTACCCATGCAGAGTGTAGTGAGGGTTAATAATAGGTGATGTACCATGTGAATGGGTGATTGGATGGAGAATACATGATGTGTTAGAAAGAGAACTATCTTATATTATTATTTAGGTTTATTTCTGTTTGCTCGTGGTATCTCTGTCTTCTGTCAATCTCGACCTACACCTGCTCGAAATGAGAATAACATTATTCCGTGAATTGTTTTGATATAATCCTCTCCTCGTCAGAGGGACTGCTATAATTGTAGCACATAACTTCTCCCAAATACATGCACACTCAATCCATATTATACATGCACTGTGTTACATATAATACATGAGAAGATAATATTAAAACATTTCTAGTTTGTTTTCAGATTTGTCAATTATACAGTCAGTGATGTTTGGTTAAAACATTGTGTTGTAAAATTATGTTGATCTTTTAAAACAAGTAATAATTTTATTCATATAACATAATAAGAGTTTTGTGATTTAGAGAATATAAATGAGAATATTTTATTCTGTTCTGATTTCTGAATGAGTCTCGTGCTCGTTTTCAATCATTCTGATACATGTATGGTCTCATGTCCATGTGTTAGTCTCATACCTATACCTGTACAGTCTGCTATTAGTCTTGTAAACACTAATGATTTATTTAATGATATATGTTATAAAATAATTGAAAAAAGGTGGGCATTAATTACAGAAGGGTGATATTGTTTTATAAATCATCTAATATATCATCAATATCTTCATATGGGTTGTCTATAGTGTCTATAATGTCATCAGGTGGGTGGGGATTATCAGGGACAATGTCCCACGGATTAGGAGTTGATTCAGTATGTTCAGTCTGTGATAATTGATGAGATTCTTCATCATTAGGGTCTGTATTTTCATTATTTTGTGTGTCTCTCTCCTCTCTTTCTTCTTCCATTCTCTCTTCACCCTCGGCTGTTTCTTCATCTACTTCTCCAGGTAAACCTATCCCAGCAGATTGGAGTCTCATTTCTCTAAATCGACTCTATATAATAACAGCATTGTGTAATACAATATAACACAATACAATATAATGTATTGTAATACAATACAATACAATACAATATAATGTATTGTAATACAATATAATACAATACAATATAATGTATTGTAATACAATACAATACAATACAATATAATGTATTGTAATACAATACAATACAATACAATATAATGTATTGTAATACAATATAATACAATACAATATAATATAATGTATTGTAATACAATATAACATGAGTTACATGAGTTACTTTTAAACAGTTTCTTAGTATAAATAAAAGTGACTCAAAACAAATGAAAGTTATGACATATATATTATGCCTGGGGGTGTGGTTTGACATAAATCAAAATGGTACTACATTAATTGTATATAGAGAGAATAATTACTTGTAAAATTGATAAGTAATGTGACTTATATAATGTCATAAGTCTTCTAGCATTTTTGTAAACACATTCATTTTAAATATTTAGTTAGTTAGTATATCCAGTGGCTATATAACATTTAACTCATTCAGACTCATTTCAATACTCACTTTGAATTCTGCTGATTTACTACCTAATGTTTCTACTCTCTGTATAAAATCATGAAATGTAAATTTAGGATAGACTCTGTTAGCCCAATGTTCATATTGCTGTAATAAGTACTTGAGATCGGAGGCCTATAAAGGTACTTATGAATAATTCATAAATAATAAGCTCATGTAAATGACCTCGTGTCCTTTGCCTTTAAATTTTAATTTTGGAAACTCCTTTGTCAAATATGGTAGACCTTTTTCTGCAAATAATCTTTCAGAAATATGATGATAATAATGGTCAAACACTTACTTATCTACGCTTAATTTTAGCATTGGTTTACGAACCTTCTTTGCTTGTTCATTAGTGGTGTCCGTGACACCTTCTCCCCTGTCCACTGCCCTCTTTGCTCCTGAATAGATGTATGTGTACATGAATGTTCACTATATAATCTAATGGGTATATTACATTATATTGAGTAACTAACAGTTCATACTTATGTACATGTACTTGTATACATATAAAACTAGCACACCATAATCAAATATGAATAATGAATTAACCTCTAGTGGGTGTGGTCTGAGAGTCGGTGCCTACCCTCAAGTCTGTATCATGGGTATAAGTTGTGGATAAAGGTCGGGGGACCACAGGAGGAGGAAGAGGTGGAATTTCATCGTCATCTTCATAATCAGATAAGTCATCTGCAAATAATGGTTCATCAGTACCATCGACAGCCATTAGTCAAGAAGGGGTTAAAAATTTGGATAACCTCGGGCTATTATAAAATTTATCATCTATGGTAGCCGTTTATGATAACAAGTAGGCGTGTCTGTTTGTTAGGGGTTAAATTTCAATGGCTGTCTATTTGCAGGAGTCGAGTGATAAATTTTGCTATGTTTATTCGTGTGAATTGGATATACCTGTTCGTATTAAGATGTGAGTTAGTTTTAAACACTCATAAAATATGTGTGAACAATTAAATAGATAGAAAAATGGATGGATTAATGAACAGGAATACAATACTCAATTATACTGAGTATTCTCGTTTACAGAGGAACCCTTGAAGGTCAAAGAGGAAAACAAGATATTCGAGCAGTGCTTGACGATCCTTTATTACAGTTTTCTGGACAGTACAGCCGAGAGTTCTCTGATCTCTACGTACAATGCCAAGTTTTTGCAAATGGAAAACCTCTTTGTCTTCCTGTGAGGACCGCATACAAAGCTTTTATGAAACGCTGGAACTGGAACGAATGGATTGAACTTCCAATACGTTACAAGGACCTCCCTAGGAATGCTGTCTTAGGTCTGAGCGTCTATGACATACATGGTCCTCGTAAAACAGTACCTGTGGGTGGGACTACTATCTCTTTGTTCGGTAGTTATGGATGCCTGAGACGTGGGTTTCGAGATTTGAGACTCTGGTCTGGGATTGAAGCTGATTGTAGTATTAGAAATACAACTCCCGGGGAATTGACTGGGAAAGAGGGGTCAGAGATGGAGAGACTGGCAAAACTAGTTCAACAGCACAGCAAAGGTCGTATGATGTCAGTAGACTGGTTAGACAGGTTAACATTTCGTGAGATTGAGCATATAAACGAAAAAGAGAAGAGGGACTCAAAATGCATGTACCTAACAATAGAGTTCTCTAAGTTTCATATCGACAATATCGAATATAGTGTTGTTTTCTTTGAACCTGATGGAGAGTTATTAGACGAAACTGTTGTCTCTTCCGATTATAGCATTGTACAGGAACCGGACTGGAACTTGGAAAATTTAGTTGAAGCTAAACATCACAAATTATCTCACAGTATGCGTATTGGTGTTAGCGCCTTAGAACTCAAACCAAATCCGAGCATCAAAACACGACTTCAAACCATTATCAGGTATCCACCCACACAGACCCTAACTACAAATGAGAAATCCCTTGTCTGGCAATTTCGTTATTATCTCTCGTTAGATAAAGAGGCACTAACTAAATTTTTACAATGTGTGGATTGGAGTTCTAAGCAAGAAAGTGATGAAGCTCTCGACTTGTTAGCCAAATGGCAACCTATTGATCCAGCAACTTCTCTGGAGCTATTAACTCCAAAATTTCAGCACCCTGTGGATCCACGCGTCCGTAAATATGCCATATCACGTCTACAGTGTACTGACAATGAGGAATTATTGTTATACTTATTACAACTGGTACAAGCTCTACGTTATGAAATCCCTTACTTTATGACACAACAAACATCAGAAAATGCCCCGACCCTCTCTGCTGACCAGACATATAGTGAAGGTATGTGTATTATACGGACATACATATTAAAAATGTATGCACAATTTGTTTAAGTTTCTGTTTACATTTTTTTAAAGGAATGCAGGACATTATTTACATGTATTTCCTTTCAATAGCGACACATACACAACTTGAAGCTCAATTATCAGACGCTTTTAAGGAAGATTTAGAAGATGAAGCCGGCTTTATTTCATTAACTGTTAATTCTGTTAACAGTGATAGTGATAGTGATGATGATGAGGGATCTAGAAAAGAAGGCGGAGTCATGAGTCCTGACACCCCTCCGATTCGGGAGCATTTAAATCCTCTGGGTAGTCTTGAGACTAGTATAATATCGGTAGATTTGGGTACTAGCAGTATTATGATGCACTCTTCTGTGATGGATGTAGAGGTAAGAAATGGATTAATAGTTTGTTGTAATAGATGTATAGTTTGTTGTATGGATCAATAGTTTGTTGTAATAGATGTATAGTTTCTTATATGGATCAATAATTTGTTATAATGGATGTATTGTTTGTTGTATGGATCAATAGTTTGTTATAATGGATGCATAGTTTGTTATTATACCAGTTGGTCCCACCATTCTTCAAAGTGAACATTTATTGTTTAGTTTCCAGATTTAGCCAGTTTTTTAATAGCCCGAGCTTGTCGTAGTACTCAACTAGCTAACTACTTCAATTGGTATGTTCTAGTGGAGTGTCAAGAAGACAAAGACCAACAGGCCAAGGAGAAATATGAAGCTATACGTCATAAGTTCTTGGAAGAACTCAAAAATGTACGTTACCTAATGTAGTATCTTATTTAATGCACTACTCTTTGTTGTGGGTAGTAATAGATTTATGTTAAGTTAGTGGTTTCACATCCCAAGACCA
Source organism: Xestospongia muta (assembly GCA_963693285.1). Classification (NCBI taxonomy): domain Eukaryota; kingdom Metazoa; phylum Porifera; class Demospongiae; order Haplosclerida; family Petrosiidae; genus Xestospongia; species Xestospongia muta. The sequence goes on along the minus strand of OY848919.1, from coordinate 1,142,149 downwards.
CTACACTTAGATCAACTAGGATATTGTCTATTACATGTAACATATAGCAGCTGTAAATGTGTATGCATTACAAGAATACTAGTAACTGACTCCTACATTCAATCAATGAATAATTTGTATGTGTTGGTATAAAATGTCACTAAGGTAGTCAGTTGTTGCCTTGGTTACTACAGTATGCACAATATATACAGTCATATTAACCTAATTCTATTTAAGTGAACCAAAGTAATTTTACAATAGTAATATTGTATTATTTGTATATATAGGACTTGTTGTAGACTATTCATTTTACATTATATTCTTTAATTAGAGCACAAAAATTAAATGGAGAAAGCGTTACACAATGTTATGTCATCAAGAAGAATTAGTAGAACATTTAGTCAGTATAATGAATGTCATTTTGAGTTCAAAAGATGATCGAATTAAAAGAGTATGGTATTAAAATATTCTACTTGTGTCGTTCCTTTCATTGAGTCTATTCATCCATTTATCAATCTATCTGTCCATTGACTTGTTTATCCATCCATTTATCAATCTATCTGTCCATTGACTTGTTTATCCATCCATTTATTAATCTATCTGTCCATTGACTTGTTTATCCATTCATTTATTAATCTATCTGTCCATTGACTTGTTTATCCATCCATTTATCAATCTATCTGTCCATTGACTTGTCTATCCATCCATTTATCAATCTATCTGTCCATTGACTTGTCTATCCATCCATTTATCAATCTATCTGTCCATTGACTTGTCTATCCATCCATTTATCAATCTATCTGTCCATTGACTTGTTTATCCATCCATTTATCAATCTATCTGTCCATTGACTTGTTTATCCATCCATTCATCTCTCTTCATTCATCTATTCAGATGGAACGTCTTCAATCAGCATTACAAGACAATAAAACATTGGTACAATTCAAGGAACCCATTCGTCTACCTGTTGATCCTCATATTCAGGTAACCATGGCAACCTGGATGTACTTAATTATCTTATTGTTATAGGTGACAGGTATAATAGCAGAAGAAGCCACTCTGTTCAAAAGTGCATTAATGCCGGCAAGATTTAATTTTAGAACTAAATCTGGAGGGTCTTACAGTGTAAGCATATGTGTGTAACTATGGTAACTGAGACCTCAGTTCAAAAAACACAATGTTTTTTAAGCGAAGTAATATATCATCAGTGTACTATCTCAAGAAGGTTTAGGCGTGGGGTTTCCTTAAATATAAACTAATGAATTATTGTTATACGTTTTGTTTATCTGGGGAGTCTTATAATATACATATTGTATGTCTTAATGAGTAATAATAATGGTCTCTATTCTCACAGATTATGTTCAAACTTGGTGATGATCTGAGACAGGATCAATTAATTCTTCAAATTATAACTTTAATTGATCGTCTTCTTAGAAGAGAAAATTTAGACTTGAAACTAACTCCATACAAAGTTTTGGCTTGCTCTGGTCAACATGGTAACCAAATAACTTTATTTTTGAGTGATATTCCATTCAAATTTTTAGGATTTGTACAACTAGTTCCAAATTCTGATGCTGTAGCTCATATTTTGGCAACCCATAAATCTATTCAAGCATACTTTCGTAATTATGGCCCTTTTGATAAGGGACCATATGGTATATCCATTGAGATGATGGATACTTATATTAAAAGCTGTGGTAAGATAAATAAATGGATGGATGGATGGATAGATGGATGAATGGATGTACTGACAGGTGGATGAATGGATGCACTGACAGATGAATGGATGGATGTACTGACAGATGAATGGATGGATGTACTGACGGATGGATGGATGTACTGACAGATGGATGGATGGATGTACTGACAGATGGATGGATGGATGTACTGACGGATGGATGGATGGATGTACTGACGGATGGATGGATGACTTTATATTTTAATTAATCCATTTAGCTGGTTATTGTGTGATCACTTATTTATTAAGTGTTGGAGATCGACATTTAGATAATCTGTTGCTGACAGAATGGGGTCACCTGATCCACATAGACTTTGGGTATATATTAGGACGTGACCCAAAGATCTTTCCACCTCCTATGAGACTGAGCAAAGAAATGGTATGTATTTTATATTGTAATTATAAGGGATGTGGTCATTGTTATTATTATTATTATTATTATTATTATTATTATTATTATAGGTTGACGCAATGGGAGGGACCTCAAGTAAAGAGTTCACTCAATTTAGGGAACATTGTTATAATGCCTTTCTAACATTGCGGAGGTACTTTATCTCTCTTCTTCCTCCCTTATTGATTCCTACTTTCTCCCGATAGATCAGCCAATCTCTTCCTAAATCTATTCTCATTAATGTTGGACTCCGGTGTACCAGACATTGCTTTGGAACCAGACAAAACAGTGCAAAAAGTACGTTGGTATTTTATCCATCTATCTATCTATCATCTATCCATCCATTTATCCATCCATTTATCCATCCATCTATTCATCCATCTATTCATCCATTAGGTAGAGGACAAGTTTCGTCTTGACTTAACTGATGAGGAAGCTGTTAAATACT